>OX596287.1:23301642-23901642 GCA_951394225.1 Harpalus rufipes
TGTCGTTCTCATTCAGTTCCTTTTCTCTCAAATCTTCCGCAATACAGTCCTTCCATCTTATCTTTGGTCTTCCTCTGTTTCTTTAACGTCCTATTACTAAACTATTCAATCTTGTTCCAATATAATTCTTCATTTCTCCTCATGGCATGTTCAAACCAATGTAATCGTCTTTCTTGTATCTTTCTAAAAACTTGTAACACTAGAGTTCTTTTCTTACCGTATCTTTCCGTGTATTCCCCAATATCTACTTCAACATCCTCATTTCTGCCACATTAATTTACTTTTTATTGATACTGACATCTGTCAATTTGAATTATATGAATATATTACTAGTTCCCAAGTTTGGCATAGCTGGCTGAATTATAAAATTTAATTTCTTTAAAATTCTTTAACTCTGTATCTATTGAATATGAAGTATAAATTGTAATCAAATCGTATAGAGAATAATATATTCTTTAAGGTATAATAACGTTAAATGTCAATAAATTAAACTGTTAAATCTTCAAATGAGACTACTTCCGGTTGACCAATTATAACCAAAATCTAATCAGTTGTTCTTCTGGATGTAAACTTGAGGAATACGAAAAAATTATAATTTTTGGAATCGTGGTATTGAAGTTATGGAATCCGGAACTTTTGTCACACACACACACACACACAGACACACAGACACACATACATACAGACATAATCGTAAAAATGGTAAAATCGTATTATATGGACCCTAAAACGTGCTTATTCAGTAAAAACTCATCATTGAATTTTTTGACCAAAGACAATACCTTCCTTACCTAAAGGTGACGGAAGGTAAAAAATTGTCAGAAACTAAAAGTCAATGAGTTTTCTGGAAAAACTCTTAATTGCCAAAACTCACGTTATACAAGAGAGACTATTACATTGGTTTGATCATGTCATGAGAATAGATGAAGTATACATCGAAAGAAGAATTAATATCTTAGTAATAGACGATAGAAGAAAAAGAAGAATACCAAAGATAAGATAGAAGGACTATATTGCGGAAGACTTGAGAGAAAAGGAACTGAATTAGAACGACACGCAAAATAGAAATGAGTGGAAGAAGAAAATAAAAATAGCGATCCCTAAGGAATGGGAGAAACTAAAGAAGATGTCATTGTCAAGTGCAATTTGCATAGTTTGTTTATGAAATAATTTTACTGGAAAAATAGAATCTTTTGCAAGAAAATTTATGTATAGAGCGCGAGCAATGACGTGACCTTGTTGACCTTGCGAAGCAGATATGGGGGGCCGTGGCAAAATGACAGCTATTAATTATGTCCATAATTGACAAATGTCATAATTTTTCATTCAAAATTTCATGTGGTTTATTTGTTATCAGGAGTGTGGAATATAGTTGTCGAGAAAAAAATCATACAATAGCAAAAATTAAATTTGAATGAAAAATTATTACATTCGTCAGTTATGGACATAATTAATAGCTGTCATTCTGATATGGACCCCCATATCTGATTACTAAGATTAGCAAAATCACGTGACTGCTTGCGCCCTATGGAATTTGTACATAATACACAGGATTGACAGAATGTAATGTGCTGGCCACATCGGATTTTTTTAATATTGTAACGTTTTATTTATATGGGTGAAGTGTAAAAATAACAGAAATAATATTAATTAAAAGAATACTATAAATAATTAGATTAAATATTAAAAAGATATTAAAAATAACTAACACTATGATTAAATAATTATTAACATTAATTGAAGACTAAACACTAAGATTATTTATTTAAACAATATTTATGTAACTATATTTATTTATATAACTACATTTATTTATGTTCACAACTTGTAGACTGTTTATTTATATCACCAAGTTCATTGCTCGTTGCTTCTATATATCAGACTATATCTCCGCTGTCGTTCGAACGGTATTTATACAGCCCAGTGTCCTTCTGGAACCTTCCGACACCACAATGATACCGAATACAATAGATTTAGGTCAACGGTGTAATTAACACGTCTAGGCGGTCCGTCGCCGGGGATTGCGTCATCTGGGTAATTCCGGCGAGGGGATTACGTCATCGCTAATGGAACATTCTTTCAGTAGCGGCGCTCGTATACTCTTAACTCAGGGGCGCACGTCACAATATGTACGAGTACAAGTACCTAATACTCTTATCTGCATATTTTATAACATATGAACATGGTGATCCTCTAAGTTTATAAGTGGTGTATCAAATGCACTATGTAAATAACTTATCTTGTGAACTAGTAACTATGCAAATTGCAAATGTAAATTTAATAGGAATACATTGCACAAAGTATTTAATTTATTCCATACTGTCTGTCTATTGCAGAGTTCCTTAACGTGGGTGGTACTGGCCCACTAGTGGGCGATTTCTGACTTTAGGTGGGCGGCAGAAAATATTAGTATTTACCTGTTAATTTGAAAATTGACGTATTAGTATTTACCTGTTAATTTGAAAATTGACGAAAGATTATAAATTTCCAGTAAAATTATTTCATAAACAAACTATGCAAATTGCACTTGACACTAACATCTCCTTTTTCTTTAGCTTTCCCCATTCGTTAGAGGTCGCTATTTTTTATTTTCTTCTTCCACACATTTCTGTTTTACATGTCGTTCTCATTCAGTTCCTTTTCTCTCAAGTCTTCCGCATTACAGTCTTTCCATCTTATCTTTGGTCTTCCTCTGTTTCTTCAACCTTCTATTACTAAGCTATTCATTCTTCATATTCTTCATTTCTCCTCATGACATTTTTAAACCAATGTAATCTTCTCGCTTGTATCTTTCTAGAAACTTGTAACACTAGAGTTATTTCCTTACCTATCTTTCCATGTCTTCCACAACATCTATTTCAACATCCTCATCTCTGCCACATTAATTTACTTTTTATTTATACTGACATCTGTCAATTTGAATTATATGAATATATTAGTAGTTTCCATGTTTAGCATAGCTGGTTGATTTATAAAATTTAATTTAAAATTCTTTAACTCTATATCTATTGGTTATAATGTATAAAATGTAATCAAATCGTATATAAAATAATATATTCTTTAAGTTATAATAACGTTAAATGTCATTAAATCAAATTTAACTGTTAAATCTTCAAATGAGGTTACTTCCGGTTCACCAATTATAAAGTTATACGATCCGAAACTTTTGTCACACACACAGACACACAAACACACACACACAGAAACACACACACACACACACAGACACACACACACACACACACACACACACATACATACATACATACATACATACATACATACATATATACATACATACATATATATATACATACATACATACATACAGACATCGTAAAAGTGGTAAAATCGTATTATAGGGACCCTAAAACATGCTTATTCACTAAAAACTCATCATTATTTTTTTTGACCAAAGACAATATCTTCCTTACCTAAAGGTGACGGGTAAAAAGTAAATTTAATAATATAATAAATAATAATAATAATAACTGTTTTGTTACAGGTATGTCAACTTACTCCATTTCTGACAACAAAGTCTTAAGGTATGTCGCACTGCTAAATTTTTATCATAATATTTGACTTGCTCCTACAATTAAGTTTATATAACGTGTACATAATGATAACCTATTTTCGGCACAAATTCACCCTAGTTTATATAACAAGATTGTGTTTGTATATACACAGACGCAGCAGTAAAGAACCAGATGAAATTAGTTTACATATATTTGTATTATGTTTACTCTTACATAACAAGGTACACATTGTGATATTATTATAGCTTTGTATATTTCCGTTGCATTATTTTTAGTGGAGTTTGTATCATTCGCTTGATTTCATTTCGTTTACGTGAAGATAAATATATTTCATTACATGAACAATTTATCGTTTGAATTTAATGCACTCAATAAAGGAGACTTTACGGTATTTCTAACGAGTACAATGTGAACATTGATAGCTTGATTATATTTAGGTACAATGCTATAAATCTAAAATAGGACTAATAGCAGAATTTTCTTAGCGAATGCTTAAGTTATACCTTTATTATTTTCAAATAAGTTTACTATAGACAAAAAGCGTTCTTTTTACTTCCGGTTCCGGAGTATGTGATAACAATTTTTAAATTTCAAATGGAACATGCTGTAATTTTTAATATTTTTGAAAAATACACAAAATTTCCTGATTTCACGATCGCCCAGAAAATGAGCTGTTTCTGATCTTTTTTTAAACCGGAAAATCTTTCTTTACTGAGCTAGTTCGGAAAATTGTCTGGCGTTTATTTATTTATTTCTTATTTCCTCGTAATAAAAAAAATCTGTTGTGGCCAGCACAATACCTCTCGCCACTTCCGTTTTTGGTTACATAAATGTCAAATATCATGATTTTTACATGGTTAATTTGTCACCAGGAATATGGAATTTACTTGTGGAGGAAAATAAACCACATGGAATTGGAATATTCTGAAATTTTGGATGGAAAATTGGCATTTCACATATATGTACATAATTACTAGCTGTCATTCTAACTCTGCCCCCATATCTGCTTGTCAAGTCCAACAAAGTCACATGCCTGCCCGCGACCTATAAATTTCTCATGTCTTTTCTTTACTTCTACACTTCTAAATGTTCGAATTTCTTCCAATTTCTTGACGGGATTTCTGATGGGTATATGTATATAGCTATAATTTGAAATATTTAATTTCACAGAAAAATTCTTCAATAATGTCAGTTAAACTTCTTCATTAAAAGGGTAAAAGCGTATTTTGACGTTTTACTACTATGTTACCAAAAAGAAAATCTAAGATTTATTTGCAGCTAAAATCTACATAAAACCATATTCGTACTATGACAAATTCTGAATCGGTTCTTATCCACTGTTATGTGGTTAGAAGGTCAAGTTTTAGAAATGAGTTGCCAATACCGCCCAAATAGGTTTATGAACTACTTTTGGTTTTTGACAATGACATTTTTCTGTCATTTACAAACATCTGATGGTTACTATAGAGTTGTTTAGGCTCTCAAATTTATTACAACAGATTATTTTATATATTACTTTTTTATGTCAATATATAGAAGATATAATAAAATTTTAAAATGTATCGAATAGAGAATTTTACGTTCTTTAAGACTAATAATAAAAAAATCTGATGTGGCCAGCACATAACCTCTCGCCGTATATTTTACCTGGCTGTATGCATAAAGCAAAGAATATTTTTATAAATACAAATAATATATTCATATAAATCTATGACGTATAAACTTCTTTATTATTCAATAATAGCATGTCTCAACATGAAGATATTTTACCATAAATTATGTTACAATAAATTACAAAGTAGAGTTTACCATATATAAATATTAGGCTGGTAACTGCAGTTTTCAATTCGAACAACGTTGTTTACTTTCTCTTCATATTCTTCTAGTAAAAACATTAATTTTGGGCGGTCTAAAATGTATATATGGATTGTGCATCTATTCTTACATATCTTCTTTTACATTTTATTTTTTCATACATGTTATATCTAAATAACCTTAATTCCCTTTAATAAAGTGACGGATAGATTGCACTCCGATTATTCTTATATCGATGTGTAATTTTGTCAATATTTACAACTTACTTGAGAAGAATTTGATAGCTTTTTCGCAATTCAAAGTTACTCTAGTCTATAGTACTGGTGTACATTGTCCCATAATGTTTGAAACAAATTTAAGTCCTTCAACCTAGACTTGTCATCTCCATAATAGTCACAGATCAAGAACTAAAGGATTCTCCAAGTACATTTTTCTTTCATTACTCATTATTTCTGACACTGACATTTATCTGTCAGTTACAAATAATTTAAATTATCAACTATTTTTTATGGCATTCTTTCGGTTGTCAAATTTATTACAACAGATTATTTTATATATTATACTTCTTTTATCTCCAAAACTATGGAATATATAATAAAATATTTAAATGTATCAGATAGAGAATTTAATTTTCTTTAATATTACCACGAAAAATTTTCAAAAAATAATATTTAGAAGATTTTTTTTCAAGAATCTTCTACTTCCGGTTGTCCAATTATTACCAAAACCTTTTCAGATCTTCCCATGAATGTCCGATTGGGAAATACGTTGTTAAACAAATTTTAAGTCTTATAGTTTTTGAGTAACCGTCCTTCCAACATCCCACACACACACATACACACACACACACACACACATCCACACACACACACACACACATCCACACACACACACACACACACACACACACACACACAGACATCATCGTAAAAATGTTAAAATCGGATTGTAGGGACCTTAAAACGTGCTTATTCAATAAAATCTGGATATGCGATTTTTAGCATGAATGCAATACCTCTCTTAACGAGAGGTAAAAAGTCAAAAAAATAATATTTAGAATTTTTTTTAAGATACTACTACTTCCGGATTTTCAATTGGTACCAAAACCTATTCAACTCTCCCCATTAATGTTAGATTGAGGAATACCTAGTCAAAAAGCTCTTTAGTCTTATAGAATTTGAGAAAGCGTGTCTCCAACAACCTCACACACACACACACAGACATCATTGTAAAAATGTTAAAATCGGATTCTATGGACCTTAAATCGTGCTTATTCAATAAAATCTGGATATGAGATTTTAAGCATGAATCCAATACCTCTCTTAGCGAGAGGTAAAAATAAAATAATGCATAGCTATAGGCGTCTACTAGGCTCACAAGCTCCCAAAGCTCGCCTACAGCTTGTTTACCCAGTAAAATATAACTTTTAGGTTTTGTTACGTAAATTACTATTACAGTAGTAATAAACAAGCAGTGCGTAGTATTTAAGACCGCCGTGCACTAGAACTACGCGAAATGCAATAAACTGGAGCGTGACACTTTTTTAATTAAACTAATTTTTTTATTATTTATAAATTATTAATTGTTTTTAATTATAACTTATTATAAAATAATAAATTTCCATTCTTCATAAAAAATACTTTACTTAGAATCGAAGCGACAACAAAAGCAGAAATGATTGTTAACCCTTGAGCTATAGTGAATACGAATACAACATCTATAGTTAACAAAATTAAAGACCGAGCAATATTAGTAATCTCGGTAAATGATAATCAACCTTTATTAGGTGGCTATATTTAGGTGTTATATCGTCATTTGTTATTTGTTGTAGATGTAGAATTACCAACATAAATATGAAAGACAGAGGGTTTAAACTTTTTTTAAATATTATAGCTTTTTAATGTTCCAGTATGTGTAGAATCTTTTATAAGAAACTTTCTGTATGGAATTTGTAGAAAATATATAGAATTGAAGGAAGGTAATGTGTTAGTCACATCGCATTTTTTCTTATCATTGGTTTGGTATAATGCTTATTATGTTTTATATTTAAAAAATAATATGTTCGTTGTTTTACAATATTTTTTTCTTAATTTTAATAATTTTATGTATTTTTAAAATAGTATTTTGTTTTATGTAACTTATTTCATACCAAATCTACTTTATAATTTATTTTAATTCTATATTTTTAATCAAATTCTAACGAGAAAATTATAAAGTGCCTATAAATTGCCTATATGGTATGACTTCGGTATAATGGAACAATAGTTGCAATATAAGTAGTTACTTCGTATAACAGTTAATTCGATGTTCATTTTTTTAAATAATTTTGCTGAATTTACTTTGATTTTCAGATTTTTGTATACATACACCAAATTTCTTATCTTTTACTAAAGTATAAGTATGTATACGTTTGGATAAATAAAACGACGGCCAACAGTTTAGAGACATTTTTTTATTTATTTATTTTGTTATTAATATTTTATAATAAAGATTTGATTTAATACCACACAACTATTTTGTGTAGTTTATTGACCATTTTTCTTCAAATTCAATACGGCTGTACGAATTTTTATCAAGAAATCAGTGGTATATTTCATATGATCTTACTCAGTTGTTCATTTACCAAACTATCAGTACGTAATTATTTTTCTGTACGTCAGTAAAATATTTTCATAATATTACTCCTTGTTTATTGACCTGCTTAGAGGAATTTTGAGGATGCTTGCCTTTGATTTGCTTTACCTTATTCAACAATGAAGGTATTTATTAATCACAATAGCTCATTTTTAAATAAAAAATAACTGACTGTCTCAATTTTTTTAAATAATTTAACTAAAAATATTGTTTTTTATTTGTGTAATTTATTTTGTTTTTCATGAACCAATTTTTTAATACCGCCGGAAAATTCTTTCGGAAAAATAAATCGTTAAGGTAATGAAGTGTGGCTATTGGCATTTTTGTTTTCATTTCGTTGTTCTTTATTATAAAATATATAGTATACGAACGAATTCATCTTATTTCAGTTTATTTCTCTTTCAGCTTAATGCAAATATTTAATTTTTTTTTCGAAGATATTTTTGTATATTAATTAATACTCATTATCTAGCAAAATAACAGGGTGAAAGTTTATTAAAATCACAGGAGATTGTATTACAGATTTTATTTTTAATGAATTTAAATATTTCTATTTAATGAACAGTCTGAATTTAGTGAAATATAATCATCAAAATATTTATCTGAAACCAATTGGAAAATAAATTTTCAGAATTTTAAAAACAATGAGTGCATAGATGCATAGATTTTTAAAATTCTGTTTTCAATATAGTGTATTACTTAAATAAAATTTTAGATTTTTAGTTACATTAATTAAAACTCTATTTATTGTTATAAAAACCTGTTTCGGCAGCATGAACTGCTGCCTTCTTTAGGGAATAAACAACAAATATATAAATAAATAATAACAAAAACATTAGCAACAGGTAACCATGGTAACAAATTACAGCATATTTAATATAGGAAGCCATGCCCGACTAAGATCTAAACCGTCACAATGAGATTATTATTCTTGGTTTTGAAAATCTCAATGGCTTCTCAAATTAATCTGTTGTTAGCTATGTTGGCCTCGCTAGTATTTTTATTTCTTCGAATTTTATACGGTGAAATTCTTCTAGGGCATGCTCTGCAACTGAAGATTTTTCTGGCTGGTTCAATCTGATCGAACGCTGGTGTTCATTCAATCTTGTTGAAATAGTTCTACCAGTTTGGCCAATGTGAACTTTCCCGCAGACACATGAAATCTGGTAAATCCCTGATGACTGAAGAGGGATGACGTCTTTAACTTGTCTCAACATATGTTGAATTTTAACATATGAAGAAAACGAAATCTTTATGTTCTTCTTCCGAAGAATTTTACCAATATATTCTCTTACTTTTGAGAAAACCTAAGACAGCTTACATTATGAATTTAAGTACTATCTTGTGCTGAAATTTTCTCCACTTGGGGAAATGAGATTCATATCTGCAATTGATGAAGAAAACATTAATTGTCTTCGTGGCATGCAGACCTTTAAATATATATACTCATTTCATCTTAATTTTTCAATAATCGAAGAATAAAGTATGTTTTTCTATAGTCTATATAGAAAGTAGCCATTTTTTTGTCAACGCAAAATGTCACTTTACCGCTCTAGCGCGACAAAGTAGAAAAAACGCTCGCTGTCCAAATTTCTAACTATACAATGTTGAGAAATGTCTACATTCTTAATGGAAACGTTTAGTTAGGAACTAATGGCACTATAGTGATACATTTACCACCTTTACAAATCAATCTGACATATAACTGCTCTGTCGGTATATTACATAACCAAAAAAAATGCCGCACTATTGTGAAAATAAAATAGAGCATTCTTTTACAAAAACGAAAGTATAAGATGTTTAGATTAGATTGAAGCAATAGGTCAAGAAGAATGGGAAATAACGTTAAATTAAAATTAAATATAAAAGACGTGTTTTCTTTATATTGTAACATTTTTATTTATATGGGTGAAGTGTAAATAATCAGACAAATATTATTAGTCAAAATAATACCTTTATTAAACGATAAATAATTAGATTAAATATTGACAAGATGATAAAAGTAACTAACACTATGATTAAATAATTATAGACACTAAGAATATTATTAAACGTTTAAACACTAATATTATTTATTTAACCAATATTTATATCACTACATTTATTTATATAACTACATTTATTTATGTTAACAACTCACAGACTACTTATTTATATCACCGACTTCATTACTCGTTGCTTTTATATCACAGACTGTCTCTCCACTTTCTTTCAGCCGGTATTTATACAACCCTCTGAAGCGCCAATGACCTGTATACGAAAGAAGTGGGTCACGGCGTAGTTAACCTCTAGCCGCCGCGTCGCGGGTATTTCAACATCTGGGAAATTCCGGGATTACGTTATCGCTCTGGTACATTCTTTCAGCGGCGCATGTATACTTTTCTCTCCGGGGCGCACGTCATAATATTAATCCTTATTAATTGAGTAGTAGTGTAAGTACAAAGTGTACATTTTATTATTTTTTTATGGTAGAGGACCCTACTGTGGCGACTGGTAGAAAATATCTTGTGTGTGTTTCGAGCACAAATGGACATTGTCGATTTAGAGAGAATGCCGCACGACAATCGACAATGTCTTATTTTGCGCTCGTAATACATAAATAGCTATTTTACTATTACCAACCATTTAATTTAACAGATGCGACAAATTTTAGGTAGGTACTCATAATTCATTCATTTGTATACCTTTCGAATTCTCTAACATTACAATATTCAAAGTATTCCAAATTCCGTGTAGAATCACTGTATGCTGTTTTATTCATCCCGTTTTAGTTTACTATTTTGTCGCATTGGTAGTTTAAATTAAACGACATAACACTAATTACATACGATATTAGAAGTTTGGATGTGGTAAATTATAGCTCCAGCCAAAATCAGAACACGATAACGTGGAGTTAATTTCATTAATCTGAACGCTACACGCTAAAATACTATTATGTACAACATTCAGCAACAACTCATAAATTATAGGTACTAACTATAATTTCGCGTTATCATTGTTATCACAGTTTTAGAAAAAAGTGTGAAAGCTATTATTTTAATGTAAATTGTAGAGATCATTAGATTAATATTATTACTAACAAAAATTAAATACAGGGTGTTATATTTTAGTGGACCCAGCAAATATCTCGCTTATTTATTAAGTTAGTAATTTCTTTCATATAACATGATTTATACAGCAACATGTAAGCTACTCGATGACGGATGTACATTCATGATACCACTTCCGGTTTATTAGTAATTAATATCAACTTTGAAATTTCAAATAGAACATACTATATTTTTTTATAAATTTAAAAAGTACATCAAATTTGCTTTACAATCATGTAAAATAATCCATATGTTACATGATTAAAAAGTAAAATGGCGGGCACTTTTTTATACACCTAGTCGAAAAGAAAATAGTGAGCCATGACTGTGACTTGAAATTAAACAATAAACTAAAACAATAAATAAATGATATTTAACTGCTTTTTTGAAGAATAACTGTTAAAATATTCAAATTAGGGTACTTCCGGTTAACCAATCATAACCAAAATCTAATCAACTCTTCATAAGGACGTACGAAAGAGGAATATGACAGAATTATAATTTTTGGAATTGTAGTATTGAAGTTATGCCATCCGGAATGGTCCACATACACACTCACACACACACACACACACACACACACACACACCCGCACACACACACACACTCACACACGCACAAATACATAAATACACACATCATTGTAAAAATAGTAAATTCGTATTCTATGGACTCTAAAAGATGCTTAGTCTTTAAAACTCACCTTCCTTACTTATAAGGTCACCGAGGGTAAAAACCAAGGAAAACAAGGAACGTATAAAATAGTCAATATAAAATCAACTCTATAAATTTCATGACATTGCTTGTTGATTACTGTTGTCTTTTCAATCAGTGTCTGCCATAAAATAGAACTAATTTTACCCGGAATCAGGTGGCGCGTGCAAATTTCTGCAACTAAATCCTAAATTGGTGCTTGGGATGTAGGAAAGGAAATTGGAAGCTTGCATAAACTAAACTAAACATTTCGCTTGAGTTAAATCTGGCGTGCAGCTGAGCTTGTGTACTATATTCCCATGTATATTTGATACTGTGGAAATTATAATGCACCTTGTGAAATTTTTAATTTTAGATTGTATATTTTTACAAAATATGTACTTTTCTGTTTAAATAAATAAGCAGAATCTCTCAATTTTACTTTCTTTATTTGGTTTCATCTTTTTCTTATTATCAAGCACACTCTAATATAAGCACGCTATCACGCTAGTACATACGTCACTTTCTTCGTATAACCAATCAAACCTAGGTGTGTACAGTAATTTTTTTGAAAGATGTCTGATCAAGGTCATCTGTATCATGAACGAATTAACAAATTGACATACATTTATCCCCTTCCTTTACAAAGGCTTTAAGGGTGTGCGATAAGGCTGGATATAACACGCTTGTCTTTCAAAAATTCATATTATTTCGACTAAGTTAGGACATTCCATTTTAAAACGATGCACGTTGTTGATAATACTTTCGCTGTAACGTAAGTTTATATATTAATTCAGATACATTACCTTGATTCATAGACGTACGAATAACGTTATTTTCTGTCAGTGTCACTGACATTGTGTCAGTAACTTACTTTTCACATATTTGGTTTTACATTTGCTAATAAACTTACCAGTTGATTTATTTTTCAATTTTTAATGCTGTTATTGTAACATATAATTTTATAATAATAAAATAACAGTAGTATCTTATGTACCCTCACAAAAACTACGCAAACGACGGCACTGAATTTGTCGGACATCTTTCAAAATTATTACTGTACCTGTCAAATTAGGAAAGGAAAATACAATAAACAAGTTATAATTAGGTGTACCTATGTGACAAAATAATTTATTGTCACTGTATTGTCTATATTTTATTACTGATACATCGACATTTGCATAAAAATCTATTTTTACCTCTCGCTAAGAGAGGTATTGCATTCATGCTAAAAATCGCATATCCAGATTTTATTGTATAAGCACGTTTTAAGGTCCCTACAATCCGATTTTAACATTTTTACGATGATGTCTGTGTGTGTGTGTGTGTGTGTGTGGATGTATGTGTGTGTGTGTGTGTGTATGTATGTAGGATGTTGGAAGGACGGTTACTCAAAAACTATAAGACTTTAAATTTGTTTAACTACGTATTTCCCAATCGGACATTCATGGGAAGATCTGAAAAGGTTTTGGTAACAATTGGACAACCGGAAGTAGAAGATTCTTGAAAAAAAATCTTCTAAATATTATTTTTTGAAAATTTTTCTTGATAATATTAAAGAAAAATAAATTCTCTTTCTGATAAATTTAAATATTTTTATATATATTCTATAGATTTAGAGATAAAAGGAATATAATATATAAAATAAACTGTTGTAATTAATTTTACAACCGAAAGGATGCCATGAAAAATAGTTGAAAATTTTAATTATTTGTGACAGACAAATGTCAGTGTCAGAAATAATGAGTAACGAAAGAAAAATTTACTTGGAGAATCCCTTAATTCTTGATCTGTCTCTATTATGGAGATGACAAGTCTAGGTTGAAGGACTTAAATTTGTCTCAAACATTATGGGACAATTACACCAGCACTGTAGATTAGAGTAACTTTGAATTGCGAAAAAGCTATCAAATTCTTCTCAAGTAAGTTGTAAATATTGACAAAATTACACATCAATATAAGAATAATCGGAGTGCAATCTATCCGTCACTTTATTAAAGGGAATTAGTGTTATTTAGATATAACAAGTATGAAAAAATAAAATGTAAAAGAAGATATGTAAGAATAGATGCACAATCCAGATATATACATTTTAGACCGCCCAAAATTAATGTTTTTACTAGAAGAATATGAAGAGAGAGTAAACAAGGTTGTTCGAATTGAAAATTGCTGTTACCAGCCTAATATTTATATATGGTAAACTCTACTTTGTAATTTATTGTAACATAATTTATGGTAAAATATCTTTATGTTGAGACATGCTATTATTGAATAATAAAGAAGTTTATACGTCATAGATTTATATGAATATATTATTTGTATTTATAAAAATATTCTTTGTTTTATGCATACAGCCAGGTAAAATATACGGCGAGAGGTTATGTGCTGGCCACATCAGATTTTTTTATTTGATGATTTATTAATGATTTATTTAACTGACACACCCCTATTCTGTAACTCAATCGATAACTATAATCGTTCGATAATAAATTGTAGCCAATAATTATCGTAGGTCCTAAATAGAAAATCTGATGTAATCAACACAATACCTCCCGCCATTTAATATTTATCTTTTTAAATACATACCTTTGAGGTCTCGTGATCACGTGCCTGAGTATTTGGTCGCGAATTTGAGGATCTGGATTCGATCCCGACCGACGCCAAATTTTCAGAATTTTAAATGGCACAAAATTAACCCTGTGATGCACTCTCCACAACAACAATGTGCCCGTGAGGTGACGCTTGGTAAACGCCCGCACGGTACAAATATGTTATCATTATTACCGAAATTTCGAAATGTGTATACAAAGTAGATTAGCACACCCAGCAATGGGTGTCAATATGCCATGATAATATATTAATTTATTTTGTTATTTAAATACACCTACATAATTTATTATTGCAAACTACAGGGGATCACGCGGGAATGATCAGCAATTATCTCCCTTATTAAGCGAGATAGCGATTATCTTCAAATAAACATATTTACTATAGGCAATATCGGCAATTAAATTTCGTATCAAGAAGCGTTATGTTACTTCCGGTTCGGAGTATGTGACACTAACTTTGAAATTTCAAATGGAACATACTATTTTTTATATTTTTGAAAAGTACACAAAATTTGCTTTACAATGATAGTAAACAAGTAGGACGTTGTATTATTAAAAAGTAAAATGGTAGACATAATTACTAATTATTATTCTGACGCGGGCCCCCATATCTGCTTGTTAAGGCCAACAAATTCACTTCATTACTCGCGTACTATACTTATGGAACCAAAAACGGAAGTGACGAGAGTGCTGGCCACAACAGATCTTTTTTTAGAGTGTTCCATCTTGGATACTTGATGTAAGACAATATTACTTGTCTTTTAAGTTTTAATAATTATGATATGGATTCTACGAGAATATTCCCTTAAGGCAACCTCTTTCGGGTTAATATCATTGATCATTATTATTATCATATAAATTCCAGTACAATTTAAGAATAGATGAAGTAACATTATAATAAAAGGAAAATGTCAATGCCAGGCGGACATTTCAGTCTGCCTTGTCTCACATTTTGCAGGGTAGTTTACATTATCTTCACTGGGAATTAACGCACGTTGAAATACGACGCCCACGCGTTCTTGAGAGCCTCTTGAGAAATACTTGTGTAACAAACATTATCTCCATTGTGAATTCCAAGAAATCTGCATCTAATCATTTACACAAGTAGGTTTATTTATAGCTGACGTGGAAATTGAATGCATCAAATTAAAGTGATCGTTAATGTATCTTCTACATACGAATGTGTACAGAAAAAATTTTGAAAGATGTCCGATCAAGGTCATCTGTATCATGGACGAATTAACAAATTGGCCTACATTTATCCCCCTCCTTTACAAAGGCTTTAAGCGTGTGCGATAAGGATGGATGTAACACGCTTGTCTTTCAAAAATTTATATTGTTTCGTCTAATTAGGACATTCCATTTTAAAACGAAGCTCGTTGTTGGTAATACTTTCGCTGTAACGTAAGTTTATATATTAATTCAGATACATTACCTTGATTCATAGCCGTACGAAAAATGTTATTTCCTGTCAGTGTCAATGAAGTATCTTAATTTTCACATATTTGGTTTTACATTTGCTAATAAACTTACCAGTTGATTTATTTTTAATGCTGTTATTGTAACATATATTTTTATAATAATAAAATAACAGTAGTATCTTATGTACCCTCACAAAAACTAAGCAAACGGCACTTACTACTGAATTTGCCACAATGGGCGGAGCAACAAAATTTTTACTGTATACATATATCGGCTGGTTAAGGTGTATGCCATAAATATGTTAAGTATTTGACCGATTAACATTAACGGTATATGGTACTTAACATACTGCTCACAGTACCGAAAGAAATATTTCAAAATTCACAAAATTAAGGGTAGTACTCAAAGGCCCGTACTACGATCACGGTTTTAACTAAAACGTTGTTTTAAGAAGTGTCAAATATCATTATTTAATAACAATAATAAATAATATCGAATTTATCAAAATATGTTTTAAAAGCAGAACATAGTTTGTATTCAAACAAATATTTTTTAAAAATCGAACTTCAAACATACCTACGTGTAAAATTAAATGTTGAAATTTGAATTTGATATTTTTTAAAACAGCGTTTTAGTTAAAACCGTGATCGTAGTACGGGCCAAAGAGTATATTTCCAGAACCACTTATAGACATTCTTGTAAGATTAAATTTAAACACTAATTAAAATACTAGTGGCCCAAAAGTGTTCGTGTAAAAATACGCGATATAAAATCTTCGAATTTTTAAAAAAATCTTTTTCTACCGTAATCAGTATTACAGTACTGTTAATGAATAGATGTTACAAATTACACTTTTAAGAGTCTGTGGCCCGAAAACGGTGCGTTTTCGTATGTGAGTTTATTAGTAAAAGTTAATCTATTTTACATCCCCTGTATGGCCTATAAATTTGTAGCAAGTGTTCATTAACAACATGTTACCGTTAAAGTATCTAAAGTTATGAATCACTTGGTATGTACGTATTTCCGGTGCAAAGGATTATAAAAAGGGTTCTTTCAGAAGTCATGAGCCAAAATTTTTTGCAATTTAAATTTTTAACAAAAGAACATGTGAAACTTAATTTATAGATAACTAATGTTCATTAAAATTATACCAAATGTGCTTCAAAAACAACTAAATTGTCTATTTTATTTAACCAAGTTTATTGCTATTCTTTGCCTTACATATTTTTCAGGGTTGTGTTATCATCTACTTGTTTGTTGACAAGACAAGTCTTGATATTAATAAAATCAAAACTAATACTCGAGACAAGGCCATGTCGGTTAATTGAGACCAACACCAAAACGGTGAAGACCAAGATTCTTGCATTATCCTTTCCATTTAAGATTTATTCGAATGTGTTTTTTATTTGTTATAAATATTTCAACATATTCAAAAAAAATTAGCTAAGGCCATGCATACCGTTTCCGTTTAAAATGTATTTCTTGGTGTTTTTATTATTTACAAATATTACCAAATATTTTTATACTTATAATTTGTGTTAAAAGTAAATCATAATTAAAAAGATCACAAATGTAATGTTTAGCATACATAGAAAAAGATTCAAATAAACATAATTTCGCAATATGTGGATTTAAAACTAGTAATAATAATTATTGAAAAAGACGCCCTATTAGATTATGGATGCAGGAAACTTTAAATTACACTCGAATATTATTTATGTAATAAAAGTAGTTTGAATTAAGAGTTAGTCATGATAGAATATTATCCGGGAGCATATTCAACATCCAGTACACGATTTAGGTGAAAATGATAATTTTTTTTGCACTAGTGGTTGGACGGATTTGATGGAAAACCAACCTAGATTATGTTACTGTTTTGTTACGACAGCGGCTATTCTTGTCTTGTTTTGTGAGCATATATGTCGTGCACTTGTATTACGTTATTTAATATTAAATTTCTCAGTAAACACAAGACGGGTAAAACATAAGCTAATGGACATGTGTAAATAAAAAATTAAAAGATTACCTAAGTAGCTCGATACACTGTCTCCTTTTTTCATTTTTTTTATTTTCCACTACCGTTCGAAATAGAGTATAGTTTTGCATCGTTGGGGGGGGGGGGGGGGGGTTGTGGTTATGTCTACATCTCGTTCAAATTTGTATTATTATTTCATTCTTATTATGATTATCATCTTTATTTCTATTATATTTACTGTACTTTAATTATATAAATCTAAATATAATAACAATACGACTCTGGGTATGACTTCGTCCGTCCAAATTTTATAGCTACCTGCGCGAAACAGGTACGGTCTTTCGGTAAACTAAGTATATATTTCCCCATTTGTTGGAGAAAACAAGCTTCAGTAGTACTCTGCTCCAAATCATATTACGTATGTTTTTACCATCCGTCACCTCTAGGTAAGGAAGGTATTGTCTTTGGTCAAAAAATTCGGTGGTGACTTTTCAATGAATAAGCACGTTTTAGGGTTCATATAATACGATTTTACCATTTTTACGATGATGTCTGTATGTATGTGTATGTGTGTGTGTGTGTGTGTGTGTGTGTGTGTGTGTGTGTGTGTGTGTGTGTGTGTTCGGATCGCATAACTTCAATACTACGATTCCAAAAATTATAATTTTTTCGCATTCCTTAAGTTTACATCCAGAAGAACAAGTGATTAGATTTTGGTTATAATGGGCTACTTGCATGATACTATGAAATTTTTTTTTTGGAATATATATATATATATATATATATATATATATATATATATATAAAATAAAAGACCCGCTATTTTTTCTTTTTTCAAAATTTTGTCACTTACGTCCTAGTTCTGTAGTTTGGGAAGACAGAGACGGAGATAGTAGAACGTTGTCTGATCCTCGATCTTCCCTTCACCTCTCCCATTCACATTAACGAATCAAATGCTAGTGATTGTGTCGTCATCAAGATAGGAGGGATACATTTATGTTAAATTTATTAAATAATGACACAATGTATTTGAAAAATTTATAATGTAAATAATGTAGTTGAGTAAACTAAACTTGAAAAATATTATAGTTTTCAAAATCCTCTTGTATGCAAGTAGCCCATTGGTCAACCGGCCTTTTTATCATAATCGCCAATGTTATAAACATTTTTACCTTCCGTCACCTTTAAGTAAGGAAGGTATTTATTGGCTTTGGTCAAAAAATTCAATAATGAGATTTTGGTTTTCAAAAACCAAAATTAAAAATAAATAAAACGTAAATGTCCTTATTTTAAAGATGTACAAACTAAATTTTCATCCATACAATATCATATAAACCGCAATATAAATATTTGATCATTCCAAATACAATAATCTTGAAAGCTAATACAGCGCGTATAAAGAAAACATTTGTATAGCTTAAAATAATACAGGAGCTGCAACCTTTGCTCCAATAGTTCCGTCTTCGTTCACGTGGCGCTGCTTAGCAACGCCTACAAGTGTCCACTCCCGCGTCGTCTTACACGAGCGCCGCCTCGGATCAAGTGTCACGAGAAACTGTGACGTGAATTCCGTTCCATTCCATCATTCTACTTGTAAAAAGAAATTGACAACCAGCGCCAATTTCTCACAAGCGAATACATTAAAGATGACGTGTCGATGTCGATGAATGTGTCAATTTGTTTCACGCCGAAAGATATTTGATTCTCAATGGATTCTTTTCTGCTAAAAGTGGCAGCAAATATACATAGCTATTTTTAAATGTTGATGGTTCCAAATTAGGATTTCTATTTTTGTTAAATGTAAACACAGAAGAGTATAAATAAATACGTAATCATTGTAATCTGTTTCGGATTTAGAATGACATTATTCTAACACGCTTATTAATGCTAGACGGAGCTTTATTCTTAAGAGCATTGTGTACTCCTATACTAAAATATGAAGCGAAAATTCAAATAAATTGTTCCTGTACCAGAACTATTAACATTTTTAAAAAATCAATATTAGACACACATACTGATATGGGCCTAAAACAAGTATTATTAAAATCTATCAGTATTTGACTTTGATTTTAATGGGAAAACAAGATATGCTACTGAATTTTGGGTTTCCCATTAAAATTAAAGTTCAGTATTCGATAATTTTTTTTTTAAATGCAGGTTCATATCAGAAGTATGTTTGTCTAATGTTGAATTTTTAAAAATGTTAATAGTTCTAGTACAGGAACTATTTATTTGAATTTTCGCTTCATATTTTGGTACAGGAGTACACAATGGTCACAATTATTGGGACCGTATTTAACAGAACCGCTATATATTCTATTCAATGAATCACTTGTTGCCGGAATTTTTCCAGATATGTAGCAGACATCATACATAACGCCAATTCATAAATCCGGCGACCTAAATGATGTAACTAATTATCGGCCTATATCTATTCTGACGACATTCAGTAAAAAAATTCAGGCTCTTGTAATAAAAGTAATTAAGAATGACCTTTATACCTTAATAAAATTATTCCGGAACAAAATGGATTTTGTCCCGGGAAATCCATTACTACAAATTTAGTTCCCTTTACTGAATATTTAAGTTCGAATATGGATATGGATTTTAGTAATAAGGCTTTTGATCGTGTCCATCACCTTACACTTGTTCACAAATTAAGAGTTGCTGGGAATTCATGGATCATTATTGCGTTGGATTCAATCTTACATAACAAACAGATCTCAATTAGTTAATTGTAATGGATTTAAGTCACGATACATTTATACTGCATCTGGAGTAATTATAGTAGTAGTAGTAGAAAAAATTCGGTGTGGCCAGCACAATACCTTCCGTCAATCCTATGTATAATGTATAAATTCCATACATAATTTTTCTTGCAAAAGATTATAAATTTCCAGTAAAATTATTTCATAAACAAACTATTCAAATTGCACTTGACACTGACATATTCTTCCTCTTTAGCTTTTCCCATGCGTTAGGGGACGCTATTTTTGCGTGTCGTTCTCATTCGGTTCTTTTTCTCTCAAGTCTTCCGCAATACAGTCCTTCCATCTTATTTTTGGTCTTCCTCTGCTTCTTCAACCTCCCATTACTAAACTACTCATTCTTGTTCAAATATAATTCTTCATTTCTCCTCATGTCACGTTCAAACCAATGTAATCGTCTTTCTTGTATCTTTCTAGAAAATTGTAACACTAGAGTTATTTTATTACCGTATCTTTCCGTGTGTTCACCAACATCTACTTCAACATCCTCATCTCTGCCACATTCATTTACTTTTTACTCATACTAACATCTGTCAATTTGAATTATATGAATATAGTAGTAGTTTCCAGGTTTAGCATAGCTGGCTGAATTATAAAATTTAATTTCTTTAAAATTCTTTAACTGTATTTATTGAATATGAAGTATAAAAGTAATCAAATGGTATAGAGAATAATATATTCTTTAAGTTATAATAATATTAAATGTCAATAAATCAAATTGAACTGTTAAATCTTCAAATGAGGCTACTTCCGGTTCACCAATTATAACCAAAATCTAATCACTTGTTCTTCTGTATATAAACTTGAGGAATACGAAAAAAATATAATTTTTGGAATCGTGGTATTGAAGTTATGGGATCCGGAACTTTTGTCACACACACACAGACACACAGACACACACACACATACATACATACATACAAACATCATCGTAAAAATGGTAAAATCGTATTATAGGGACCCTAAAACATGCTTATTCAGTAAAAACTCATCATTGAATTTTTTGACCAAAGACAATACCTTCCTTACCTACAGGTGACGGCAGGTAAAAAAGGTCGTCCGAAGCCAGATCTGAAATTAAAACAATCTATACGAAGGATAAACGTAAGGAATATCTTAAATTTCAATAATCTGCCGATGAATAATTTTGCAGAGTCTAAGGAAAGAATAATATACAATATTTAAAACTAGTTAAATATTTTTTTTGTATTAATAAACTTATATTAGTAAGTACATTGAAAATAAGTATACAAGTAAATATTTTGGTAAGTACCTACATACTATAAATATTTACTAAATTTGACAATTTGACCCACCAAATTTTCAACCCTCGAACCGCCACTATTCAATTGCACCAGTACAAATAAATTAGCTACAAGTAACTTTAAATGTAGAATAATTTTCCATATATTTGGCACTTGTTACGAGAAACCATGACATAGGTGTTTGAAAAGAGGTTTTTTTTACCTTCCGTCACCTATAGGTAAGGAAGGTATTGTCTCTGGTCAAAAAATTCGGTGGTGAGTTTTCATTGAATAAGCACGTTTTAGGGTCTTTACAATACGATTTTACTATTTTTACGATGATGTCTGTATGTGTGTGTGTGTTCGTGTGTGCGTGTGTGTGTTTATGTGGGTGTGTGTGGACCGCCGTTTCGTGCACGATATCTCCAATACTAGAATTCCAAAAATTACAATTCTTGCGTATTCCTCTTCCTTACAACCATATGCAGACTTGATTAGATTTTGGTTATTATTGATCAACCGGAAGTACCCTCATTTGAAGATTTTAACAGTTTTTCTTGAAAAAATCAGTTAAATATTATTATAACTTAAAGAATATATTATTGTCTATACGATTTGATTGCATTTTATATTTGATATTCAACAGATATAGAGTTAAAGAAGAATAACGATAATAAATTTTATATAAATTTCATAATTCAGCCAGCTATGCTAACATAACCATGGAAACTGCTAATATATTCAGGTAATTCAAATTGACAGATGTCAGTATCAATAAAATGTAAATCAATAAAAGAATAAGGGAAGTAACTCTAGTGTTAGAAGTTTCTATATATAAGAGAGACGATTACATTGGTTTGAACATGTCATGAGGAGAGATGAATATATTAATAGAAGGTGGAAGAAACATACGAAGACCAAATATAAGATGAAAAGACTGCATTATAGAAGACTTGAGAGAAAAGGAACTGAATGAGGACGACACGGAAAACAAAAATGAGTGGAAGAAGAAAATAAAAAATAGCGACCCCCTAACGAATGGGAAAAACTAAAGAAGAAGATGTCAGTGTCAAGTGCAATTTGCATAGTTTGTTAATGAAATAACTTTACTGGAAATATAGGGTCTTTTGCAAGAAAATTTATTTATGGGGCGCGTGCATTAACATGACTGACCCGTTTCAAAATGACAGCAATTAATTATGTCCATAACTGACAAGTGTTATAATTTTTCAACCAAAATTTCATAATTTTCTTATTTCATGTGGTTTGTTTGTTATCAGGAGTATGGAATTCAGTTGCCGAGAAAGGGAATCACATAATACCAAAAATTTATAATCTTTTGCAAGAAAATTTATGTATGGAATTTGTACATAATACACAGGATTGACGGAAGGTATTGTGTTGGCCACATCAGATTTGTTTCAAATATTATCTTTCTCGTAAAACTTTATGCGGCACATTATTCTTTAAAATGTTGTATGCATAAAGCACTTCATAAAGTTTTACGGGACACAGAAAAATCCTGATTCCCCTTTTTACACGGTTTTCGCTTTTGTCACGTTTTCCTGTACTCACCTGTATAAAGTAGGTACTTAATTTTGTATATTGAAGCACTTTTTACCTCCCGCTACCCTTGGTAAGGGAGGTATAGGGATCGTGCTAAAAATCGCATATCGAGATTTTGGTAAATGACCAGGTTTTAAGGTCCCTAGAATCCAATTTTAACATTTTCACGATGATGTCTGTGTGTATGTATGTATGTATGTATGTATGTATGTATGTATGTGTGTGTGTGTGTGTGTGTGTGTGTGGGTGTGTGTGTGTGTCCTCTTTACGCTCTAACTCAAATACTATCGTTTAGAAAATTTTGAAACCTTGTATTTCTACCTTATTCTAATACGGAAAGAAGCCATTAGATTTTGGTGTAAATCAAATAACCGGAAATGGCACTTTACTGGAAGCTCAAAATAGTTTTTCTTCGAAAAATACCTTGAAATGTTATTTTTTCGAGATTTGTTATTATAAAAATTAAAGTTTTTTAAATTTTCTACAGGATTGCATTAATACTTTTTGTATGTATTTTACGGATAAATTTATAAAATTATTTATAATTTTAATCCCGGAGCCTACGCTTTAAAGGCAACTCCATGGTTACACAGTTCAGAACTCATGTATTTCTTCAGACAGATATATGTCACTGTCACCAAACTAATCATTTTAAATAATAATAGTAACGTTTTAAAAATAAATAAATAAAAGGAACTTAATACAGTTTCCAGCATAAGTAAATATGTAAGAATATAAGTAAAATATTAAAAATATATAATATATCATCATGGCATATTACCCCATGCTTTGTACTCAGATATCGGTAATAATGAAGACATATTTGTACCGTGGGGGCGTTTACCAGGCGTCACATCACGTGAATCTGGGGAACCCAGTTCGATCCCAACCGACGCCAATTATTTTAGAATTTATATAAATAAATAAAATAAATACATCATCACGGCATATTACCCGAACTGGATGCTTTGTACACAGATTTAATAACGATGATGACATATTTGTATCAGGTGGCACCTCACAAGAACTTATTGTTGGCGTGGAGAGTGCAACACAGGGATTATTCTTGTGCTATTTAAAATTCGAAATATTTGGCGTCGGTCGGGATCAAACCCGGTATTTAAATTTAATTTAATTTTAAATATTTAAATGAATAAAAATTAAACTAAACAGGAAGTATTGTGTTGGCCACATCAGATTTTTTTATTAGATTTACGACTACAATACATAATGTTTGGAACGAACTATCTTTTCATGCTAGTTATAAACTAGAAAAAGTGTTCTCTTACTTCATTTTCACAAAAAGATGGATTTTACTACAACAAAAATATATACAAGTATTTATAAAAAATTAAATGTAATTTTTATTCATTGAATTAACTGTTAATAACCGCCAACGGATGTACCTATGTATTTCTATTCTTGGTACCCATTGACAAAAAAATATGTTAGAAAAATATTTATAATATATCTTTCACAATTGTAAAGAAATATTTTTTTTCTAAAAATAAAACTTTTACGTTTCAAGAAAATATTGAATTATATATCATTCCTTCTGTTGACTCACATATTTCTTTTTACAAATCAGCTACGCTAGTTAATGTGTGCATTCATATATTTTTCAGTATTACTTGAAGCAAAAAATAAAGTTTATAAAGATACTGTAGATACGTTACAACATGCAAGAAATTCTATAAAGCAAGTTTGTAATATATTTTTATTTAAATATGATTTGTATCCTTTCACGATATATTTTATATTTCAATATTTACAATATTTATTGGCATTCATTCTTGATATAAGTATTTTCTTATTTTATTATCGTACGTAATCAGGATGTTATTTGCCCTCAAAAATTATACTCAACGTAATTTTATTATCATCGCCATTGGTGAATTTCGAGGTGAATTTAATCGTAAAAATGCTAACATACGCACTGAAAAAAAGAGGAATGTCATTGTTATGTAGATTTCGGGAAATTAAAAAAACAATTTTATAGGAAGAATAAAACCTGTTCTACCATATTTGAAATATTTGACGTATACCTTACTCATTTCATTAAAAAATGTGACATTCCCCTTTTTGCAATATGGTCTTCATATGTGTTTAAAGAGAATACGAGTACAAATAACATGACGTTTTTTTACCTTCCGTCACCTTTGGGTAAGGAAGGTATTGTCTTTGGTCAAAAAATTCAATGATGAGTTTTTACTGAATAAGCATGTTTTAGGGTCCCTATAATACGATTTTACCATTTTTACGATGATGTTTGTATGTGTGTCTGTCTGTCTGTCTGTCTGTCTGTGTGTCTCTGTGTGTGTGACAAAAGTTTCGGATAGCATAACTTCAATACCTCGATTTCAAAAATTATAATTTTTTCGTATTCCTCAAGTTTACATCCAGAAGAACAAGTGATTAGATTTTGGTTATAATTGGTGAACCGGAAGTAGCGTCATTTGAATATTTAACAGTTAAATATGATTTATTGACATTTAACGTTATTATAACAAATATATTATTCTCTATACGATTTGATTGCATTTTATACTTCATATTAAATAGATAGAGTTAAAGAATTATAATGAAATTAAATTTAAAGTAAAAAAAAAAAATTAAATTAATTTAATTTCTCGTGGCCGTGTGCTTGAGTGTCTGGTCGCGAATCTGGGGATCCGGGTTTGATCCCGACCGACGCCAAAAATTACATCGCATTTTAATGGCACAAAATTGACCCCTGTGGCGCACTCTCCACGCCAGCAATGAGTGGCCGTGAGGTGACGCCTGGTAAGCGCCCACACGGTACAAATATTCCATCATTACCGATATCTGTATACGAAGCAGATTGGCACACCCAGCAATGGGTAATATGCCGTGATGAAATATTTATTTATTTTTTATTTTAAATTTCATAAATCAGCCAGCTAAGCTAACAATGCAAATTGCTAATATATTCAGGTAATTCATCTGTCAATTTGAATTACCTGAATATATTAGCAGTTTCCATGGTTAAGTTAGCATAGCTGGCTGAATTATGAAATTTATTATCTTTATTCTTCTTTAACTCTATATCTGGTGAATATCAAATATAAAATGCAATCAAATGGTATAGACAATAATATATTCTTTAAGTTATAATAAAATTTAACTGAGTTTTTCAAGAAAAACTGTTAAAATCTTCAAATGAGGATACTTCCGGTTGATCAATTATAACCAAAATCTAATTAAGTCTGCATATGGTTGTAAGGAAAAGGAATACGCAAGAATTTGAATTTTTGGAATTCTAGTATTGGAGATATCGCCCCCGAAACCGCGGTCACACATACACACACACACACACACACCCACACACACACACACACACACACACACACACACACACACACACACACACACACACACACATACATAGAGACACACACGAACACACGGACACACACACACACATACAGACATCATCGTAAAAATAGTAAAATCGTATTGTAAAGACCCTAAAACGTGCTTATTCAATGAAAACTTACCACCGAATTTTTTGACCAAAGTCAATACCTTCCTTACCTAGAGGTGATGGTAAAAATGATATGTTCCGGACTGACGCCAAAAATTACTTGGAATTTTAATGGCACAAAATTGACCCCTGTGGTGCACTCTCCACGCCACAATGAGTGTCCGTGAGGTGACGCCTGGTAAGCGCTCGCCACGATACAATATTTCATCATTACCGATATCTGCACAAAGCAGATTGGCACACCCCGCAATGGGTAATATACCGTGATGATACATATATTTATTTATTTATTTATATCTTTTTAAATTTAATATTTAGAAGGCAAAAAATTCTTTCAACAGCCCTATTCATATTGCAGTACACTAGAATATTCCATTTATAATTAGAAATTCAATTATATTGTAACGGTTAAGCCTAAATAGTAGGCAACCTTACCATGTAAAAAAATAATGTAGACTGCGGTATTATACCGTGAGTATTTTTTAACATGAAACATGGGATTTGTCATATCCATGGTTACGACTTGACATTTGATTGACAGCAATGTATTTGCCTGTCTCATTTAAAATGAAACATAGGGAATGAATTTGACAGACGTATTATATTTAAATATTGAGCAGTAATATTCCCGTTCATAAAAAATGACCCAATAATGTGTGTTCCTATTATGCCAGCCCAAACGTTAACTTTCTCGCGTCATTGAGTCCTCGTACTATGATACAAATGTAGATTTTCCCTGGACCAATACCGACAATTTTGTGAATTTACCTCGCCATGAAAATAAAAAGTTGCTTTGTCCGTAAAAAGTATATTTTGCAGCAAATCTGGATTGTTATTAACGTTTTCAAACATTCTTTCACAAAACTTTATTCTTCGTTTCGTATCGTCCATAACTAACTCCTGGTGATTTTGGAAATGGTATGATCTGTAATGATCCGTTTTAAATAGTTTGTGTACAGTAGCTTTGCTTACAGCAGTAGCTTGCCCAATCTCTCTTAATGTTAATCTGTTCTAATCTTGTATTAAAGTCAGAATTTCATGTTTTTTTCTGCGCAGTTAATATATTACAGGATCTATTCCTACTGTTATGTGCAGGCTCGATGCAACCATTTCCTCTAAAGGTATTCACTATTCTTAAAAAATTTGCTGCACTTGGTGTAGACCTGTCAGGAAATGAAGCGCGGAACAAGTCCGACACTTGCCTTAAACTTGGATTAAAATTCGAATAATACCACTTAATAATCTGCACCTTCTCTTCCACAGTATAAACCATTGTATTTCAAATTGGTTTTTTGACACTGACAGAGTAGACAAATGTCAAAATTGTCCCCTATGTTTCATTTTAAATGAGACAGGCAAATACATTGCTGTCAATTAAATCGTAACCATGGATATGACAAATCCCATGTTTCATGTTAAAAAATACTCACGGTATAAAATTTTATATAGCACAGTACTTCAACAAACTAGATGTACGGGTAAGCGGATATTTAGGGGTGTATTTACGAGGAAGAGTATTGGACTTATTCATAGACACTGCGACAGTTATTGTACCTACAAGTAAACTGAAATAAATGTCCGTGTTTAAAGCAAATAACTTTAAATTATGAAATGAATATTAGATTGTAATTCGTGTGCACGAGGTTGTACATAAATAGTACTTTTGGTATATTTAATAGAAATTAGTGTTGCGTATATTATATAAGGTATAATTTCTCATATAAATTACTGTACTTAATTATTATTTATAAATGGTTCCCCTTTCTGTAAATAAAACTAATATATTATTGTTACGGTGTCTCGTGGCTGTGTCCTTGGTCCTGAGCAGTGGCGTAGCCAGAAAAAAATTACAGGGGGGGTTTAGGATAATAAATTTTAAATAAATATGAGGTTAAACAGGCTTAATAACAACAATCAACAAATACAATATTTTTATAAATATAATTTTTATTAGTAGGCAATTTTTGTTAAATCAATAGGTAAATAACAACAATGCTAAATTATGCAGTGAATTTCAAACCACTCACCTTAATATGATTATACAAACCGCAGTATAAACACAAGAAAAGTTGTAGTAGTAACACTAATAAATTAAATTAACGTAGGTATTCTACTCAAGAACAAGAACATAGTGCATGAGATTCACTGTTAGCTGTCGGTAAATTTTGGTAAAGCTCGGAATTTTCACGAGGATATTGCGCGAAAGGGCATCTATAGGCTACAGACTGTAGCTAATAATTGCGTGTAAACAGATTTCTACGAAAATTAATATTCTTATACAATGTTATTAAGAGAATTGGTGTGAGTCAGTTGAGATGGTTTGGGCATGTAGAGAGAATGGCGAGTGAATGGCTTTTTAAGCGTATATATCTTGGTTGAGGGTTTTCGATTGCGTGGCCGATCAGTGTGTAAGCGGAGAAGAAGAGCATGTATGAATGCGGTTATGAGTGTGGCCGCGGCGAAAGAAGTGTGCTTAGACAGGAATGTGTGGTGAAGGATGATTGTTGCGTAACTATTATTGTGATCCGAATGCGGTATTTCGCTACCGAAAATCAGTCACTTTAATATTTTTAAGAGTAAGGATTTGTTGCATGATGTTGATGTTGTTCTTATTGTTTTCGCGTTTGTGCGAACCCAGTAAGTGGGACACGCGTGATTTTATGTATGTATGAAAATTAATTAGTTTTTGCTTCAGATCATATTATATATGAACAACAAACGAGTATGTTTTTAAATTAGTGTTAAAAGCGGCCTACCATAGTCTCACAGGGGGGGTTCTAACCCCTAAAACCCCCCCTATGGCTACGCCACTGGTCCTGAGTGTCTAGTCTCGAATCTAAGGACCGGGTCGAGAGGAGTTCGATTCGAGGCCAAAATTTATTTTAAATTTTAAATTACACAAGAGTAAGAGTGATCCCTTTACTGCGCTCTCTATCTTGTTATAAAACACACGTGTTATGATAAGTCCACACTTAAAAACATTGTTTAATAACATTTTAATAAAGTTCAGTTGAACTATACGTGTGTGTGGTTGTACAGTTTCTTTATGGTTATACCTACGTGTATGCAAAGATTTGGAATAACCAAAGGAATCTATTATTCTAACGATAGATTTATTTAAAGAAAAAGAGGTGTGGGAACAAAAAACGAAAATTTCAAGAATCGCCAGCGCAAACATGATGCTTAGTGCGATATTCCAGAGAGAAATGTAGAATGTACCCAAAATCTCTTCTTTCTAGGAACTCTAAAACTTGCTTATTCATTAAAAACTTACCATCGAATTTTTGGTACAAAAAGTACATACATATCTTTGTATCTTCCGTCACCTCTAGGAAAATAAGGTATTGTCTTTGGTCAAAAAAATCGATAGTGAGTATGTAATGAATAAGCACGTTTTGGATACGAATTTACTATTTTTACGATGATGTATGTATGTATATATGTATGTACGAGTATGTATGTATGTATGTATGTATGTATGTATGTATGTATGTGTGTGTGTGCGTGCGTATTCCTCGAGTTTAGATCCATATTCCAAAAATTATAATTCTTCCAAATTCCTCTTTTGTACATCCATATGAAGAGTTGATTAGATTTTGGTTACAATTGGTCCACCGGAAGTACCCTCATTTGTAACTTTTAACAGATTTTCTGGAAAAATGCAGTTAAATGTCAGTTATTTACATTTAATGTTATTATTACTTAAAGAATATACTATCTTCTATACGATTGCATTTTATACTTCATATTCAATAGATATAGAGTTAAAGAATTATAAGCTAATATATTTAGATAATTCAAATTGACAGATGTCAGTATCAATGAAAAGTAAATGAATGTGGCAGAGATGAGGATGTTGAGATAGATAGATAATAGTTGGAGAAAACACAAAAAGATAAGGTAAGGAATGAAAGAACAAGGGAACTAACTCTAGTGTTAGAGGTTTCTAGAAAGTTGCAAGAGAGATTATTACATTGGTTTGAACATGTCATGAGGAGAGATGAGGAACATATTGTAAGAATAATGAATAGCTTAGTGTTTGGTAGAAGGAAGACCAAAGATAAGATGCAAGGATTTTATTGCAAAACACTTGAGAGAAAAGGAACTAAATGAGGACAACACGCAAAACAGAAATGAGTGGAAGAAAATAAAAAATAGCTACTCCTAACGAATGGGAAAAGCTAAAGCATAGTTTGTTTATGAAATAATTTTGCTGGAACTATAGGATCTTTTGCAAGAAAATTTGTGTATAGGCCGCGAGCAGTCACGTGACTTTGCTGACCTTGGCAAGCAGATCTGTCAAAATGACAGCTATTAATTATGTTCAAAACTGACAAATGTCAATTATTCTTTCAAAATTTCATGATATTGTTATTTCATGTGGTTTATTCGTTAAAATGAAATTTTGAAAGAAAACTTGTGACATTTATCAGTTATGGACATAATTAATAGCTGTCATTCTGGATACCTGATATCTGTTTGCTAAGGTCAGCAAAGTCACGTGACTGCTCGCGCCCTATCGAATTTTTACATAATACACAGGATTGACGGAAGGTTATGTGCTGGCCACATCAGACTTTTTATTTCACTTTTATTTGGAATAATTACACAACGCATCTTTGTTACCAACCCCACTAACTCACAACGTATAAATTAATAGAATTTGCTCTAAAAGTTAACACATATTACTAAAGAAACAACTGTTTTCTCCCGAAGTTTGTGTGTCCTAAATTTCCAGTTTTCCCCTTCCACTGACAAATGGAAGTTACTTCTAATTACCTCTGGCCCTGAATCAGGAATTATAGTCCTATGCAGAACCACTGAGTGGAAAAACAGTATTTTTGGTAGTTACTAAATTATTATCAGAAAAAAAATTCATTAATTTCAAATTTTATATTAATATCTCCTGTCATTTCAATATTTATCAATCATTCTATTATAATTTTATAAATATGATAAATCAATCAGAAATATATTAATTTTTAATATTTAACGGCAATCAGTCGTTAGTAATGTTAAATTTTACATTTAAATATATTTACCACAGTATTTACATAGATTTCGGTAATATATGTTATAAATCGAAATAATTATGTATACGTGCGTAGTCTTTATTATTGGGCCTATTTTATATTTGTATTAGTATTTATCTATTTTTTTTCTTCTAAAATTATACAGGGTGATTCATCGGTCTGTCCTCTCTTTATAACTCTTTTATTTTAAGTCAGATAGAAAAACTCTTCGGATAAAATTTATATTATATATTATTGTCTATCTACTTACTATATGCACTTTTATACAGGGTGCTCCGTTGAAGCGCAACAATATGTAACTTTATATTTCTTAATGGAACATCCTATATATATTTATTTATTTTGATAGTAAATTAGATTTCGTTTAAAAAAGTATTAAGTAATAAGGGGTCTAAAATTATAAATTAAGATGTTATTTACCTTTATTCGTTGAATGATATTTTTGTATCATGTTATTATTAACAAAGTAAGCTATGGATAATTTGATCAATTGTTTCGAATTTATTATAATTTTGCATTATTTGGTCTGTCACTAAATTTTAATAGCCTCTTTGTTATTAGTGTAATGTTTAAAATAAGTATTAATAATAAAAAAATCAAAATTTTGTATTAAATTATGGTTTTTTCCACTATGAACTACTATTTTTTATGAACGTAAATAACTTCTTAATTTATAATTTTAGACCCCTTATTACTTAATAGTTTTTTAATGGGAATCTAATTTACTATCAAAATAAATAAATATATATAGGGTGTTCCATTAAGAAATATATAATTATATATTGTTGCGCTTCAACGGAGCACCCTGTATACAAATGCATATAGTACGTAGATAGACAATAATATATTATATAAATTATATTTGAAGAGTATTTCTATCTGACTTAAAATAAAAGAGTTATAAAGAGAGGACAGACCGATGAATCACCCTGTATACCTACCTCTTAAACTAGTTAAAATATATATACAGGGTGATTTCTAACGTACGGACGAAACTGATAGGGCAACTAGAGGGGACCAAAATATAGTTTTTTTTACAATAAACTTTTGATCATAATCGAATAACAAGAAAGATACAACGGTTTAAAGTTCTTATAAATTAACGCCCACTTATTGAGTACCGCTGAGCTTACTGTATTCGCGTTTACATTAGAAACAATTCTCACACAATCTGATACATTTCTGTTGTATTATTTTTACGGTATGCAGAAAACATCAAATAAAATGATGACAAGATACAAACGAATGAAACTTTAATCAACAAAATTATCAAAAGCTACAAAATTTTAAAGTAATAAACAATAAATAATAACGTATGAATAGTAATAAATAATCATAAAATAATTAAAAGTGTTCACAAAAGTTGTTCGAAATGTTGACCCTGCATTTCAACACACAATTGCGCACGACGAATCCAGTTTTCTGTTAACCGTGGAAACTGTTGGCGTAAATTCTCTACAGTGGTATTGATACGACGACGTAACTCGTCGATGGTATTAACTTCGGTGGCATATACCAATGTTTTCATGTAACCCCATAAGAAAAAGTCAAGTGGGTTAAGATCGGGGCTTCGTGGAGGCCATGAGATAAAGCCACCCCGACCAATCCATCTTTGCGGAAAAGCGGTGTCGAGGTAATCTCGTACAGCACGACTAAAATGTGCAGGACAGCCGTCATGCATAAACCACATGTTTCCACGCACAGCCAAAGGAATATCTTCGAGAAGTTGTGGTAGAACTTCTTGCAAAAAGTGCAAGTAAGAAGCGCCGTTAAGGCGTGCTGGCAATTCAAAAGGCCCTATTAAGCTGTTGTTGAGAATTCCCGCCCATAGATTTAAACTAAAACGATGTTGAAATTTATTTTGGCGAATCCTGTGTGGATTTTCTTCAGCCCATATGTGGGAATTGTGGAAGTTGAGAACACCATCTCTTGTAAAACAACATTCATCCGTTACCAATACATACATTGGAAATTCTCTTTCTCTGTTAGAACGATCTAACAACCACTCGCAAAACTGCTGTCGCAACGCATAATCACCTAGAGCTAGTCCTTGCACCCTTTGCAAATGATAGGGATGTAAACCATTTTTTTTCAATGTATTCCAAACAAAATATTGGGAAACTTCGACTTGTTGAGCAATTTGCCGTGTACTTGTAGTTGGATCAGCATCTGCCATATCCAAAATTGCTTCTTCCTGTTTCTCTTCCGCGTTGAATTACCCGCAAAAAAGTATTTCTGGAAGGCGTTTGTCGATTTGGAAATCGTTCCAAATACATACGTCGTGCGCGTTCAGCGTTTTCTTCAGCAGCTCCATACACCATAATCATGTCTACGTATTCTTCGTTAGTGAAATTAACCATTTCAGTCGAATTAATGACTTAACAAATAACCTATTTAATTTTTGACGTTTAAGTAATTTTGACTTACCTACATACATGATTAAATTAAATAAATCAGCGGTTCTCAATAAACGAACACCCATGACTGAATATTTTAAAGAACAATTTAAATAGCTATACCTTTCATCTTATAAAAATTTTAATAAAATTTTAACTGAACTTTGTTTAATTAACTCTCAAATATTCTAAATTTGAATTCAAAACGTAAGTTATTACCGTATTTTATAAAAAAATGCTTCAGTTTATAAGAACTTTAAACCGTTGTATCTTTCTTGTTATTCGATTATGATCAAAAGTTTATTGTAAAAAAACTATATTTTGGTCCCCTCTAGTTGCCCTATCAGTTTCGTCCGTACGTTAGAAATCACCCTGTATATATATATATATATATATATATATATATATATATATATATATATATATATATATATTCTTATAAAGTACCCATTTCTGGGTGTACGAATATGCTTCTACAGGGTGTTAAAAAAGTGTTCGGATTTTTTAAGAGTGTATAGTATAGACCAAATAGGTGAAATACACAGCCACACGACTAATTAAGGCCGCATTTTCTATTAAAGTTTAATAGAAAAACTTGCAATAAAAATAATATATCTTGACACGAAATGAAACCTTCCAGATTGCAAACTATATATCGAAAATATATTTGCAATTTAAAATCGACTATGCCGACTACGAATTTTCGTTAATAGAGAATATTTCTGCTTAATTTACTATTTTCAGCAAGCATAAAATTTGGCCGAGTTTAAATTTGATTGTAAATGTAGCTCCAGTAAATATAAAATTGCTGCACATTGTAATGTGTTATCACTAGAATATATAATTCAAATGAAATTATTTTGCGTTAATATCCCAATAAATTTAAAATTAAATCCAATATTCTACTGGGCCGAAATTTCTAATTAAAATAACAATGTGAATTTCGACAATTCACATCCGGTTTCATTTACGTTGCATTGCATTTATACATTTGAACGTAGCATCATTTCATTACTATTAATAATCCGTATTCAAAATGAATGAAATTATAGTGCATTGTAACAGAGAGGTGAACGGTAAATGAACGGGAATATGAACAATTATATTGTCCATATTTCATATTCACAATAACAGCCATATTAATAGAACGTTTTAAACAAAGATCATTTAATTAAAAATATCCCTAATATTTCTGGTGGCCGTGTTTGTCTACTCTGAAATAAATAAATTGCGTTTTTCACATTAACTGTATTGTTGTATAACAAATTATTCATATGCAATTTTTTTGTATACTCTTGTATGAGATAATACAAAATCTTGACATATCTTGACTCGTGACAAGTACGCGGTCTGACGAGGTATTCAGTCGCACAATCAAAGTAATTAATGTAACGTAACCCCCGCGGCCGCCGCCGCCGCGCTACTACGCGTCACAGAGTCACACGTTCGAACTTGTTAGGATAAGGTCGCAGTGAGGTTATCTATTGTTCACGCTGTTTACCTCTAGAAGTTGTCTAGTAGGTCCTAGTAGAGTCTAGAAATAATCTAGCCAGGTATATATAACCCACCGCCAAAGCCAGGGGACACATTCTGTATTATAGAAGTGACGAGTAAAGAAGTCTGATATAAATAAGTGTCGACAAGTGAACATAAATAAATGTAATTAGTGACATAAAGAGTGGTGTTCATCGTTTAAATAAATAATCATAGTGTTTAAGTGTCTTATAATATTCTTAGTCTTTAAATTAGTGTTAATATTTGTTAATCATAGTGTTAGTTACTTTTATAATCTTTTAATTATATTTCTAATATTTATTCATCGTTTAATAAACGTATTCTTTTGGTTAATAATATTTGTCTATGTTTTACACTTCACCCATATAAATAAAAACGTTACATTAATATTCGTGCCGACACAATATAACAAAAGTCCTCTTATTTAAGAATTATTTTAATTATATCACTTTATTCCTTTACTAACATTCATATACTTTTGCATTTTTAACTCTCGCTAAGAAGTATTGGATTAATGCTAAAAGTCGTACCTATATCTAGATTTTAATGAATAACCACGTTTTAAGGTCCCTACTGTCCGATTTTAATATTTTTACAATGATGTCTGTATGTGTGTGTGTGTGTATATGAATGTATGTGTATGTGTGGGGGGGGGGGAGGCGATTTCTCAAAAACTATAATACTTAACATCGGTTTAACTACGTATTTCTCAATTGGATATTACTGGGAAGAGCTGAAAAGGTTTTGGTAATAATTGAACAACCGGAAGTAGCAGATTCGTAAAAAAAATCTAAATATTATTTTTTGAAAATTTGCTACTATTAAAATCTCACAGCCCAAATAATGTCATGGAAACCAATTGAAAAATGAAAATGTTTGTAACTGACAGATAAATGTCAGTGTCAAAAATCCAGAGATATTACTGAAGATTTTTTCTTGAAAGTACATACATTATAATACTTATTATTGTATTAATGGTTAAATATTTAAAATTATAGGTATATTACACTCTTCAAAAATACTGACACTCCCGAAAATGAATTGGAAACATCTCAAAAAATTAGAAGAGTAGGACAAAATTTCTTCATAGAATAAATTTAAAATTAAAAAATCCAAATATAAAGTATAGATATAAGTGATTGTAGGTATGCAAGAAATGTTAAAAACAATAGAGCGCGAGCAGTCATATGACTTTGTTGGCCTTGATAAGCAGATATGGGAGCCCGTTTATTTCCCTCGACAAGTAAATTCCACACTCCTGGTGACAAATTAACCACGTGAATTTAGAACATCTTGAAATTTTGTTGCTATTTTGTTTTGGATGACTTTCATTTGTTTTATTTTTGTTATCCGTGGATTTTAGTTGCAACTATATTAAAGTATTATTAGTTAAGAATTTGGTTGCTGTCATTCTTACAGCAAAATATCAAAACTAGCAAGAAACACAAACAAAGATCAGCTGAGAAACGAGAAAGCATCAATGGTGAACGCACTGCTTCTTCTGTTTCCACAAGCAGACAAGTACGTCATTACATACGTAATAGAACGAATGGACGTCATACACCACGTGTAATCTTTTCCGCGCTAAAATAAAACAATTGGAAAATCATATTAAATAAAACAATTTTGAGTTTATTTTTCAGAATTCCGTCGTTTTTCAACCTAGTTAATAACATTATAATATTTTTTCTTTTAAATTTTACTACACTGGAATACCCCATTCATTTTATTGAGTCTTCATCCTAGAAACAGACTGTTTTAAGCGGTATTATTAGAGGACAAGGCTGGAAAATTTAAGTATGATAAACTGACAATTTCCGAATAAAAAATTGTTTAACGAAATGTATATCAGTTGCAGATAAAAACGTTAAAACTTATTTCGAACACTTTAAACTAAGTAATCCACCAACATTGTCTTCAGCAAAATTAGCATATTGTTTCGACATTCAACAACTTTCGTTTTCATTAACTACATCGCATTGTTCGAGTAATTAACAACACAAAATTTTGAGAAACCCTTCTACATAATAACATCTTGCAGTCTATTGTTCTACACAACTTCACTTTCCAAATCGCACAAAAAACAGTAGACAGTCTGCGGTACCTCCTTGTTCAAGTTTGTATTACACGAAGTTATCAAATTATAACGTAGACGAGGCTGGCATCGTGTCTATTGTCGCGCCATCTGGTCGCAAGTGTAGCAACCACAATCTGCACAGTACATGATGTGCACATTTGGCTTGAAGGAGTTTGTTGTGGAGTGGAGCAGAGACAATATGCTACATTACGGGGCATTGTAGCACAAAACATTGTGTAGTCACAATGTACTTGGACTTCGTGGTCTATATAGTGTGGATGGTAATCAATAGAATGGTTGTTTCTGGAGTATGTGTTTCAATGACTCTTGTAAGTTAGTTTGGAGGACTGTTACTAACTTCGTATTGATTATGTAACAAGACGTAACACAAGTATATAGTAACAAGGCTCTTTTGTTGAGGTTATTTATTGTGAGGAATCAGATAAAATAAAATCTTGATCCATTATTAACAAACAGTGGCAACCAAAGATAGAGCAGAGAAGAGCGACAAGTGAAACTATGTCAGGAAATTTTATCGCCTGTAAATTGATCCTGGAATGTGTATCATGGAAAATTGTAGTGTGTCGGACGAGACGAGACATTCTCGAATCTCGTCTCGGCGAGACGAGAAAGCTATTTCAACTTACGAGACGAGTCGAGATTTACATACCGAGATTCTCGAATCTCGAAAATTATTTCGAGATTTCTCGACAATTTTTACCTTCCGTCACCTCTAGGTAAGGAAGGTATTGTCTGGTCAAAAAATTCGGTGGTGAGTTTTCATTGAATAAGCACGTTTTAGGGTCTTTACAATACGATTTTACTATTTTTACGATGATGTCTGTATGTGTGTGTGTGTGTGTGTGTTCGTGTGTGCGTGTGTGTGTATGTGTGTGTGCGTGTGTGTGTGTATGTGTGTGTGTGTGACCGCGTTTTCGGGAACGATATCTCCGATACTAGAATTCCAAAAATTACAATTCTTGCGTATTCCGCTTCCTTACAACCATATGCAGACCTGTTTAGATTTTGGTTATAATTGGTCAACCGGAACTACCCTCATTTGAAGATTTTAACAGGTTTTCTTGAAAAAATCAGTTAAATGTTATTATAACTTAAAGAATATATTATTGTCTATACGATTTGATTGCATTTTATATTTGATATTCAACAGATATAGAGTTAAAGACGAATAACGATAATAAATTTTATATAAATTTCATAATTCAGCCAGCTATGCTAACTTAACCATGGAAACTGCTAATATATTCAGGTAATTCAAATTGACAGATGTCAGTATCAATAAAATGAAATCAATGAAAGAATAAGGGAAGTAACTCTAGTGTTAGAAGTTTCTAGATATAAGAGAGACGATTACATATTGGTTTGAACATGTCATGAGGAGAGATGAATATATTAATAGAAGGTGGAAGAAACATAGGAAGACCAAATATAAGATGAAAAGATTGTATTGTAGAAGACTTGAGAGAAAAGGAACTGAATGAGGACGACACGCAAAACAAAAATGAGTGGAAGAAGAAAATAAAAAATAGCGACCCCCTAACGAATGGGAAAAACTAAAGAAGAAGAAGAAGATGTCAGTGTCAAGTGCAATTTGCATAGTTTGTTAATGAAATAACTTTACTGGATATATAGGATCTTTTGCAAGAAAATTTATGTATGGGGCGCGTGCAGTAACAAGACTTTGACCCGTATCAAAATGACAGCAATTAATTATGTCCATAACTGACAAGTGTTATAATTTTTCAATCAAAATTTCATAATTTTCTTATTTCATGTGGTTTGTTTGTTATCAGGAGTATGGAATTCAGTTGCCGAGAAAAGGAATCACATAATACCAAAAATTTATAATCTTTTGCAAGAAAATTTATGTATGGAATTTGTACATAATACACAGGATTGACGGAAGGTATTGTGCTGGCCACATCAGATTTTTCTACAAATTTAAACAGGATCGTGCTAAAATTTCTTAAATAAAACTACTTCCTTTCTTTTTTGACGTCACAGTGATGTATTCACATTCACTTACCGACAAAGTGTTACACCCAGTAATGGGTAAAAAGCGTTTATTTTATTTTAATAGTTTATTATTTATGGAGATTCTTTATAATAAATAATGTTTAAGTAAGCAAAAGATATACTTACAAAATTGAAGTTACGTGAAAGAGAAATTTGTATATTGTCAAATATTATGAACGACAAACAAAATTATGTTTGATTTGTCATAAAATATGTAAAATCGATGACAATTTATTGAATAAATTAAATTTATTAAAAAAAATAATTTATTCTGTCTGTAATACCAGGTCTTGAATTGTTGGTAAAACTAGTTATTATTACATTTTTCATTAAAACAATAAAACGATTGACAGATAAAACAATTTCTCGCTAATCACTATTAATCATTTGTTCATGATACCAGCCATTGTGTTTTGTAAGACTTTAAATAAGTATTACTTGAATTTATTTAACCCTTTACATACATGTTGTTCCAATACTTTAGGAAAAAAATAAATGGCATATACCGCATGATACAAGTCATAAGTCAGATATTTAAAAATTCGTAAAACTAAAGACTTGGTTCTAAAAGTTTATATTTTTAGTGCCACTGGTTGACACGATTTTTTTCATTTTTTAATAACAATAATTTATTTGTTATTCTACACTAGTTAAGTGAATAAATAATTGATTATGATTTTTATTTAAATTTCGCGTCGACCAGTGAAACTATACAGATCGGCTCTTAACAGACAAGTTCGAGCTAATATTAAGACCGGTGTTTGTTGTTTATTATTGCTGTCTTTTGTCATTGTATTTGTTACCTACAAATGAGAATGTCTTCTGCTCGTATTAAGTGCAATTCTCGTGAAAAACTTTTGTTGGGGGAGTTAAAATAGTATATATTTGTTTCTTTGAGTGTAAAACTAACTTTCGTGATATGAATTTTTAATGTGTGACGGTTTTCAGTGGACTAAATAGTGAGATAATTGAAATTTTGTCCCAATAAACGTTCCTAGTAGCAGTGGTAGATGATTTCCTGAGATGCTGAGATCTTCGATGCCTTTTTTGGCCAAATTGGATTGATAGTAGGCGAGGTTGGTGCAATATTTATCTCATTTTATTTTATAATTCTTCTACAGCTTATTAATATATGTCAATAATAATAGATTGCCTCACCAAGTATAGATAATAATTATAAAAATATATGATCATTTTGACAAAATTTATTTGTCTCAAATAATTTAACTATGTTTAAAAATTATTTCAAGTAACATATATAAATACTTTTTAACCATGTTCAACATAATACTTGTATACATGACCCGTCCCATATCAGTTGGCCTACCCTCTTTAATTTCATTATAGCAAGTTATGTTTTCTAAAATATTTTGTTTGAATGTACTCAGCAATGGGTAATATGCCGTGATATATTTATTTATTTATATATTGATATTTTGTTCGGATACGTTTTATATATATATATATATATATATATATATATATATATATATATATATATATATATATATATATATCAACATTCATTTATCTCAATTTTAAAGTACAGATTGAAATCTTTGATGGTTTTTTTTAATAAATTGATTTTAAAATAAGTATTTTTTTAAAGGTTTATCGTTGTTTTTTTGCCTCTACTAAAGTATACGTGTTAATAATCTACCTATAACACTTTTTAAAAATGGTTTTAAGTTGAAAAACTTTAATCTCTATTACTACGAATTTTGCATGTCACATTATTACAATAAGCCCTTCATTTATTGTAAATACAATAGCATCGTTAATCGTTATGCAAACGAATTATTACGAAAATCAACTTAAAATGGTAAACATTGGTATTTGGTATTGGTATTATAAAAATACGTAATATTGATTGACATTTTTTATTATTGTAATCAAGATTCCATTGTTGTAAATAAACATTTCTTTGTTGTAATCAAAATTTCTTTATGTAAGGATTTCTTTGTTTATTTGAAGGTTTTGGGAACATAAATTTTGTAGTTGAAATTGGCAGGAGGCCGTAGGTTCCAAATAAAATTTGACTATACATAGGAGTCAATTTATTGATACAATTGGACGTTTCGGACGGTATAATTTGTCCATCATCAGCTAATCATAAGAATGATACAGGTTACAATAAATAATATTTGTACAAAATAAACTTCGACTTACCATTAAACATATGAACAGACGTATTTAAATGTTACATTGAAAAATTCTTAAGAATTAAAGTATTACAATTTGTAATACTACTCAACCAGTAGTAGTATAAAGTATAAAGCCCAAATTTTGTCGAGAATCATTGCAGAGCCATGAAACAAAAACATAATCACTTCAGGGCGGCAGGTTGAGCTCTGACTCAAAAGTAAAAAATCTGATGTGGCCAGCACATAACCTCTCGCCGTATATTTTACCTGGCTGTATGCATAAAGCAAAGATTATTTTTATAAATGCAAATAATATATTCATATAAATCTATGACGTATAAACTTCTTTATTATTCAATAATAGCATGTCTCAACATGAAGATATTTTACCATAAATTATGTTACAATAAATTACAAAGTAGAGTTTACCATATATAAATATTAGGCTGGTAACAGCAATTTTCAATTCGAACAACTTTGTTTACTTTCTCTTCATATTCTTCTAGTAAAAACATTAATTTTGGGCGGTCTAAAATGTATATATCTGGATTGTGCATCTATTCTTATATATCTTCTTTTACATTTTATTTTTTCATACTTGTTATATCTAAATAACCTTAATTCCCTTTAATAAAGTGACGGATAGATTGCACTCCGATTTTGTCAATATTTACAACTTACTTGAGAAGAATTTGATAGCTTTTTCGCAATTCAAAGTTACTCTAGTCTACAGTACTGGTGTACATTGTCCCATAATGTTTGAAACAAATTTAAGTCCTTCAACCTAGACTTGTCATCTCCATAATAGTCACAGATCAAGAACTAAGGGATTCTCCAAGTACATTTTTAATTCATTACTCATTATTTCTGACACTGACATTTATCTGTCAGTTACAAATAATTTAAATTATCAACTATTTTTCATGGCATTCTTTCGGCTGTCAAATTTATTACAACAGATTATTTTATATATTATACTTCTTTTATCTCTAAATCTATGGAATATATAATAAAATATTTAAATGTATCAGATAGAGAATTTAATTTTCTTTAATATTACCACGAAAAATTTTCAAAAAATAATATTTAGAAGATTTTTTTTCAAGAATCTTCTACTTCCGGTTGTCCAATTATTACCAAAACCTTTTCAGATCTTCCCATGAATGTCCGATTGGGAAATACGTTGTTAAACAAATTTTAAGTCTTATAGTTTTTGAGTAACCGTCCTTCCTACATCCCACACACACACACACATCCACACACACACACACACACAGACATCATCGTAAAAATGTTAAAATCGGATTGTAAAGACCTTAAAACGTGCTTATTCAATAAAATCTGAATATGCGATTTTTAGCATGAATCCAATACCTCTCTAAGCGAGAGGTAAAAACGGCAATATTTAAGAAAAAGTTAGCGCACGTAGTGGGAGAGCAACGTGCATAAGAAGGAGGGGAAGATAAATATTATTTTTAAAAATTATTTATTACCAAGACCAATTGAAATTAAAGATTTAAATTATCAATATATTGAGCATTGTTATTGAAATCTGTTTTAAAATTAAGCGTATTATTTTTGTTAAGTGTGATATGGCAGGTTTCGTATAATAATCTAGGGTATTTATATTGGACATTCTGTAATATTTTAACATTATTAAAGTCTGGTAGATGACCAGTTTGGCAAATATGCTTAGTCAAGGCACTATGATCGGGGTTATTCCTATTGCCATGATACTGATGTTGGTAAATACGTTTCCGTAAAGGTTGAGAAGTTTCACCAACATAACATTTGTTACAGACATTACAATTGATCTGATAAACCCTTTTTTTGACATTGGTTCTATGGGGTCTTTTAGGGGTGTGTAAAGGGAACGGGTACAAACATTAGAAGTGTTAGCAATTGTTATATTGGTGTCCTTAAGGGTATTTTGCAAGATTTTATTTAGAGATGAATCATAAGGTATGGTCGCATACACCGGTTTCTCCTGATGTGACGTCACTCCATCGTTTCCACCACCCGGGACTTGTTGAGGGGAGGTTAATTTATAAAACGTGAAGTAATTTCTTTGTTTGTAATAAAAATATCTCTAAATCAAATCAATATTGTTTTAATCTAAAGTAGCGGGGCGCGGGGCCCCTAAAAGGTGCGGGGCCCATAGGCAATTGCCTAGTCTGCCTATTGGATAATCCGACACTGCTCGTATCGCATTTTTCTGTATAGAATATTAGTGATTCGTTTTAACTTTAAGTATCTTCCATTTTTAAGACGTATTTGGTGTCATAATAACTAGTAGGTATATTTCTAACTGTCATTTACTGTATAGATTTAGACACGACAGTAGTGACCCGCTCCGGCGTAACACGGGAGCTATTTTAAATTGCCCGCCAAAAATCGTTATGATGCGCGTGCTTTCTATAAAACTAATTCATGTAAAGTATATACTGTAAAGGACATGTTGTTATCTTTATTAGAAAATGGGTCTACGCTAAACGTTGATTTTTTACTGCAAAGTGTAACATAAAAACGCATATTATGGCCTCTCTTTTAAAGATAAGTATAGCATATCTCAATTTATAGTGAATTAATTTGGCTTCACTGATAATGCAGCCCCATCCCAGAAGGATATTTTCTTATCGACCGGTCAGGGTAGTAGTAGCAAAAATTTAGCAAACATTTTCTGTTATTAGAGGGAATCGATTTAGGAAAGTTTGTTGACCGCAAAGTAAAAACAAATAAAATTAATTTTTCTTAATTTTATTTTGCATGTCTGTGGTTTAAATATATTCTCTAACTCTAATTCATTTTCAACCAATCCGAAAAGTTTGAAAACTTGGATTAGATATTAGATTCCTATTTAATATCAAAATATAAACAGGAATTTAGATGTATCAATCAGAAAACTAGAAAGAATAATACTTAAAACTTTAAGGCCCTGTTGTTCCAAGTTCAGATAAAGTAGCAGTTTACTATTTATTAGATAAATTTATTCTACCGTCTTAACTCGTGAATAATATTTTTGAGTTGGTCCATGATGTTTTATTCTCCGCATAGCTAACTGGCAGATTGCTATCAGAAATATTAAAATCGTGTTAGGGTAGAGTTATTTTTGAAAAGTTTGCTGTAACAATTTTAATAGAAATTTGGTTTCTTTAAGCGTGTGTGTGTTTTGGTGCGGGTGTAGCGACCCCTAACGAATGGGGAAAGCTAAAGAAGAATATGTTAGTGTCAAGTGCAATTTGCATAGTTTGTTTATGTAATAATTTTACTGGAAATTCAGAATCTTTTGCAAGAAAATGTATGTATGGAATTTGTACATAATACACAGGATTGACGGAAGGTATTGTGCTGACCACAACATATTTTTTTAATGCGCATGCGTGTACACAAAGTAATTACTGACAAGTTTGAAACACCTAAATGTTGGAACACTGACTGAAACGGTGACGGTACCAAAGCGAGTATTTTTTGCATACAAGCTAGGTAATCTGAAAAGTTAATATATTATTTAACAACAACAAATAACAACTGTTTTCGTCGATAATTTATATAAAATTAAATAAATGTTATAAGAAGTATATAATATTAAATATACTAGCATGGAATATGTTTTATGGTTATCTAATAATTTAATTCTAATAAGTATAAATTTCTTCTTCGCTTGACAGATGTTTATCAACACCGTTGCATGTCTGCATACTCTTGGTTCGTGAAGATAATTGCAAAAAATCTGATGTGACCAACACAAAACCTCTCGCCATTTAATTTTTATTAATTTAAATACATATACCTATTGGGTCTCATGGCCGCGTGCCTGGTCCGGATTCAATTCCTACTATCAAATATTTCGAATTTTAAATGGCACAAAACTGACTCCTGTAATGCACTCTCCAAGCCAAAAATTAGTACCCGTGAGATGACGTATGGTAAACACCCGCATGATACAAATATGTCATCATCATTAACGAAATCTGTGTACAAAGCAGATTAGCACACCCATCAACGACTAATATGACGTGATAATATATTTATTTATTTTCTTATTTAAATACATACCTGCATATTTACTAATAATAGAAATTATGTATCTTAAGTTCCATTCCATATAACTATTGTTCTATTTACAATTTTCCTTTTAAAACGTTCTTATTATTAATTTGAAATTATGTATATTAAGTTCCTTTCCATGTAACTATTGTTCTATTTACAATTTTCTTTTGAAAACGTTACTCTTATTAATTTGAAATGACTATTTTCTTGACAGTGACATTTACTTATCAGCTATGTTACATGCATTTGAGCTGAACTGTATAACCATGGAGTTGGGTGCATAAGCTCCGAGATATAATTTTTATATTATTTTATAAATTTATCCATAAAATATATAGAAAAAGTATTAACGCAAACCTGTAGAAAATGAAATAATCTTTATGTTTTATAATCACAATTTGCTAAAAATGACACTTAAAGGTATTTTTTGAAGAGAAACTATTTTGAGCTTCAATTAAACTGCCATTTCCGGTTATCCGATTGATACCAAAATCGAATGGCTTCTTTCCATATTAGAATAAGGTAGAAATACATGGTTTCAAAACTTTCTGAATGTTAGTATTTGAGTTAGAGCGTAAAGAGGATCCACACACATATACACACAGACATCATCGTGAAAATGTTAAAAATGGATTCTAAGGACCTTAAAACGTGGTCATTTACCAAAATCTCGATATGCGATTTGAGCACGATCCGTATACCTCCCTTACCAAGGGTAGCGGGAGGTAAAAAACGTTGAATGTCAATTTTGACAACCAACATTTTTTTAGAGAACAAATTGATTTTTACTTTTTTGCAATTTTTTTAGCTATGACGTAATTGATCAGTTAAGAGGCTCCAGCTCTTATAGAAAGCATCTAAAACAAAAATTATTGCTAGATCTACCATTTAAGATAATTATCTTGTGGATCAGTTTCTGTGATATTATCAATACGGACTCTTATTGGTCGTAGATAAATGATTATTATTATAGTCTCAGAAATTGAAATAAAATGTAAAGAATTATAATAAATTTAATTAGGCTTAAAAAAATTCTTTTCTTTTTTATTTTTTCTAATTTACTAAGAGAGAATTCTACAAAATAAGGGATTCAATTATTAACATACTCTCGTATATTAAAGTTCGTGTAGAGAGTGCTGAATAATAAATCTACTTTCCACTGACAGACTACTTTCAACTTATTTTTCTTTTTGAGTATTGTACTCCTGTAATATAACTTTTATTATTCACATAAAGTGTGAGTGCTCCTGCCCATGATGTGATTTTTGACATGCGCTTGTAAGGATACAGTTATTTTGTTATTACCGGAATGATTAATGAAGGAATACTGGCACTATCACAAATGGGTAATAAGTCATATTGATGTATTTATTTATGAAATTTGAATAAATTATCCGTCTTCAGAGAGGTATATTAAGGGAAGTGCTTTTGTTTTCATCGTCCCGTAATTCTTTTCTTCCTATTAGTCAGTATTCTTAATTTTCTTCTTCCTTCAATTATAATTTTCTGAATCCAATCGTATCTGAAAATACGAGGCTTTATAAAAATGTTGGGTAGGATTCTGTAACTCGTTCGACAGTAATAGAAATTTTGATATATATATTTGTTCATAAAGATTGTGTTTACACTCTTATTGCATAAATAACTATTACAGTTAATTTATAAGCCTTTAACAATTTTAGTGCGTGTTTTGGGATAAATGGATAAATGGTGTAACGTGCGCCACTGACTCTAGTAGTAAGCGACAGCCGCCACTGCTAGAACATTTCCAGAACGCGTGGAATATTCCAGAGAAAGGACGCTGATATATAAATACCGCCAGGGAAGCCAGCCGAGATATTCTGGAAAACGAACATCGAGTAATGAACAGTTGGTGATATAAATAAATAGTCTACAAGTGGTAAACATAAATAAATGTAGTTATATAAATAAATGTAGTGAAATAAATATTGCTGAAATAAATAATCTTAGTGTTTAAATATTTAATAATATCCTTAGTCTTAAATTAGTGTTTATAATTGTTTAATCATAGTGTTAATTATTTTTATTCTCTTATTTAATTAATAATATTGCTTTGATTTTAATAATTCCCCAAAATAAATAAATGTTACAATAGTGACATTTCATATATCATGCGTTAAAATAATAAAATAAAATCATTTAATCAACAACTGAAGAGATATTTACTGATATTTTACTTTATAAAAATACAGTATTATGTAACACTGTTAAGTAGTCAATTTGCAACTCAAGTATTATTGAATCCTCAACCTTTGCGCTCTACATTTTTATAAAAATTTCTTTAAAAATTTTATGACAAAGAGCGTGCAACTTTATGATCGCTTAGGGATAAAGCATCGGAAATGGAAGGAACATTTGAACATTTCATTCAACTTAACACTTTGTTGCTATCTTAAGATGAAACGACCGGTTTAAAATTTACTGAGATGAGACAAGACATAAAAATCATTTTATGGCAGAAAACAATCCTTGTTTTGATGCATAAAATGCAGGAGTCTCTGTAGAGTAAACAGGGGCGGTTCGTTAATGAGGACGCAAGGCCGCGCGTCCCGTACCAGAAAACGGTAAAAATAAATTTTTATTTGGTATAATAAATTAATAATATAATTTAAATCATATAGTAATATATAAATCGGTTCTAATGTATAGTAAGTAGTTAATAGTTAAATATAAAACATTTAAACTAGACGGAAGGATGCTCGCTGCGCTGAAAGCCTTAGCCGCTCAACACATTGCGACCAGCGTTGCTATGACAACATGACATATTGATTGTGTCACTAACGTGGAATAGCCATATATTGTAAGCGTTGTGTAGCCGCACATATTTTTTGGCTTGGACTCAGTTTTAAAAAGAATACCTTGTTAAAGCGTATTTTTTCACGGTACGACAAATCATAAATAAATTAATATGGCAGTGAATAGTGTAATATTTTTTACTATACATGTATCATAATCCCTCTTTAAAACACGCAAGAGCGTGCGTAAATCGACCATAAAAACACGTTAAATTTTTAGGTTACCTAGGTAACGAAAAATGACAATAAATATGAATAACAACTTTGAATATATAATACATATAAGAATGGCAACGCATATGGCGTAGCAACATACTATATCTGTCTCTTTTTATTCACAAAATTATTATAGATAGCTAGTGACTCCTACCATAAAACTATGAACTACGGTAAATCGTGCTGACAGCATTGCCAGATACTATTTGTTAGAGGTATTCAATAATCAATAATTCAAAAATATTGTTTCATAATAACCAGATAATATATTTTGAATCTTCAATGTACATGTATACTTGTTTTACAGTAGCAAACTTAAAAACCTTTATAAAATCTTAACTTGCTGTTCTAGCTACGTGGAAATACTGTGCAACATCCACCTATTATGTATTTTTTGAACTAACTCAGAAATAATTCGTATAGGGAGGGATAGATGGCACCTTCTCTCGAAATATTTAATCTAAATACATTACGTTGCCATTCTTATATGTATTATATATTCAAAGATAACAACTAAAACAATGTTTATTATTGGTTTTTATGTAAATTTATATAAAAATTACAATTTTTGTTGTCAGAAATATGTAAATTACAGGATTTTAGCTGGGTATTTATGGTTTCGCTGTCTCCGTTTGTTGGAATATCTATATTATCTTTTAATATACTTTGTTTATGTGTACTGGGAAGTGTCTCTGCAATGCGTTTCGTGACTGATATTTTGTTCTGTATGGATTCTTCAATATATCCACTCGCTACCGTTGATGATTTCCATCCTACTTGGCGCTTCCGTTCATCCACACTCATTCCGCTGTTTACCATGATTGTGTCAGAACTGCGCCTAAACGCGTGTCCGGTATACTTTGTTGCGTCAGGAAGATTTAAGAAACGCGCCAGAAGAGGAGGACATTTTCCAAAAGTATTAATTCCAACGACTTGTTTAATGCATTTTCCATTGGTGTATTTTAAAACACTCTATCCATACATATATTTTCTGGACGTAGAGATAGGTATTTGTTAAATGATTTGACATATGATATGTCATCATTATCAACCACAGCAAACTTTCGACCTTTTTCGGTTTTCGATGGTCGTATATTAATAATTAAAACAGAACCTTCTTTTACCTCCCGCTACCCTTGGTAAGGGAGGTATAGGGATCGTGCTAAAAATCGCATATCGAGATTTTGGTAAATGATCACGTTTTAAGGTCCATAGAATCCATTTTTAACATTTTCACGATGATGTCTGTGTGTATGTGTATATGTGTGTGTGGATCCTCTTTACGTTCTAACTCAAATACTATCGTTCAGAAAATTTAGATACCTTGTATTTCTACCTTATTCTAATATGGAAATATCTGATTAGATTTTGGTGGCAATCGGATAACCGGAAATGGCAGTTTACTTGAAGCTCAAGATAGTTTTTCTTCAAAAAATACCTTTAAATGTAATTTTTTCTCAATTTGCTATTATAAAAATTAAAGATTATTCCATTTTCTATAAGTTTGCTTTAATACTTTTTCTATATATTGTATGGATAAATTTATAAAGTAATATAAAAATTATATACATAGGTAAATGGCGGGAGGTACTGTGTTGGTCACATCAGATTTTTAATATCAGACAGGCGAAAATCACATAATTCGTATCTCCTGCATGAGCCAAATATTCCACATATGGCACCACCTTCAAAATGAAATATTTATTAACTTTTTTGTAAAAAATATAATCTCGCGCTTACTTTCAAAAATAAATTCAATAAAAACCTTCCGAAAATACGAAAGATTTGTTCGGCTTGTAGCCTATATTAACGCTTTTCATAAAAGCATGCAATTTATGAAAAGTAGCTATGTTTACTCCTTTCTTAAGTTTTAGCATTGCTTGTAATTTGGAATGAATACACCATAATAATGAAGGTTTATACTGATTTGACTATAATGAAACACAAAATAAGTACAATAAATTTCACAATTTACCGGTATAACATTTAGTTCATATAGGCCAGCATGAGTGTTTCATCCACAGTTACAGCATTTTTATTTTCCATCCTTTTCGTATTCCTTATAGTATGCGTATTTAGATTTAGGCGGAATTAATCTTAACTTCGCCTGTTCCGCTAATTCATTAAATTCCTTCATTTCTCACTCTCACAATCACCTGAAAAATATTGACTTGTTGACTTAACGTAAACAATACTGTATGATTTGCAATAATTTTCGATGCATTTATAATAAAAAATATCGTATGATACACGTGTATAAGCTAGCCTTTAAAGCATTACGATATTAAAACCACTCTCCTACGCGTCGCGGCTTTAAACTTGTCGTGCGTGCTTTAAAGGCTAGCTTATACACTTGTATCATAATATGCTATCATTAACAACGTATAACAACGGCAGGAATAATCCTAGCGACTGCAGCAAACTTCTTTTGCATGCGAAATGAATACTTATTCGCGGGGGCGTGACAATGCGTAGCGTGTCCTAGTATTGAGACATATTTCATCTGACTAACTCATCCTGCGATCGGTAAAGAACTTCTAGCTATGCATTACTGTTAACTTGGCCCGAAACAGAATATTTACTCGCCATTTTTCAATTTATATGTACGAAACACAGAAGAGCTGATCTTACTTTTAAAAACTGATTTGTGATTAAATTTCTTCATCTACTTGCCCAGTATAGGTAAAAAAATACTCTTAATTTTTTTAACTACTGCCCCCTTCCGGTTGAAGAAACAGAAGCCGCCACTGAGAGTAGATGTGTTCTTGATGAATGTTCCCGTCTGATCGACAAGAAATGTAAAAATCTACTTAAAGAAAATTGAGAATTTTTATCTCAATTTCCCTTTAAATCAAAATTGTCGTGTTCTGACAGTACTGATTTGACACCTTCAATTTAAATCTAATTATTTAGAAGACGTGTTGGGGACGTAAACTCTTTTTTTGGTTGACGGGGTAATTTATCGAGTAGAGGTAAAAGTCCAAGCCTGTATAACTTCAACTTCCCAGACATACGCAGCATATACTAAGGTATATTACAATAATATTATCTCTACTATTCTCTGGCATAAGAAAGTATATGCTTTGCTAAAATATGTCTATAATCTATAAATTAGGAAATTCACAATCCTTTATCTCGGCTTATCCTAACCTACACCATCATGAGAAAATGCATAACATAAAATTCCAGTTTCTCTGCCACGCTTAACTTAAGAATTTGGTGTCTAGAATTGTATCTTGCACTTGTTGATCACCAAAAATACTTCATACGATCATTTAAATATACAGAGTGTTAATTAAAAACCTGGCCATATGCGTTTAACATGGGAAATCAGTTTTTCCTTGCGCAAAAGTTCCCAAATTATTTTAGATAAAAATACTTCAAATAAATGTTGTAAAGAATTAAATTCTGCACCTAAATTAGTAACAAGATTTTATTTTTGCCACTTTATAACCGACAAAATCAATTTTGAATTCTGGAGATAGCTGATTATTACATACCTATTTAGAAGTTATTTTGTAAAAATAAAAATCAGCAAAATTTGAATTTTTGCATTTATTTGGTGACCTAGGAATTTTTCGGGAAATAAATACATCTTTAAAAAATCTGATGTGGCCAGCACAATACCTTCCGTCAATCCTGTGTATTATGTACAAATTCCATAGATAAATTTTCTTGCGAAAGATTCAAAATTTTTGGTATTATGTGATTCTCTTTCTCGGCAACTGAATTCCATACTCCTGGTAACAAACAAACCAAATGAAATAAGAAAATTATGAAATTTTGAATGAAAAATTATAACACTTGTCAGTTATGGACATAATTAATTGCTGTCATTTTGACACAGGTCCCCATATATGCTTGCCAAAGTCAGCAAAATCATGTTACTGCACGCGGCCCCATACATAAATTTTCTTGCAAAAGATCCTATATTTCCAGTAAAGTTATTTCATAAACAAACTATGCAAATTGCACTAGATACTGAAATCTTCTTCTTTAGTTTTTCTCATTCGTTAGGGGGTTGCTATTTTTTATTTTCTTCTTCCGCTCATTTTTGTTTTCCGTGTCGTCCTCAGTCAGTTCCTTTTCTCTCAAGTCTTCTGCAATACAGCTTTTTCATCTTATATTTGGTCTTCCTATGTTTCTTCCACCTTCTATTAATATATTCATCTCTCCTCATAATATTTTCAAACCAATGTAATTGTCTCTCTTATATCTAGAAACTTCTAACACTACAGTTACTTCCCTTTTTCTTTCATTGATTTACATTTTATTGATACTGACATCTGTCAATTTGAATTACCTGAATATATTAGCAGTTTCCATGGTTAAGTTAGCATAGCTGGCTGAATTATGAAATTTATATCAAATTTATTATCTTTATTCTTCTATAACTCTATATCTGTTGAATAACAAATATAAAATGCAATGAAATCGTATAGATAATAATATATTCTTTAAGTTATAATAACATTTAACTGAGTTTTCCAAGAAAAACTGTTAAAATCTTCAAATGAGGGTACTTCCGGTTGACCAATTATAACCAAAATCTAAACAAGTCTGCATATGGTTGTAAGGAAGAGGAATACGCAAGAATTGTAATTTTTGGAATTCTTAGAGATATCGTGTCCGAAAAGGTGGTCACACACACACACATACACACAAACGCACACACGAACACACACACACACATACAGACATCATCGTAAAAATAGTAAAATCGTATTGTAAAGACCCTAAAACTTGCTTATTCAATGAAAACTCACCACCAAATTTTTTGACCAAAGACAATACCTTCCTTACCTAGAGGTGACGGAAGGTAAAAAGAATTACGAATGAAGCAACTTTGGCCTAATTTAACCGACTTCGTATCTCTTATATTTTCCGAGATCCCAATGGTGAGCCTGGAAAAATGGACACCTGTATATAATAATGGTTTGGGATATACAAATAATTACATCAAACGTTTTGGTTGGTCATCAAAATAAATTATATAAACGAAATAATATTATGCTAATGTTGCATAAATTTTAAATGACGGAAAAATTTCGAAATAAATTTGTTGCGTGCTAATTAAATACAAACTGAAACAAAACAAGTGAAAATTACTGCTGGTGTTTAATTTTATCTTGTTTTTTAATTAAAGGATTATTATTTAATGAAATAAGAAACATGCCTTAAAAACAAATGAACTGCAGAATTACATTCTTCATAATAGCCGAAGGAGACTTCAACTGAAGTTTAGAATTTTCAACAACGAGCTTTTGGAAATGGTTTTTCATTGACAAAAGTTGTACAAAACTGTTTAAAAATAATAAAAAGAGCTTTGGCTTTTAACGATGCTTTTTTGTGTTGAGTGTGTGTTTTTTATGATAAGTTTGCAAGTCATTTCAAGTTTTTATTTGGTGGTGCTGAAGTAAAGTTTGATCAATATGTCATTTTAATAAAAGTAGCGTTTTATTAAAACTTTTGAAATAACTTCTGAAAATATATTTGGTTGAGCGAAAAACAATTATGTTTTGAAACATGTGTGATGAATTTGCGGGTTTTTGCATATGAAAGTTTGTTTAACTGTAAGTTTGACATATTTCTGCTTCTACGGGCGCTGGTTTTTAAAACTTCCTTGGGGGCACAAGTTTTTAATAATAACCTAAATCAAAACAAAATTTACCATTAAGGCATTGCAAAGAAAAAAAATCTGTTGTGGCCAGCACAATACCTTCCGTCAATCCTGTGTATAATGTATAAATTCCATACATGATTTTTCTTGAAAAAGATTCTAAATTTCCAGTAAAATTATTTCATAAACAAACTATTCAAATTGCACTTGACACTGACATCTTCTTCCTGTTTAGCTTTTCCCATTCGTTAGGGGTCGCTATTTTTGCGTGTCGTTCTCATTCGGTTCTTTTTCTCTCAAGTCTTCCGCAATACAGTCCTTCCATCTTATCTTTGGTATTCCTCTGCTTCTTCAACCTCCCATTACTAAACTACTCATTCTTGTTCAAATATAATTCTTCATTTCTCCTCATGATATGTTCAAACCAATGTAATCGTCTTTCTTGTATCTTTCTAGAAAATTGTAACACTAGAGTTATTTTATTACCGTATCTTTCCGTGTGTTCCCCAACATCTACTTCAACATCCTCATCTCTGCCACATTAATTTACTTTTTACTCATACTGACATCTGTCAATTTGAATTATATGAATATAATAGTAGTTTCCATGTTTAGCATAGCTGGCTGAATTATAAAATTTAATTTCTTTAAAATTCTTTAACTCTGTATCTATTGAATATGAAGAATAAAATGTAATCAAATCGTATAGAGAATAATATATTCTTTGTTATAATAATCAAATCAATAAATCAAATTTGACTGTTAAATCTTCAAATAAGGCTACTTCCGGTTCACCAATTATAACCAAAATCTAATCACTTGTACTTATGGATGTAAACTTGAGGAATACGAAAAAAATATAATTTTTGGAATCGTGGTATTGAAGTTATAGGATCTGGAACTTATGTCACACACACACAGACACACACACACAGGCACACATACATACATACAGACATCATCATAAAAATGGTAAAATCGTATTATAGGGACCCTAAAATATGCTTATTCAGTAAAAACTCATCATTGAATTTTCTGACCAAAGACAATACCTTCCTTACCTAAAGGTGACGGAAGATAAAAAAACTGGAAAGGGATTAAGAAATGAAAATTATTTTAAATTAATCTTATTATATTTAATGTACATACTTACTAATATTACATTAAATTATACAGGATGTTGACCGCAACACCGGAACATAAGACTTTAACATGTAAAGATCATACATTTCCTGTTTCCTCCATAACGGCAGAAATTAGGTGTAAACCTGTCTAAATCCATCTTTTGAGTTTACTTTTTTGAACCGATTTTTATCGTTTTGAAAAGTGCTAAACTACTTTAAAATGAATACTTAGAGCAACGAAAAGAACTGCCCCTGCAAAATATATACAGGGTGGTGACCGCGACCCAGGAACATACAACATACAACTTTAACATGTACAATTAGATTTTCGTAATAAAAGTTGTATGTCATAAAATTCTTCATCTAAATAATTAAGCAAAATTAATTTTGTATGCCTTGTAACGTCAAAAATTAGGTATGAAAAATCACCGCAAAAATAACTATAGCCGTGGAATTTAAACAAAAAATTAACAAATGTTACCGATTTATCTGTCAGGCTAGGTTAATTTAATATCATTATTTGTAAAATCAGTTCAAGTGACCAATATCAATTTAAATTAATAGATAATTGTTAATTGAAACAGAAATTAGAAATAATATCTAATAAAAATAAATTACCCTAACGTAACAGATAAACCGTTAGACATTATTTGTTATTTATTTTGTCTCAATTCCATGGCTATTGCTATTTTTGAGGTGATTTTCGATATTTCATACCTAATTTCTGCCGTTATAAGGCATACAGAATTATTGTAAGATGCAGAATTTTATGCTCTACAACTTTTATTTGAAGCATTTTCACCTAAAATAATTAGGGAAGCATAGGAAATTAAGAAAGTATGATTTTACATGTTAAAGTCCTATGTTCCGGGGTCGCGGTCAGCACTCTGTATATATATATATATATATATATATATATATATATATATATATATATATATATATATATATATATATATATATACCGTGAGTCATTTAAAATGAAACATAGGGGACAATTTTGACATTTGTCTACTCTGTCAATGTCAAAAAACCAATTTGAAATACAATGGTTTATACTGTGGAAGAGAAGGTGCAGATTATTAAGTGGTATTATTCGAATTTTAATCCAAGTTTAAGGCAAGTGTCGGACTTGTTCCGCGCTTCATTTCCTGACAGGTCTACACCAAGTGCAGCAAATTTTTTAAGAATAGTGAATACCTTTAAAGGAAATGGTTGCATCGAGCCTGCACATAACAGTAGGAATAGATCCTGTAATATATTAACTGCGCAGAAAAAAAACATGAAATTCTGACTTTAATACAAGATAAGAACAGATTAACATTAAGAGAGATTGGGCAAGCTACTGCTTTAAACAAAGCTACTGTACACAGACTATTTAAAAAGGATCATTACAGATCATACCATTTCCAAAATCACCAGGAGTTAGTTATGGACGATACGAACGAAGAATAAATTTTTGTGAAAGAATGTTTGAAAACGTTAATAACAATTCAGATTTGCTGCAAAATATACTTTTTACGGACGAAGCAACTTTTTATTTACATGGCGAGGTAAATTCACAAAATTGTCGGTATTGGTCCAGGGAAAATCTACATTTGTATCATAGTACGAGGACTCAACAACCCGAGAAAGTTAACGTTTGGGCTGGCATAATAGGAAGCCACATTAATGGGCCATTTTTTATTAACTGGAATATTACTGCTCAATATTTAAATATAATACTTCTGTCAAATTCATCCCCTATGTTTCATTTTAAATGAGACAGGCAAATACATTGCTGTCAATCAAATGTCAAGCCGTAACCATGGATATGACAAATCCCATGTTTCATGTTAAAAAATACTCACGGTATATATATATATTATGACATCAGTGAGAATTTAACAATGGATACCACCCCGTCTTTGAATCTTACCAATTGTACAAATTTTACAATAAATCTTCATGCCAATCACCAATGTGTAGGTACACTGGCTTGCAAAAAAATCGCGTACACCTTAAAAATCAAGTAACCTAGTTTTTACTTTTTTTAAACTATGTAAATACGATTTTTTAAAAATAGGATAATACCAACTGTCAATGAAGTTGTCACCGTTGTCACTTTCAGGTCATTATTTTAGGTATCGTGGAGCAAGTTCTTCATTGTGCTAAGTTACTAAGTACTAAATTACAAATATATTCTAGAAAAATTAAAGAACAAGCAAGTATTTATTTTAAATGGATTATAAATAAGTAAAAATTATGACTGAAACAAATTATGGACGAAGTAACATTAATAATTTATCATCGCTCCATCAGCGTCCAGTACTTTATTTAATCTTAATGTTCTGCTATTGATCTGATTGACCACCCCTCTTCTAACTTAGAAAGTATTACAACTTTCTCGTTTTCTGATAATTTTGGCATCTTAATTGACACTAATGACACTGACTTGTGACACTGACAAGTTAACAATCGAGACCGACTCAATACAGAAAAAAACAGGTGTACGCGATTTTTTTGCAAGCCAGTATGCTATCGTTTCACAATTTATTTCAAATATATAGACTGTTAACTTTTTGTTAATTATAAATACAAAATAATACTTCTAATAACCTATTGTATGTTATCGTACTCTTAAGATTAAAAGTCTCTCTAAATATAAATCCACTCATTCCTTTAACTTTTTTCGTTTTCCTTTTACTCTTCAATGATTATATTACGAAAACGCCGAATCAATAATGAATGTCGTCATCAGTGGAACACATAATTTTACGTCTTCTTTTGTCCGAATAGACGTAATGAAAACGTTTCAAAACAAGAATAAAACTGCAACTTTCAGTCGGTTAGGAGGAAATAAAATTTCCGTTTTGTAGCATAAAATAGAATTTGTTTCTGTTTCCATTTTCGAAAATATAAACAGAAGAATGTCTGTTGGAAATCTGCCTTTACGATGTTTATATGTAAATATATCTGAAATGAAACATTTGTGAGGTATTTATACAAACTTTCACGGCAAATATAATTTGATATATGTATTAATTATAAAATTTATTGTGAAATTCGCTCAATTATTTGCAAATGTTTAATCTCACTGGATTCAAACATTTCTCTAATAAAAAAAATAATAAAATTAACTTCATTTACCATTATGTACAATACGCAACATTAAATAAGTAAATAGGGTGCCTACTATACCACATTCATATTTTAACTATCTTAGATAAGAAAGCGAAAATATACGTAAATTAATGAGGATTGGAATGAAAAAAAAATTGTTTAAATATTAATTAGTTTGCAAAGTACAGGCGATTGAAGTTGATTAATAATTAGTATGACGTATCATCCTAAGCAATTTGACGTGTTTGGTATCAAAAAATTACGATTTTTTTAATACCAAACACGTCGCATTACTCTTTCATATAAAGCCATAAAGTAAAGTTAAAAATTTGCGAAATTAAGAAAAAATCTCATTAACCATGAAACTGACAGTAACAAGACAATTGTTGAGTTACGGCAGTTCTTTAATAAAAATTTATTTATAGTTTATTTGTTATAAATATTATTATTTTGGTTTATCTATATGTTAGTAACAAATAACAATATTTTGTTACTGTCGCAAATTTTTAAATTTATTTTGTGGGTTTTTTACCTCTCGCTAAGAGAGGTATTGGATTTATGCTAAAAATCGCATATATAGATTTTAATATTTAAGTTTTAAAGTTTTTACAATCCGATTTTAATATTTTTACGATGATGTCTCTGTGTGTGTGTGTGTGTGTGTGTGTGTGTGTATGTATGTGTGTGTATGTGTGTATGTGTGTGTGTATGTGTGTGGGACGTTGGAAGGACGATTTCTCAAAAACTATAATACTTAATATCTGTTTACGTATTTCTCAATCGGACATTACTGGGAAGAGCTGAAAAGATTTTGGTAATAATTAAACAACCGGAAGTAGCAGTTTTTTAAAAAAAATCTTCTAAATATTAGTTTTAGAGATAAAGAAATATAACGTATATAATAAATATTATATTGTAATAAATCTCACAGCTCAAATAATGTCATGGAAACCAATTCAAAATTAAAATGTTTGTAACTGACAAATAAATGTCAGTGTCAAAAATGTAGAGATATTACTGAAGATTTTTTCTGGGAAGTACATACATTATATTATTTCTTATTGTATTAATAGTTAAATATTTAAAATTATAGGTATATTACATATACCCTTCAAAAATACTGTAAATCCCGACAATGAATTGGAAACAATTAGAAGAGTAGGAAAAAATTTCTTCATAGAATGAATTTAAAATTAAGCAATCTAAATATAACGAATAGATGTAAGTAGAATTTTTGGTGTAGAGTGTAGGTATACAAGAAATGTTAAGCACAATAGGGCGCGAGCAGTAATGTAACTTGTAACTTTGTTGGCCTTGACAAGCTGATATGGTGGCCCGTGTCAGAATGATAGCTAGTAATTATGTACATAGATGTCAAATATCATAATTTCTCATTCTAAATTTAGTGGTTTTCCAATTCCATGTGGTTTATTTTCCTCGACAAGTAAATTCCACACTCCTACTGACAAATTAACTACGTGAATTTAGAAAATCTTGAAATTTTGAATGAAAAATTCTGACATTTGACATCTATGTACATAATTACTAATTATCATTCTGAAACGGACCCATATATCTGCTTGTCAAGACCACCAATGTCACATGACTGCTCACGCCCTGCACTTATGTAACTAAACACGGAAGTGGCGAGAGGTATTGTGCTGGCCACAGTTTTTTGGAACAGAAATGTTACGGATTTGGTATAAATATGCACTGATTCTTTTTCCAATAAATTAATATAGGAATTTTTGTCAGCTAAAGAACTGTTTTTTTCTGTTTTTATACTAGTGTCGCACAAGGTTGTTGCTTGCTCCCTTACAATGTTCCATGTCCTCGTCCTCTTGTACTTTAATCTTCGTCTTTAAATCTTTTTCCTGTCAGATTCTTATATGAAGTAAGCGACGAAAATCAGATGGTATCAAAGCTGGGCTGTGTGGTGAATAGTCCACAATATCCCATCCAAAATTGGCCAATAAAGGTTTGATGATTCGCGCTACTTGAGGCTGCGAGGACATGGCTCTCGTGAAGCAGACACACGCCGCGAGTCAACATTCTCTACCTTCGGTTTAGAATCGCCCTTCGATGTTTCTCTAGGATTTCACAGTAGTGATTCAAATTCACAGTAGACTAATGCAGAAAACGTACGCGAATGATCGTATCTGAAGGTGAAGGAGATGCTTCATCGCAAACGGATGATACTGTCCGCCCTAGAGAGCTGCTGGACCACTCGCTTGAAAAAGGAGTCAGTAGTGCCAACTTTCCGAAACAATTTTTCCCAGGCCACCAGGGCCTTTGTATCTTTAATTTTGGGACGGCCCTCGTATTTACATTCCGAACTCGTAGTAACGATAGAACATATGTTGTATGTTACTCGTACACATGTAAAATTGATTTAGGCTACATTAAATTCCAAGTTTAAACTACCTTTCCCTCACCATATACCACTATATCTCACTACATCTTAACATATGCACGTTTAATTCCTTTGAAGTTCTCATTTGTTTACTAACTTCCTTGATCCTTGTGTGGATTTCTGCTCCTTGGGCAGAACTTCCTCAGGTAGCCCGAGGATCACATTTGAAGCCTGCAGATCTAGTACTCACCCGAACGTAACGTGAATAATTGCCCCTGTGGGCAATATATGTATGTGAATTAGTTAAGCGTGTAATCAAAACAGAATTTGGATTCGTGCATTGTTCAGAGTATATTAAATGAGAAAAATCTGTTGTGGCCAGCACAATACCTCTCGCCACTTCCTTTTTTTGGTTACATAAGTATAGGGCGCGAACGGTAATGTTACATTTTTGGGCTTGACAAGCAAATGTGTGGGCCCGTTTCAGAATGATAATTACTAATTATGTACATAGATGTCAAATGTTAGAATTTTTCATTAAAAATTTCAAGATTTTCTAAATTTACGTAGTTAATTTATCACCAGGAGTTTAAAGTTTACTTGTATGCCTTAGATATTTAACATTTAATTCTGCTCCACATGGAATTGGAAAATCACTAAATTTAGAATGAGAAATTATGATATTTGACATCTATATACATAATTACTAGCTATCATTCTGACATGGGCCCCCATATCTGCTTGTCAAGGCCAACAAAATCATATGACTGCTCGCTCCCTATTGTATTTAACATTTCTTGTATACCTACACTCTACACCAAAAATTCTACTTACGTATATATCTATTCCATATATATTTAGATTGTTTAATTTTAAATTCATTTTTGATGAAGAAATTTTGTCCTCTTCTAATTTTTCGAAATGTTTCCAATTCTATTAATACATTAAGAAATAATATAATGTATGTACTTCCCAGAAAAAGTCTTCAGTAATGTCTTCGGATTTCTGACACTGACATTATCTGTCAGTTACAAACAAATTAAATTTTCAACTATTTTCCATGGCCATTCTTTCGGCTGTAAAATTTATTATAACAGATTATTTTACATACTATATTTCTTCTATCTCTAAATCTATAGAATATATTGTAAAATATTTAAATGTATCAGAAAGAGAATTTATTTTTCTTTAATATTATCAAGAAAAAAATTCAAAAAATATTATTTAAAAGATTTTTTTTCAAGAATCTTCTACTTCCGGTTGTCCAATTGTTACCAAAACCTTTTCAGATCTTCCCATGAATGTCCGATTGGGAAATACGTAGTTAAAAAAATTTAAAGTCTTATAGTTTTTGAGTAACCGTCCTTCCAACATCCCACACACACACACACACATACACACACACATCCACACACACACACACACACACACACACACACACACACACAGACATCATCGTAAAAATGATAAAATCGGATTGTAGGGACCTTAAAACGTGCTTATTCAATAAAATCTGGATATGCGATTTTTAGCATGAATGCAATACCTCTCTTAGCGAGAGGTAAAAATGGATTTTCGTACTCACTACCTAGAAACTAATGTTTCCCGCAGCCAACTCACAATCTAAAAGGCCATATTCCCGTTATTGTTTTACTTCTGCGCACTAGTGTCTCAATGGAAACTACTTTGATCGAGTAGCTTAAAAGTGTTATTATATTTTTAATTTTTTTACACATTACAACAAATTTAATATAAGAACAAGATAATTGAGGAAAATTAGTTGAATGAATAAAAATTATCTAAATTAAATTAGAAATTTCATTGCTAATTTTGACATTTTAATACTACTAACGCTATCTATTAGCAATTAAAATTATTAATAAATAATAAAATTGCCTACCATCAGTGCCATCTTTATTTAATTATTTGAAAAGTTAGTAAGTACAACATACAATATGCGTTAGAACTTTTGGTTAATTTAGTTTATATTTTATTTACATACTGAATTACAGGTGAATTAACACATTTGTCATTATGGTAAGTTAAAAAAAGCGTTTATTCGTTGTCTCCGGCCTTAAATTTCGGGAAGCGTACAAGAAATATCAGAATCAGACATTTTGACAACTTTTAATTCTGAAAAAATATGCAAACAATTATGTTTCCGAAATCAACAATATAAACAACCGTTGCTATGAAATTGCTGCTGTGCTATTTACTTGTGTATTTGCGAATTTTGTACAATTATCTTGACATTTATACTCTATTAATATTGATTTTGTTCGTTACAAAAAGTACTGTACAAACTTCTTGCGGGAAGACGTCATCCACGCATTCGCGCAAATGAAGCCCTCGCTCGCAATCTCGCTCGTGCCTCAAATAAGCGCTCATGCGGGATGAGTGTCTTCCCGCACTTAGTATCTAATAGTTATTTACATACAAATTGATGTTATTACAAATATTAAAAAACAACATTCTCTATCCGACACATTTTTATTATACCTTCTATAGATTTAAAGATATAGATATATAATCTACAAAATAATCTATTGTAGTAAATCTCACAGCCCAAACATCTCCATGGTAACTACTTAAGAAATTAAAATATCTGTAAATGGCAGATAAATGTCACTAATGTCAGTGTTAAAAAATCAGAGAAATTACTGAAGGCTTTTTCTGGGAATGATATTTCTTATTGTACGAGGGTCATGCAATAAGTAAAGAGACAAATGGCTATAGCTCAAAAACGGTTTATTTCAATCTTTCAAAATTAAGGCTATTTTTCAACATAATCACCCCGCACAGTTATGCACTTGTCCCATCTTTCTTGCAGCTTCCTAATTCCCTTGGCGAAGAATTCTTTCGATTTACCCCGAAGCCACTTTTGCACCGCTTCCTTAACTTCCTCATTGTTAGCAAATCTTTTTTCACGTAGGGCGTCTTTGAGTGGTCCAAACAGATGGGGCGAGGTCGGGACTGTAGGCAGGATGAGGTAAGACCTCCCAACCCAATTCTTGAAGCTTATCACGGGTCAGCTGGGCTGTATGAGGGCGGGCGTTATATCGTGCTGAAGAATTACTCCTTTTGACAAGAGTCCACGGCGTTTGCTCCTGATAGCTGGTCTAACTTTGTGTTCTAGCATCTCAGAGTAGTATTGGCTATTGATAGTTCGCTGATCTTCAAAGAAATCGCAATCGATTCCAACGAGGGACCAGAAACTTCCAGTGGACGTCCACATCGGGGTTCATCACCTACACTTGTTCGGCCACTTTTAAACCGATCAACGCACTTGTAAAAATTCGCACGGTTCATACAACTTTTACCGTACTGTATTAACATTCTAGAAAAAAATTCACTTGGTTTTATACCTTCTGCGACTAAAAATCTAATGATTGAGCGCTGCTCTTCTAAGGTGCAATCTTCTAGTGGACGTGCCATGGTGAACTGAAAATTTTGAGGTTATGTTGACATAAAATGATGAAACAGCTGATCAGAGCATATCCCAAGGTTGCCAACTAACACCCCTGAAAAGATTGTACACATTCATTGAATAGTTTTAAAATTATAGAATTTGTCTCTTTACTTATTGAATGACCCTCGTATTATTAATTATATATTTAAAATTGTAGGTACATTACATGAACCCTTCAGAAATACCGCCAATCTCGTTAATGAATTGGAACAACCTCGAACATTTATAAGAAGTGGAGAAAACTTGCTCATAGAATGAATTTAAAATTATAGAAAATACGTAAATATAAAGATTAGGTGTAATTAGAATTTATTGTGTGTACAAGAAATGTTAAATACAATAATTATATATGTATACCCAATAATTTTAGTTTAGTTTAAAAATACATGTAAACTCAGTAATTGTTAAATTTGTGGAATAAAACCAAGTGTTTTTAATTTTATTTTTGATAATCATTTTTCACCGAGTGCCAACAGCGTCATTAATCAATTTTAATAATATAACGGCTGAGTGTAATAAAAGTTCATCGTTTATCATTATTTCATTTTTGCATAAGTATTACCATGATTATAAGTACTTCTTAAGTAAAATAACAATAAATCAAGAATTATAACTATAATAAATAAATTACGAATAAGAAGGTACTTTATTATCAACTATTTACTCAGATTTAATTCAGATTCAGATTCCACTTAACGGAGCTTCTCACAACGTGAAACCAAAGCTCATCTTATCCTACAGGAGTATTAGAAGCAAAACACTAACAACCTGCCTGGCAATTGAGCACGGCGCGGACAAGAGGCGCTATTGTACTCGTATTAGGCACACTAAACGTTCATTACCATGTAACCTAGTTTCAAATTATTTAGTTTAGCATTGAATAATACATTAATTTTATACATGATTCTGCATAATTAATGTGATTACCTAAAGCTCGCTATTAACAGGAAACTATTCAGTAATAAATTAATAACTTAATCATCATCCAACCATAGCAATACATTTTGTCATCCGTTAGCGCTAGATAACGAGTAATATTTATGTCATATATTTCAGTCAAAATATGCAACTTTCTTTAGATTAAAATACTTGTAATTAACACTATGATTAAATAATTATGACCACTAATTTAACCCTCTGGGTTATAGAAAAGTCGGCGCCTATGGACACATAGATCCATATAGCACTGTAAACTCCGAACGACTAACCTTCGAAGGGCCGAAAGTTTTTATTGTATTTAAAAATGTCAAGTGTTTAAGTCTCCTATTCTAAAGGGTTTTCCAATAAGAGGTGTTATTTTGAATAGCCCGCTATTTCGGTAGATGTCGCTTTTGAAGCTGTCATTTTTTGACATTTGACAAGTAGAAACTACGCCATTAATAAAAATGGAACGATACACGCTTCAACAACGCATTGAAATTATTAAAATTCACTATAAAAATGGTGAAAATTTGACAGAGACGGTTCGTAAAACTCGACAATTTTTGGGTCGTCGTGAAGCACCTTGTCGGACCGCAATACAGAAATTGGTGGAAAAATTCGAGCTGTTGGGACAAGTTAGTGATGTGAAGAATAAAACCCGTGCACGTCGCTCAAGAACAGCCGAGAATATTGCAACAGTTACGGTGAATGGATTGCGCTATCGAGAGATGATTAACGATTTTTTATGGCCGGAATTGGATGGTATTGATCTGGACAACGTTTACTTTCAACAAGACGGCGCTACGTGCCACACAAACAACGAAACCATTGATCTTTTACGGGAAAAGTTTCCGGACCGTGTTATCTCTCGAAGAGGTGATCACAATTGGCCACCGAGATCTTGTGATTTAACACCTTGCGACTTGTTTCTTTGGGGCCACGTGAAAGAGAAGGTCTACGCCAACTGCCCAGCGTCGACTCAAGACCTCAAAGATGGAATTCGTGAGGCTATCGAGGACATAGGACAGCCACTTTGCGATTTGGTTATGGAAAATTTCATGAAAAGGATATTGTCCTGTCAGCGTGGTCGTGGTGGTCATTTGCCTGATGTTATTTTCCACTATTAACGGCATACCTTCCTCTTTATAATGAAATAAACATCCGATCATTTATATTAAAAAATGGCATTTTTCTTTGAATATCAAAATAACACCTCTTATTGGAAAACCCTTTACTTAATTAATATTTTGGTAAGTTAAGTGTATTAGCATATATTTTATAATTCATTTAACTTATATACTTTTTATATTTTAGAGTAAAAATGTTGTACGATTCAAGTTCTGATAGTGACGACGAACATATAATGAATATACATTTAATGAATAACGCCTTCTTTCGAAATATATAATGATAATGAATTGAATTGAGGTTCCGTTTTGAAAAACGAACAGTTTTAGAATTCTTACACATTACAGTAATATCGGTCCATGATTTTATTTTCAAATTATTTGTTGCCGAGTCAGTTTTTTTTATTTTCAATAATATTTATAAAATATTCTTGCATTATTTCTATTAATGACTGTCTTTCTTCTTTATCGAAATTCTTAGATCACTGCTTTACGTTCATTTTATATTTTTACGTAGAAAAAGTATTATGTAGGTATTTTTCAAATACTTAGACCCGCGCGCGAACAAAACTTCAAAAAATTAAATTGACAGATAGAATGACGAGAATTGAGCTGCATGAAATATTACCGACTGAGTAAGGGATAAACTACGTTCAATTGACTCCAGTTCATTTTAATGTTATACCACCCAAATATAATTAACCTAAGTTCACTAAATAAACTCCGTTTGCTTAACTGTTGTTTAACACATATTTAATCAACCTTTATACTATCGGCCATTAAAAACTTAAAAACACGAGCAGGAAAATATTGTGACGTGCACCCCCGAGAGAATAGTATACAACGCCACCACTAAACGAATATACGAGAACAATGACGCAATCCCTGGCGCCGCAGCGGCTGGACTCTTAATTGCGCCGTGACCTCGTCCCTTTGTGTGCCGGTCATTGTCGCTTGGAAGGCTTCTAGTGGCTTCTAGACTGTTACGCGCTATATAAATATTGGCCGGGAGAAGGCGGACGGACAGTCTCATTTATACAAGCAACCAGAAATGAACTCAGTGATATAAATAAACAGTTAAACAGTTGTTAACATAAATAAATGTAATATAAATAAGTGTAGTGATATAAATGTTAGTTAGATAAATAATCGTAGTGTTTAAGCATTTAATAATATTCTTAGTGTTTATAATTATTTAATCATAGTGTTACTTGTTTTTATTATCTTTTAATATTTAATCTTTATTTATTTATCGTTTAATAAACGCATTCTTTTGTTAATAATATTTGTCTATGTTTTACACTTCACCCATATAAATAAAAACGTTACAATATATTAAACAAGCCGAAGGATATGAAGAAATTTGATATTATCTAGACTGTTTATTCAGATTATTTTGTTTTCTTAAATTATTTAATTTAGGTAAATAATAACATCTAATTTCAAGGAAAATATTTAATAAATGCTGTAAATAGTCTACTAGTATTACTTACTTTATTTTATAACTTTTTCTTATAAACATAAACCTTCTAATGACTAAGTGGGGTTATTTAGAGACCCTAAATTGGATTTTTGTTTATAATATCGTCTGTGATTCAAAATTTCACTTGGTCATCCGATGGTTAAATTTCCAAACATACATAAGCAAAAAATGTGTTCCATTTAAAACTGCGACATTTAAAGGTTTCCGATCAAGGTCATCTACGAATGGAGTAATTTTACTTTTTTTAATTTATTTTTTTCTTGAAAGAGTAGGTCAAATTAAATATGTTGGTGTATGTTTTACACTTTAAAAGTCTTTAGAATCAGAGATACGATTTTTTTTAAAGTTGTCATTAATTTCAAATATTTGGACGCTGACGTCACAGCTTAGCGGATGCGGCAGTAGAGCTCTCTACCGGTTTTGTTTGGAACTATGATTGTTTGGGTTATCACTTGTCAGTTTGATTTTGTGACAGCGACATATTGTTAACTAAAAACATATTTCATACAACTTTTGATATTTGTTTTAATAAATATTTTATTTACATACCTTTACTCTTAACTCTGTTGTCACCTGTCACAATTTTAGGTTAGTTTCTTTACAACAGCAAACGGAAACCACGTGTACCGTGAATGTGTATGTGAGAGGAATGTCTTTGTGTGAGTAACAAACCGTGACGTCACGAATTTTACAGCCGTGAAAGTTTATTAGCAAATTTATGAATGAAAAGTCGCATATTTCCTGTTATTTTATATTACTATATTTATTAAATGAGACGGATTTCACAATTTTATAAAAAAAACAACGATATTTAATGACCCCATTGTTTGAATTAAGATTTTAGCTCCGCCCATTCTGTGAAATTCAGTAGTGCCATTTACTTAGTTTTTATGAGGGTGCATAAGATACTACTGTTATTTTATTATTATAAAAATATATGTTATAGTAAAAGCATTCAAAATTCAACCCTAAGTCAACTGGTGAGTTTATTAGCACATGGAAAACCAAATATGTGAAAAATAAGACACTGACAGAAAATAACGTTATTCGTTATACGGCAGGTTATTACCTGAATTAATAAATAAACTTACGTTACAGGGAAGGTATTGTCAACAACGAGTATCATTTTAAACTGGAATGTCAACTTAGTCCAAACAATATGTATTTTTGAAAGACAAATGTGTTATATCCATCCTTATCGCACACACTTGTGTCTTTGCAAATGAGAAAGATAAATGTATATCAATTTGTTAATTCGTTCGTGATAAAGATAATATAGATCGGACATCTTTAAAACAATACTCAGATCAGTTAATTTATTACAATAATAGGAGGAGTCTAAGGTTAAAAATATATATAAAACTAAAACAATTACCCCTTAACCTTAAATAATAATATAAGCTAAAAGCTAAATACGTATTTCGAGAACTAAGTTCTCATCATCAGTAGAACAAAACAAAAGTTTAAGCAGAGAAGTTAAGATTACTCAACATGTAAACCATGTCAGAGGTCTAACAACTCTGAGCAAACAAGGGAGAGAACTGGGATTATATAGGGATTATATAGTTAATTTATATTATAAACGGTAAACACATAATAAATGTGTAATTCTGATTTTGTTCCCTTTAATGTTTAAAGCAAACTTTAAAGTAGTAGCAAACTATTCAAAGGCAACCGCTTTACTCTTAAAAGATTGTCCGTCGATTCGGTCCATGAACTTTAAAACTTTGCGAGTTGAAGGTCCTCCGTAGAATAGACATCAAATTGTTTCGCTACACATATTTCTACACCATTAATTGCAACCACCTAACAGTTCCTCCCTACATCCCACTAATATCCCGCATTCCACAGGCTCTCATGTCTCCAATCCCGACATGCTATTACCCGTCGTAGCATGCACGATCAAACACGAGTCACAGGTTAAGACGCGTCTGGGGTAGGAGTAACACATGTCGCACAAACGAGATTAATGCGGTTGTTGTCACCCTCGCAGGCTAAGGCTGTGCTATATACGTCTGTGTGCGCAAGAGATAGTAATTGCCAAGGGTTGCTTTATTTGAAATTTTATAAATTGCAGTCCATCCATTCGTCTTGGCAAGTCGTTAATCATAATTTTAATTTGTTTTTTAATCTATATCGTCTTAAAGAATGATTAATTACGTGTGTATAATAAACATGATGATATAATATTTAAAAAGTGTTTTATTTTAAAAGAAAAAAATATTTTTGTCTCAATTTTTACCTCTCGCTAAGAGAGGTAATGGATTCATGCTAAAAATCACATATCCAGATTTTATTGAATAAGCACGTTTTAAGGTCCATACAATCCGATTTTAACATTTTTACGATGATGTCTGTGTGTGTGTGTGTATGTGTGTGTGTATGTGTGTGGGATGTTGGAAGGACGGTTACTCAAAAACTATAAGACTTTAAATTTGTTTAACTACGTATTTCCCAATCGCACATTCATGGGAAGATCTGAAAAGGTTTTGGTAACAATTGGACAACCGGAAGTAGAAGATTCTTGAAAAAAAATCTTCTAAATAATATGTTTTGAAAGTTTTTCTTGGTAATATTAAAGAAAATTAAATTCTCTATCTGATACATTTAAATATTTTATTATATATTCTATAGATTTAGAGATAAAAGAAATATAATATATAAAATAATCTGTTATAATAAATTTTACAGCCGAAAAAATGGCCATGGAAAATAGTTGAAAATTTAAATTGTTTATAACTGACAGATAAATGTCAGTGTCAGAAATCCGGAGACATTACTGAAGACTTTTTCTGGGAAGTACATACATTATATTATTTCTTAAAGTATTAATAGCTAAATATTAAATATTACAGTTATATTACATATATCCTTCAAAAATACTGTCAATCCTGACAATGAATTGGAAACATTTCGAAAAATTAGAAGAGGACAAAATTTCTTCATAAAATGAATTTAAAATTAAACAATCTAAATATAAGGAATAGATATATGCGTAAGTAGAATTTTTGGTGCAGATTGTAGGTATACAAGAAATGTTAAATACAATAGGGTGCGAGCAGTCATGTGATTTTGTTGGCCTTGTCAAGCAGATATGGGGGCCCATGTCAGAATGATAGCTAGTAATTATGTATATAGATGTCAAATATATTTTCTCATTCTAAATTTAGTGATTTTCCAATTCGATGTGGAGCAGAATTAAATGTTAAATATCTAAGGCATACGACAAGTAAATTTTAAACTCCTGGTGATAAATTAACTACGAAAATTTAGAAAATCTTGAAATTTATAATGTAAAATTCTGACATTTGACATCTATGCACATAATTACTATACTTATGTAACAAAAAAAAGGAAGTGGCGAGTGGTATTGTGCTGGCCACAACAGATTTTTAGTTTAGTACCCACTTAATTCTCAACTTTTGCAATAATGTTCAAAGAATATTTACGGGGATGGTAACTGCCGGGATCAGGTTCCATGAGAAAGAGATTGAATTATACAAAAAAGATGTGGATTTAGTCGTAAACAATAACAATATTGAAAATGAGCCAAAATACAACCGACGGCTACACCGTCAAACAATAAAACAATATTGATAAATTAATGTAGTAGTTGAGTACAGGTGATAGATTTACGACTGAATTCACCATTCCTTAATCAAGATCAACGCTGATTCTGAATCAATCCAATTTACCATTAAAAATCAAGATAATCTATAGTAATCAAAATCAATGATCAACTGATTCGTCATATCCCATGGATTAAACACTGATCAAATCTTCTGATCCTTCAATTGTAATTTCGACTCATGCTTCTTCTTTATCTTTATTTAACACATTGACCGCCGTAATGGTAATATTTTTTGTCATATCTAGGGCCAGCCTTTTTACCTTCCGTCACTTCTAGGTAAGGAAGGTATTGTCTTTGGTAAAACTGTGAAAATTTTCAAATGAGAATACTTGCGGTTGACCAATTATAACCAAAATCTAATCAAGTCTGCATATGTAAGGAAGAGGAATACGCAAGAATTGTAATTTTTGGAATTGTAGTATTGGAGATATCGCAGCCGAAACTGCGGTCACACACAAACGAACACACACACACATACAGGCATCATCATAAAAATAGTAAGACAATACCTTCCTTACCTAGAGGTGACGGAAGGTAAAAAAGATTTAGAAATTATTATGGCTAATACTAAATATAATGCCTATATTGACAAAAAGCATTGAAGAATAAGAATTTTTGGCAATCGTCGAAAGAAATACTTGCTTAAAACAAGGCAAAAAATAAATACTAATTCAGTGATTTAATGTTTTACTTAGCGATATAATCAATTTCAAAGAAATTTTACCCTAACAATGAGTTTAATAAATAAGTTAAGAGTTAGTTTCAGGAAATGTCAATATCATAACATAATGCAAACTACTAATTAAAATTTTATCATTTATATTAGCTTTATTATTTTTACATAGCAACATGTTTACATTTGATAAAAAATGCCACTTTATCAAATTTTCATTGATTTATCATCAAGAAAGTGATAAAAATAATCAAATTTATGATAATGATGGAAGTATCTATACTTATTTAATTTTAATGATAAACGGTGCAATATGTTGTTTACTTAAAAACATGTATAAAAATTTCTATTGCATTTAATTAAAATATAATATGTATTTTTTAGAATTTTGCTATCAATTAATCAATCAAATTATGTTTGTTTGAGTAGGTGTTATAAAATTATACAATGAAATACCGTTCCAACCGTACCACAGATAAGTTTATAACTACTGTGCCCGAGACTGGGCCCTTATTCTTGTTCGTAATTACATTCGTATTCGTATTCGCTTTTTTGTTAGTAGCGATAGTAGTTTGTGTTTCAATAATAATATTATATATGCCAGTGTCAGTGTCAATTGTATTGTCACATTTGTTCAGATCACTTACAAGTTAAGAGTTCACTTTTATCATATATTTATTAACGATTAATAAATAATTTTTTTAACTTGTAAATAAATGCTGCAATACAGTTGACACTGACAATGACATATCCAATATTGTTTTTGAAACACAGACTACTGTGACTACTAACATGAAAACGAACACGAATATGAATACGAACGAAATGACGAACGCTCAAGAATACGGGCCCTGGTTAGGTGTTCCAGCGCGTACTTTTCGACTGTCACAAACTAGTCAGAACTTTTTCTGCTCACTAAGGGTCAGAGCCTCCGTAATTATTGCAAATTCAGTGTTAGTTGTCATATTTTTCATCTGTCAAGGGAAAATGAAATTTATACTTACTACAGTTTGTTGTTGTTAAACAATTTGTTTACTTTTCAGATTAGATAGCTTGTATGCAACAAAAACTCGCTTTGTTACCGTCACCGTCATTAGCATTCCAACATGTAGCTGTTTCAAACTTGTCAGTAACTAGTTTATATACACTCATGCGCATAAAAGAATCAGATAAATGTTGCAAACTTGTCCAAATTACAGGCTGGAACAAAGCTAATACTGGATTATCAATTGCATTTTATGAGGCACTTTTTTGCTCCTTCAAATGACGCTGCTTATTTTTACATCTCACTAAGAGAGGTATTGGATTCATGCTAAAAATCGCATATCCAGAGTTTAATGAATAAGCACGTTTTAAAATCCCTACAATCCGATTTTAATATTTTTACGATGATGTCTGTGCTGTGTATGTGTGTGTGTGAGTGTATGTGTCTGTGTGTGTGTATATATATTTGTGTGTATGGATGTGTGTATGTGTTGGATGTTGGAGGTACGATTTCTCAAATTCTATACAACTAAATACTTGTTTAACTACGGATTCCTCAATCTAACATTAATGGGAAGAGTTGAATTGGTTTTGATAACAACTGAATAACCGAAATGGTAGTTTTTTAAATAATTTCATCTAAATATAGTTTTTTGAAAATTTATGTTAATACGATAATAAAAATCTTTAAATTCTTAATCTGCTACATTTAAAAAAATATTATAACTTCTATTGATTTAGAGATATATTATATAATAATGTATTGTAATAACTCTCACTGCCCAAACAACTCCATGGAAACAAGTTGAGATATTTAAATGTTTATAATTGACAGATAAATGCAAAATATCAGTGTCAAGAATCAACATTACAGGAAGCTTTTTCTGGGAACTAAATATATTTAAAATTTCTTATTGTATTATTAATTAAATATTTAAAATTATAGGTATATTAATATTACATATATCCTTAGGAAATATCGCTAATACAGTCAGTGAATATAAAGAATTTTGAATATATTAGAAGAGTAGGAGAAAATTCCTCATAGAACGAAAGAATAGGTACAATTTGAATTATTTGTATGTATAAAAAATGTTAAATTTGTTAATTATGACCTGGGTTTGGTCCCGACCGACGCCAAAAATTACTTCGAATATCAGTGGTACAAAATTAACTCCTGTGGTGCACTTTCCACGACAGCAATGAGTACCTGTGAGGTAAGCCCTGGAGGTCTATTCGAATTCAGCGACTCTCTAAGCATGTGATATCGCTACCCCACTACCGTTCTGCAATGATGACGTAATGTCCCTACTACCGAAATGCGATCATGACGTACTGTCCTTACTACTGAAATCCGATGATGACGTGATATGACGTCACTTGCCATCGCTACGGTATTCGACACTAAAGTAGCTGTCGCTACTTCTTTTCGACTCTCGCTAACTAAGAATTGAGTGTTTTGTTTTTAAACAATGGCTTTTCGTGTTTTGTTGTGCGTACTGCTGAAGTAAAGGAGAGAAGAGAAGAGGCTAGAATTGCTCGAAGATTAATTTGGGATGTATATAATCCGTTCCAATTGCCCGAAACGGAATTTCTTGAAAATTATAGACTGGGTAAAGAAGTTTCTTTGTACATGGTAAATATTTTAAACTCACATTAAATTATGGCAGTTATAGAAATTGAATTCCTGCCCATTTAAGAGTAAGTAAGAAATGTTAACCGCTCTCAGTGACTTCCAATTTTGTCGCCCATCTGCCCTAAAATGAAGCAAAGTTTCCTTTAGATCTCTATTTACCCTCTTCTCTTTCTCATTTTTGAGACATAATTAAATTTAAACAAAAACTAAATACATAAAAAGTTACAATTAATTTATACATTTAATCTAAACTGAAAATATTGAAAAATAACTTATCATACTAAAAGAACTAAATTAAATTTATATTACTCTAAAAAGAAAAACCAACTAAAACCTACTTTAATAGTAAAATAAAAATAAACTAATAACAAAAATTTTAAAAATAAAGAAAATAAGAATAAAATGTATAACACCCGACTCAAAAGAGCGAGAACCAGTACTAGATCACAAATGAAACTGTATTCAAATTCAAAATGAACGCTTTAAACTGTAGCAATGCCATCTAGTAGACACTTCATTACTTATTTGGTACCAAGCGAGTAATATTAAAATTTATTAAATGAATTAAAAGTTACTAAATGGTGACGTAGCTTGTACGTCATTATATGACGTCACTAACAGTGACGAAATAGCGAGACTACAGTGTCGCTTTAATTAGAATAGACGCCCTGATACAAATATTTTATCTTTTACTGATATCTGCGTACCTAGCAATGGGTAATTACCGTAATTATATAGTTATTTATTATTTATTTATGTAACATAAAATGGAAATGGCGAGAAGTCATGTGTTGGCCACATCAGATTTTTTTTTACTATTGACTTTCTGCCATATAATTTTTATTTCTTTTGATTTTCAATACAGTATAATTTATCGCTGTTCATTTGTGACAATCGTATTTCTTACGAGAGCTCCATGTTGGACACGTTTTCATAGATATTCTGTATATTTTAATCATATTATTTTTAACATAAATTATGGTTCCCTCTTTTGAAACACTGAGAGATACTAGAAATTCTTCCAATCTTCTAGTTTGTATAACAATTGTATGATAAGAAAACAAAACTAATTTTCAGTCGAATGTAATTTAGGGGTTACTGTGTTTTTACACTTAAACTGTCATATTTTGACAACTCGCCAGATAATTAATCGTACGTCGATAAATCATTTTTAAATGATGGTTTTGCGAAACTTCGCTGACAGCGATGTTGGAAAATTAATTATATATTTTTTTTGATTAAATGAATTTGTATTTTTAGTCCAATTAATTGTCTGCTATGTTTAGTATTATATTATATTCCATTATGTTATTTATTCGATTTATACTCTTTATTTTATTTTGGGATCATAAACTTGTTTATTTGCCCGCAATAGCAGGCGCAATTTGACTTTTATTGCCCCAGGGTTTACAAAGTTGCTATTCAAAAATATCAGAATCGTTGTTTGTGGATAAATGTTAGACAAACAACACAACAAATTCGATAAATTACATTTTTTGAACACTGCCACTCACAAAATTTAACCCACTTTTCAAATCACTGTTCTAAACGATATATATTCCCAAACGTACAAACAGTTTTAAGACTGTTGCTAACATTGCCAATAAGTGCTTGGAAATTATATTAAAATATGTTCTTTATTTGCGTTTTTTACTTCCTTGTACGTAAGTAAAGGAAGTATTGTAATCGCGAAAAATTTCGGTTTTCAGATTTCAGCGGAAATATCTATTTTGATCATCCCTGAATCCATTTTGACTAATTTCGTCGTGACGTCCGTACGTAGGTATCTCGCATAACTCAAAAACGGTAAGCCGTAGAAAGTTGAAATTTTGTATTTAGGACTGCTATAACATCTAGTTGTGCACCTCCCTTTCTGGTTATTACACAATTTCCAGAAGTGGCACTTTACATGAAGCCTATAATAGATTTTAATGGAAAACTGTTTTAAAATATAATCCAAAACTTTTCAAATTTGGTATACAAGACTTTTATGTCAATCAAAATAACATAATAGATTTTGGTTAAAATAGGCTAACCGGAAGTGGTACATTACTTGAAGTTGTTAACAGTTTTTCTTGAATAAAATGATTTTATTTTGATTTTAGAAATAAATGCTTCAAATAAAAGTTTTAGAGAATTAATTTCTGCGTCTAGCACATCAAGTATTATTAAATTAGCCCTTTGAATAAGCGAGATATGTAAATTTAAAAATTATATATTTTTTTGTTTTTGCAATAAAGCTTGCTATGGATTAGGACAAAAAAAAAGTTCATGTCAAATTACGTTAAATACGTGCAATTTTATGATTCGTACAATAACAAATATTATATTTTTATTGTGAAATTAGTTATATTCATTGTTGTAATCAAATATTTCTTTGTTGTAATCAAAACTCTCTTTAAAAAGAACCGGGTTAGATTAATGTTAATTTAAGAATGTTAGTAGTAAATGAATTATTTTTTGTTCTATATCAAAATATTTCTCGGGTTTGGCTTAAGCCTGTCAATATTTTGTAATTTAATTATTAAATATATATATATATATATATATATATATATATATATATATATATATATATATATATATATATATATATATATATATATATATATAGTTTAATAATCGTACAAGGAAGTCGTGTGGTGTCCACATCAGATTTTTTGATATTCATTACCAGAGTGAGATTTAATGTACTTATTTTACTATTTTATTTTTTCTTATTTTCGTGAAATTGTTACCTAAGGCAGTGGCGGATTTAAGAAAAAAGGCCCAGGGCGCAAAGTACTTGAGTGGTCCAGGTAGTAACGCAGTTGGACCTTGCTTTTTTCTTTTCTAATCTCTAAAAAAATGCGCAGGCGAATTTTTTTTTTTTCATTCAAGAGATGTGCAAATGCATGTGGGCCCAAGCCTATTTTAACATTTCTGGTAGGGTTGGATGGAAAATGTATGATAAAAAATATATGCGCCGCGATTTTTAAGGTCAAACGTGTTTTAATGCAATGTAAGATAATATAGAGTTATTTACAATGAAGCAAATTTAACAAATTCTTAAAAATTAAAATCCATATTTTATGACGAAAACGTGTATGTACGCTCCAAAAGCGTATAGTTGCCCCTTCTACTAGACTTTATGATGCGAGATGGGAGCATAAGCAATAACTTCAGAAACAGAAAATACATAGTTGCATTAAATTAAAGTTTTTATTATTATTATCCAAAACAGCATGATTTTCGAAATCCACGTAGATGTAAATAAATACTAGCCGTCATTCTGACACGAATCCTCATATCTACTTGCCATGGCCAACAAGGTCACATGACTGCTCTCGTCCTATAAGTAACGAATTTATCATTTCTTGTACACACAAATAATTGAAATTGTATCTCTTCTTTCGTTCTATGAGGATTTTATCCTACTCTTTTAATATGTTCAAAATTCTTCAAATTCATTGACAGTATTAGCGGTATTTCTTAAGGATATACCTATGTAATATTAACATACATATAATTTAAGTACTTATTCAATTAATAATACAATAATATAATATTAAATGTACACGTACCTCCCAGAAAAATCTTCCAGTAATGCTGATTTTTGACACTGACATTTTGAATTTATCTGTCAATTACAAACATATAAATATTTCAACTGGTTTCCAAGCAGTTTTTTGGGAAATAGATTAATTACAACATATTATTCTTTATTATTATATACAATATCTCCAAACCTATAGGAGATATAATAAAATTTTAAAATGTATCGAATAGAGAATTTTACGTTCTTAGTAATAGTAATAATAAAAAAATTCAAAAAAATAATATTTAGAATTTTTTTTTTAAGATACTACTACTACTTCCGGTTTTCCAATTGGTACCAAAACCTATTCAACTCTTCCCATTAATGTTAGATTGAGGAATCCGTAGTCAAAAAGGACTTTAGTCTTATAGAATTTGAGAAATCGTGTCTCCAACAACCTCACACACACACATCCACACACACACACAGACATCATTGTAAAAATGTTAAAATCAGATTCTATGGACTTTAAGTCTTGCTTATTCAATAAAATCTGGATATGCGATTTTTAGCATGAATCAATATCTCTCTTAGCGAGAGGTAAAAATATAGTTGTATTTAAAATAACAAAGTTGGTATCCACAGTTCATGAACCACTGTTTGAAAAAAATATTTTTTATGCTCATTAAAATAGTCTTGTAAAATAGAAATTGTTTGCTAACTTAACCGACCTCGTAGCTCTTATAGTTCTCGAGATAACAATAGTGGACAAAATAAAATGAACAACCTGTATATGTATATATAAACTTTTATCTTAATTGCCAGTCTACAATTATTCCTATTAATAGGTTAAAAAACCAACTCGGGGTAAGCTAAAAATAGAGAAACGTGCGTCCGATCATTATTCAATTCGAAAGTCAAGTAGTCAAAATTGAACTTGAAATGTAATTATAAGGAGAAAAGATAATAAAGAAAGGGAAACAATATATTGCCATTTTCTAATTTATTTCCATTTCTAAAATAAGATTCAAGAAGAAAAGCTTTGATTTCTTTAGACAAATTGGCATTTAATTAAATACTTTTAAATTAACATACGGTGTGGGGAGCAGCATTTTTAGATTTTCCCACTCCAACTTTTGTTATAGATCCGGGCCTGGAGTTGTCCCAGACTAATTGCTAATTATATTTGCCGTGAGAGAGCCACAAATACCATAACGAAATAATATACGATATCTTTAACCATTTTAATTAAAAACTTGTGGGATTATTGAATGAAATAATTTGTTGGCTAGATTGCAGTCAGGGAATGAAACAAAATTAGACTAAGTTTAGCTATATTTGTTTAGGTGGATATTCATTAAATTAGGATTTGCTGAATTAGTTTTGCCGGGGAGTGTAGGATAACTCGGGATAGCGACCTTGGAACTATATTATACCAGTCTACTAACCTCAAATTGCAATTAGTCCGTCATTATTCATACGATACCGCTGTAAATAAGATCTAGCTGCTTTGGTGCTACCCTTGTTATACAATTGTTTCATTATTTAAACTAGATTTGTATAGGGCGCAAGCAGACACGTGACTCGAACGACCTTGAAGTGCTTGGAATCAGCTGATTTATGTGCGCGTGTCACTTTGTTTTATTATTATAAATTACTCCCTCTAAAAATTACGGGGTGTTTTGCTTTTGATGACGCAGGACATGTACACGCGTGTTTGAGCAAATAGGATGCAAGTATGAACTATTTTGTGAAGCCTCGCTTACACTAAGAATATACTTATTTTGGGTGTGTCGGACCTGTTCAGATGTTCGGGAGACTTTCTTTATTTTTGTAAAATGAGAAATAAATTAAGTGCAATAATTGATTTTTATTTCTTAATGAAATATAACATGTGTAATAGTCCGGCGTAGCGACTATTATGTATTTGTTTCGTAGGAATTTTTCCGTTAAAACTTGTAGTTTTGTGTTTTCTTTAGTTGAAGTATTTATGAGACAGGGTAAAATCATGTTTCTGGGCGGATGTTACAAAAAGTCTCCAGGGTAGAGCTTTGTGCGGAGCTGTTGAGATCTTAGAAGTATTTGTCCGTTACTTGGTGTCCCAGTGAACACTAATAAGTTTTCGTAAGAAACTGTAAACTGTCTCGAGTTTTATAGATGAGATGAGCCGAAATTAAGGGGTTTGAGAGTCACTGGTTTCTACCCTTGCAGAGTATAAAGTCAGAGTTTTGACTCTGACTCCTTCTTGTTGTCTGATTGTTCTTGTTGTTCTTGTCTATGACTGTGTGTCTTAGACTGAGCTTGGTATTTCTGTGTGAAATAACCAATTAAATTGTATTGTGAGCTCTCTCATCGTGGTGTGATTTGGTATAACTGTGTGTTTACTCATGTAAGTAATTGTATTTGATTTTGTTATTATTCTTTGTGAATCGCTATTGAAAGATTTGTAGATTGATGTAAAAGGCTTGAGATTGATTTTGTGAATTAGAGATTAAGAACTTAGAGTTTATATAGATACAATTGATCGCGTTGTAGTTTTATTTGTTTTATATAATTTTATTTGTTCGCGGAGAATTATTAAAGATTATATAGTTTTGTTATTGTTGGAAATACGTGTTTGTTCTGCCTCATACCCATTTCCAGCGTGTGTCTTAGTGACCCGAGAATAACGCGTGAGTATCAATTGAATTACTTAGTGACACTACCCAAATTTCAATTGATTGTTTTCTTTAACCCGTTTGGCCGTGTCCTTCTATCCGAGGACTTTTAAAATACGGATAGTGGTGGCAGCTATTCCGCTACCTTTGACCTTAATAGTTTTTACATTAATAAAATTAGTGTTTTACTCTCGGGTCAAATAAATTTTCATATTGTGCAGGACTAACCAGTGTTAATCGCTACCCATCTCAATCACCTATTTTTGTTGTCACTACCGTACCTGGTACAACTTTTGGTAGTTACCGATGTGATATACAAATACAGTTTGTAATTGTGTTATAACTTTTGGTACCTAGCGGGGTGATATAAAAATACTGTTAGTATTCCTGTTCCACATGTTAACAATTACTCGAAAGTTCAGTCAAACACCGTTTATTCTTACTTTACCAACGTTTCGGTGCACCCTTGAACCCTCTTCAGGTTAGTAAGATCTTACAAATTGTTACATTACTACCCAGGTGCAAGGGTGCACCGAAAAGTTGGTATTGTAAGAATAAATGCTGTTTGACTGAATTTTCGAGTAATTGTTAACACCTACTCCACATCAGAGTTACCACAATTATAATATTACAGTTTAAATATACATTATTTTATAATTTCTCCTTCGATAACTCCAATACTATATTTCCAAAAGTTATAATTCTTTCATATTCCTGTTTCGTACGTCCATATGAAGAGGTGGTTAGATTTAATTATATTTTTTCTTCATATTCAATGAATTTAGAGATAAGAAATTATAAAGAAATAATTTGCAACCTAATGCTACTAAAAGCTGCACAATGGAAACAGAATATTCAAATATTATTAATTGATAGATGTTAATGTCAATAAAATTATAAATGTTTTTATTTTCAATTTCTTATTTTAAGAAACATACTGTTCTTTTTAGGAGTAGCACAGTTCAGTTCATTACGAGGTAAGATCAGTTCATTTCTCCCCTAAAAAGAAAACGCCCATAGAATAGTTTGCAAAAAAAATTCTGTGTGGAATTTGTGCAAAATACGTAGAACTGACGGAAGGTATTGTGCTGGCCACATCAGAGTTTTTAATCTTTGTTTTTCTTGAAGTATATAAAAACATAAGACCACAGGATGGATGTAACACGCTTGTCTTTCAAAAATTCATATTGTTTCGAATAAGTTATGAAATGCTTTTTTTAAACGATGATCATTGTTGACAATATCATCGCTTTAACGTATTTATTGATTCATAGCTGTGCGTATAGCGTTATTCATTCAATTCGATTTATCAGACATCTTTAAAAAATTAAACTGTATTTTAATTATATAATTTTATTTAGTGATTTGGTTATTCTGCTTTTCAATAAATGATCGCCAGTAGATAAAATAGCGTACATCTTACATATGAAAAGTCATTGTGCTTTTTTGAAAGCTTTGAGTACTCGCCCGTGACGTTCTTAAAATTGCCTACCTCACTCGATGAAATGGCACTTTACACACTTAATACTAAATATACTGTTCTCATAAATTCTCAATATACTATTCTCATAAATTCTCAATCATTCTGCAAAAAGCTTTTTAAGAGAGGAAATCTTTCAACTTTTACTTGCCTTTTTACCTTCCATCATCTCTAGGTAAGGAAGGTATTGTCTTTGGTCAAAAAATTCGGTGGTGAGTTTTCATTGAATAAGCACGTTTTAGGGTCTTTACAATACGATTTTACTATTTTTACGATGATGTCTGTATGTGTGTGTGTGTTTACGTGTGTGCGTGTGTGTGTATGTGTGTGTGTGTATGTGTGTGTATGTGTGTGTGTGCGACCGCCGTTTCGTGCACGATATCTCCAATACTAGAATTCCAAAAATTACAATTCCTTACAACCATATGCAGACTTGTTTAGATTTTGGTTATAATTGGTCAACCGAAAGTACCCTCATTTGAAGATTTTAACAGTTTTTCTTGGAAAACTCAGTTAAATGTTATTATAACTTAAAGAATATATTATTATCTATACGATTTGATTGAATTTTATATTATTTGTTATTCAACAGATATAGAGTTAAAGAAGAATAAAGATAATAAATTTAATATAAATTTCATAATTCAGCCAGCTATGCTAACTTAACCATGGAAACTGCTAATATATTCAGGTAATTCAAATTGACAGATGTCAGTATCAATAAAATGTAAATCAATGAAAGAAAAAGGGAAGTAACTCTAGTGTTAGAAGTTTCTAGATATAAGAGAGACGATTTACATTGGTTTGAACATGTTATGAGGAGAGATGAATATATTAATAGAAGGTGGAAGAAACATAGGAAGACCAAATATAAGATGAAAAGACTGTATTGCAGAAGACTTGAGAGAAAAGGAACTGAATGAGGACGACACGGAAAACAAAAATGAGTGGAAGAAGAAAATAAAAAATAGCGACCCCCTAACGAATGAGAAAAACTAAAGAAAAAGATGTCAGTGTCTAGTAAAATTTGCATATTTTTTTTTTTTTGAAATAACTTTACTGGAAATATAGGATCTTTTGCAAGAAAATTTATGTATTGGCCGCGTGCAGAAACATGATTTTGCTGACTTTGGCAAGCAGATATGGGGACCTGTGTCAAAATGACAGCAATTAATTATGTCCATAACTGACAAGTGTTATAATTTTTCATTCAAAATTTCATAATTTTCTTATTTCATGTGATTTGTTTGTTATCAGGAGTATGGAATTCAGTTGCCGAGAAAGAAAATCACATAATACCAAAAATTTAGAATCTTTCGCAAGAAAATTTATCTATGGAATTTGTACATAATACACAGGATTGACGGAAGGTATTGTGCTGGCCACATCAGATTTTTTATACTAAACTACAGTAGCTGTACCCACGTCTTCGCCTACGTAGTTCGTAAAAGATTATTATGTAATATTGAAATTTGAAACATTATAATTGTATTGAATTTTAATCAAAAAGACCTATACACCTCCACAACAGGTTGATTAGGGAAGCCATAGTGATTTTTAAAACCAAGAATAATAATCTGAATCATTGTGAAGGTTTAGAACATTGTCAAGCATGGCTTCCTATATTAAATATGTTGTAATTATGTTACCTTAGTTACTTATTTCTATTGTTTTGTTATTATTTATTTGTTTTCCCTGAAAAAGGCAGCAATGTATGCTGCCGAGACGTTGGGTTGTAATAAAATATTACGGAACATAAACTAAAACTACTACATTTGAGGTTTTAATGTAAAATTCTTGAAACTACAGCTAAAGATACGGTTTCGTGACGCTGCCAACAGTGTCAGCGGCCGCGATCAGCAGTACCGGCCCGTCACTTACAATTTAAACTTAAGTGAAAATGGATTCTGATATATTTCTTTGCTTCATGCACGAAGAAAAAGAGGAGGATAACATTTTAGAAAATACTGTAAGAAAAGCAGAACCATCTGATTTGTTCCGAACCAGAGAATATGAATGATTTTTTTCTTTGTTAATAAATAGTCGATTAAAAAAAAGAATGCCTTAAAATTTGTGACGAAACATACCTCGTCTCTGTTGCAATAGATGTCTTGTGAATTAATACAACTTTCTGTATAGTTTTGTAGCCAGCCACAAACTATATAGATTGGAAATAAATATTTATATTCTGGAATCATAATCTATTCAGAGATTTACAAATAAATATATGATTTGACTTACCTATGTGTTGTAAAACCATGATATCAAGATTGTATACTGTGTACATTGTTGTTGTATTGTTTATTTGTTGTAGATAGGGTTTGTTACACATATGTGTTCGCATTTATTTGACCGTTACAACTGTCATTTTTTACCTCTCGCTAAGAGAGGTATTGCATTCATGCTAAAAATCGCATATCCAGATTTTATTGAATAAGCACGTTTTAAGGTCCCTACAATTTACGATGATGTCTGTGTGTGTGTGTGTGTGTGTGTGTGTGTGGATGTATGTGTGTGTGTGTGTATGTATGTAGGATGTTGGAAGGACGATAACTCAAAAACTATAAGACTTTAAATTTGTTTAACTACGTATTTCCCAATCGCACATTCATGGGAAGATCTGAAAAGGTTTTGGTAACAATTGGACAACCGGAAGTAGAAGATTCTTGAAAAAAAATCTTCTAAATAATATGTTTTGAAAGTTTTTCTTGGTAATATTAAAGAAAATTAAATTCTCTATCTGATACATTTAAATATTTTCTTATATATTTTATAGATTTAGAAATAAAAGAAATATAATATATAAAATAATCTGTTATAATAAATTTTACAGCCGAAAGGATGGCATGGAAAATAGTTGAAAATTTTGTTTGAAACTGACAGATAAACGTCAGTGTCAGAAATCCGGAGCCGGAGATATTACTAAAGACTTTTTCTGGGAAGTACATATATTATATTATTTCTTAATGTATTAATAGTTAAATATTTAAAATTATAGGTATATAACATATATCCTTCAAAAATACTGTCAATCCTGACAATGAATTGGAAACATTTCGAAAAATTAGAAGAGGACAAAATTTCTTCATAAAATTAATTTAAAATTAAACAATCTAAATATAAGGAATAGATACATATATGTAAGTAGAAGTTTTGGTGTAGAGTGTAGGTATACAAGAAATGTTAAATACAATAGGGTGTTTTGACAAGGAGATATAGGGGCTTAAGTCAGAATGATAGCTAGTAATTATGTATATAGATGTCAAGTATCAATTTCTCATTCTAAATTTAGTGATTTTTCAATTCCATGTGGTTTATTTTCCTCGACAAGTAAATTCCATACTCCTGGTGACAAATTAACTACGTGAATATAGAAAATCTTGGAATATTTAATGAAAAATTCTGACATTTATGTACATAATTATCATTCTAAAACGGGAACCCCACATCTGCTTGTCAAGGCCAACAATGTAACATGACTGGTCGGGCCCTATACTTATGTAACCAAAAAAGGAAGTGGCGAGAGGTATTGTGATGGCCACAACAGATTTTTTTTGTTGTGGTTCAGCGCCGATAATTGAGCAACAATTGAAAATGGCATGCTCAATTATTATTTTTATTAAATTAGTTTTTGTTGAATGAGCGCTCGCAGCGCCGCCAACCATTTTTTAAAGTCTAAAGTTTCACCCCTCTTTAAAATATGCGAGATTTTTCTTGATTTACCAAATCTAGGGTATAAAAGCCCGATATTGTCTAGTAAAATCAGTTCTTCCGAGTGGAACTATGGTATCTAAGCTCCTTGGCTAGAACGTCCGAGTCGTAGAGTTGTACAGCTAATGTTCTAAGTCCAGTTTGGTGATTGAAATTCACCACTCGCCGAAATAAACCGCCGTCCGTATCTCTGATACATTATGTAAAGGGGTCCGTTGGTTCTTTATCGTTTATTAGATATTTTCATGTGTTATTTCAAGTGTTTACTTACAGCCGTCAAATACTGTGCCTATTGCCGTATGGCGGCAGCACAGTTTGCTAGTAGATTAAACGCAGTACCGTCATAATTGTCACAAAGTGTTTTCAATCTTTATTTATATTAAATTTACATAATTTGGGAATAATAAACTAGTTGGTTAAGATAACTATGTGCTTTTATGAGACAAACCCTGGCCTACCTTCGCAGTAAGCTATCCAGCAATCCATCCTATCTTTCAGCAACCGCCTCGAAAGGTGCCCGAAACCGATTCCTGCGGACAGAGACGACTTGACCATGGTGGCACCGTCACCAACCTGGCCAGCGAGACAAATTAAGACACTTTTTTTAAATATTTCATGATTTCCTCTTTGTTATCAGTATATTTCAGCGTCATTTTTAACATAAGTACCAGCAAGGCCGCGGTCAGAAACCAAGAACTCTATTTTGCATCACTGAAGCACTTCAACATGGCAGCTGGTAGCGCCAACGAAACAATACCAAACCTTAAACTGAACTAACGTAGCAAAATAATATTGTAGGTACAATAGATATTATTAAACTATCTTACTGTTAAAGTCACATTCAAATACATTAATCCATATAAGAGATTCAAGGATTTTTTTGCATAATTGCTGGTTGCATCAATTCATATTTACTCAAGAATATGAATTCACTGAACTGCTATATTCTCCTACATTCTTAATATACTTCTCCAAGGATTTATTTTATTAAAGTTTTTAAAAAGGATCTTGTGGACAAAAGGTTTCCTTTAAATAATGATCAAAAAAATATTTACTAATAGCAAAGGATTTTTTTCTGAGGAATTGAAGCAACTTCGAAAACTTTGGAATAAGTATACAGTGTGATATGGAAAAGTTTTTTTTTCTATCAATCTGACAAAAAAAAATTACTCATTATAAACATATTTGAATATCTACAAATTATCAAAAATGCACAGATATAATGTCTATAATAATCAGATTGATATGAATGTCGTTTTTCCTATTTTCTATTGCTTTTATTAAAAACATAAAAGCGTTATTATTATTACCATTGAAACATATTACGCGAAACTCATGCTTGTATTTGAATCAACATAATGTACCATTTCACACTTTTAATTTATAATTCTATCATTCACTGGTGAGTGTATAATTTTAATTTACTCATTTTGTTCCAGGTGAGTCCATCTTATTTCACAATCCTATTTTACATACATCTGCTAATGGTAAGTGACATGTACATTACACGTATATTTATTTACTATATAGTGTGTGGAGTTGCGGAGTCCAGAATTAATCATGAATATTCTTATTTTGAGATAATGAATTATTTTAATATTTTCTTAGCTTCAACTTCAACACTTCTGTATTATAAAATGCTCAGTTGCACATTATATATATATTAAGTGTTTTTAATTGTTTCTAATCAATGAAAAGCATCTACAGTTTAATTTTTTAGAGATATCTGTTCAAGAACATCTACGAATTGAATGAATTAAGGTTTTAGCTCCGCTCATTCTGTCAAATTCAGTAGTGTCGTTAGTTTAGTTTTTAAAGGTTACACCACACTGATCAGCACCAAATAGTGAAAAACGCGTCTGTAGTTACTCATTGTGCTGGCCGGCTTCTGAAGAAGGCTTCATTGAAGTCGATTCAGAAGTTGTAAATTAATGAAACATGACGAAACTTTGCAATATTTTTATGAACACAGCAATATGTACTTACGCACGCGTAATGTATTTAGTATTTAAAGTATTTAAGTTACTTTTGGATACATTAAGTACCGAAAAGTATTTGTAGTACCTTTTATGAAAAAAAGTATTTTAAGTACAGTACTAAGGACTGATTTTCAAAAATATTTTAAATAAAATATTGTAAATACTGGCTGTAACCAGAAACGGAAATGGCGAGAGGTATTGTGCTGGCCACAACAGATTTTTTAATTACCAGTTATACAGGTAGCGCTATACCTAAACAAGAATAACCAATTACAGGACATATTGTTTGGTAACAGCGGTTACTGTAGGTATGTTTGGAAATAAAATGTAGTGTATACGTTTTACGAGGCTTAATTCTTAAATATCTTATGTGTTATCTTAAAATTTTATCTAGATAAAGTATAAAGTATCTGTTATCTTTATCTATATATATATATATATATATATATATATATATATATATATATATAATGTGCAAATTTATCTTTTATCCAGTATCTTGATAATAAAAATCAGTACCTGACCTAAAACTGCTCCTAACGTACCTTCAACGAGACCTTTTAAAACCTTATAGACGTTACTTACAAGAAAAATGTACGACTATGTGTAGGAGTCCCAAAGTGGAAACAATAAAGGCGCAAGATTTTTCAAAAAGTACGTAAAATAAATTTTAAAACCCGCCAATGACACATGGGGCAAGGCAGAACTAAACTTCGTTATATAGAAGTAAACAAGCCACTAACTCTTTATTAAATATTAATGTTAAAGCTTAAGCAATGTTAATTATTGTTGTAATAAGAAGCAGATTCAATATACTTTCCTTAAACCACAGTTATCGCCCATTATTTTTTTTTTAGGAAAACTTATTTTACATATATTATAGAATAATAATAATAAAAACTGTACAAAGTACAATTATGCGACACTTGGTGAAACTGTTCTAAAAAATAATATAATATTTAAAACACTTGGCACGTTTCACTAAATTTCAGTCTCTGAATCAACCTCTCGGTCATTTATCGAGACTTGCTCACTCAACCAGAGCTACAGACGCGTTTCGCTCTTATTGTAGATTGTAGCTCTTCAGTGTCGTGTACTGACGCCTCTAGGAGGCACTGAGAAGGTTGAGCGGACATATGATGCCAAGTTTTTTAAATTTAAATATTATAATATTATTATTTAGAACAATTTCATCAAGTGTCGCATAATTGTACTTTGTACAGTTCTTTTTATTATTATTCTGTTAGCCAAGCTCGCGGTTTTCTCGATAGATGGGTCTGCATGTGGTTAGTTACTTCTGCAGGCTTAATATCTTTGTGGGATGTTTATCATCCGTCCTCTCAACCTTCTTAGTGCCTCCTAGAAGCGTCAATACACTACACTGAAGAGCTCCAATAAGAGCGAAACGCGTCTGTGATTCTGGTTGAGTGGGCCGGTCTCTGATAAATGACCGAGAGGTTAATTCAGAGACTGAAATCTTGTTTAACCTGCCAAGTGTTTTAAATTTAATTATTATATTTATATTATAGAATTCACAAGATCATTCATGTTCCTGTTTCTGCTCTAATACAATATAAATTATTCCTTTTATGTTGTTCATAAAGTGTAAAATATTAGTTCGCACTTCGCAATACATGCAATAAGTATTAAAACATGTTAACCACTTCTTACTCCGACCATGAATTCGTTATGAATATAGATAAATCATAGCATACAAACATAACACAGCAATTTGTGCTAAGTACATAGTCTTGTTTGGTTCAGCTATGAACTCCATTTTTCATTATAACCATCTTTAAGCTTGGCTGCCTCTAACATAACCCGCAATACAGAGCATAGCATGGGATGTTTATGACCACGTATCAAAATTATTATATTAAATTCATATATCATAGGTAGCCCTGTCACAGCGTAATGAAGTGTTTTGTTTGCTGTCATATTATAAATTAGCAGTAAAACACGATAAATATATTCCATGAATTGTCAATAATCATATTATAATGAAATCACTGATGTGGATATGATAAACTCTGGAATCACATATAAAACCGATACACAATGGACTTTTCAGAGTTGAAATTACACACACACACACACACACACACACACACACACACACACACACACACACACACACACACACACACACACACACACACACACACACACACACACACACACAAGATAATTTTAGGTTGTTGAACAATTATGTTCAATGTTTACGTTCCAAACAGAAATTTGATAATACCAATAATTAGCTGTTTAGTGCCTCTTCAAAATAGCATTGGTTTACATGTTGGAAATGATGACGTGGGTCATGAAATAAAACAAAAGCTTTTCATTTAAATTCTACCAGTTATTTAATTCAAAATAGCTTATATAAATGTTTGTGTATTTACATATGACTCATCGAGGTATCGTTTTTGTTTTAACTCGAAGGATCAGCACAAAACAATTAAACGCCCCTGGGCTATGAAACTATAGTTTGGTTCACGAAAGAAGACAATTCAAGGTCATTTATTAACCGTATGGTGTAATATTACGTACAGATAACTTCACTGCGTTTCGTATACGACGTTATTGACGTGCACATGAAATATTTATGGATACAATGTAACTGAAAAAAATAAGTGTAATTTATTTGAAAATTATATTTCTTTTTAAATAATACTTTTCTCAAAGATTTATGTTTTTCACCTATGTTTTTGTAAAACACAATAACCTAGACTTGACAAAAACCATAGAATAATATTTTGATTTAAATGTCAACGTCACTGGATAAATATTAGCACACAGGGCAGTGTAGTAGATAATTAGATATCTGTTACTCTACGACATACGTCATTAATATTTGTAACGTGTTAGAAAGTAATGTCAACATGAACGTATATCTGTCACACAACATAAACTACATAGTCACGCGTCAAGTAATCTTTCTCTTCCTCACGAAATGTTGCTAAGGTACTACTGTATCAAATGTTGTGTATTCTTTCTTCGAACAAGTGACCTTGAATTGTCATCTTTCGTGAACCAAAGTATACAAAGAAATCTCTCAACACCCTTATAACAAATATTTTAAGTCTGTAAATTTAGATTCTGTAACAGTTGTTCAGTTTTTACCTCTCGCTAAGACAGGTATTGGATTCATGCAAAAATCGCATTTCCAAATTTTAGTAAATAATGAATGATGATGTTTATGTGTGTGTGTGTGTGTGTGCGTGTGTGTGTGTGGATGTGCGTGTGTTAGGATGTTGTAAATATGATTTCTCAATTTCTATAAGACTAAAGACCTGTGTAACTGTGGATTCCTCAATCTAACAGTAATGGGAAGAGTTGAATAGGTTCTGGTAACAATTGGACAACCGCAGAAGTGGTAGTTTAAAAAAAATGTTAAATATTATTTTTGAAAATTTATGTTACCTCAAATAATAAAGATAATTAAATTCTCAATCTGATACATTTATTTTTTTATTATATCTCCTTTAGGTTTAGAAATATAGTATATAATAGTGCAGAATAATCTGTTGTAATAAATCTCGTTGCCCAAAAAACAGTTGAGATATTTAAATGTTTGTAATTGACAGATAAATTCATTGTCAGTGTTAAAAATCAGCAGTTTTACTATCATTACTGGAATTTTTTTCTGGGAGGTACGAGTACATTTAATATATCTTATTGTATTATCCTTAAGAAATACTGCTAATACCGTCAATGAATTTGAAGAATTTTGAATATATTAGAAGAGTGGGACAAAATTCTTCATAGCACGAAAGAAGAGATTCAATTTCAATTATTTGTGTGTTCAAAAAATGTTAAATTCATTACTTATAGGGCGCGAGCAGTTATGTGACTTTGTTGGCCTTGACAAGTAGATATCGAGCTAGTAGTTATTTACATAGATGTCACATTGTCATATGTCATAATTTTTTTATAAAAACTTCTAAATATTCTAATGGATAGCAAATCATGATGTTTTGAATGAAAAATTATGATACTTGACACCTATGTTATGATTACTAACTGTCGTTCTGACACGGGCCCCTATATCTGCTTGCCAAGGCCAACAAAGTCACATGACTGCTAGCGTTGTATGCAACATAAAATGAAAATGGCGAGAGGTATTGTGCTGAACACAACAGATTTTTAATAACGCAGCTCAGTCTTAAGATTACTTACATAAATTATGCTTGGTCAATAAAGTTATCCTATTATTTTATTTTGAAAACCTTCCTAGTATAACGAATGATTAGTTTTTTCAGTGTGTCATTTATCTGTAAGTTGCATACATTTGAAATCGATCTGTGTAAGGTAGGCTCCGGAAACTATAGATAAATTTTAATCATAGAAATGGGCTTAATAGATCAGAGAGATTTTAAATAAATGAAGAAAGAAGTTGTGACAAATTCATTGACCTCGCTGGGATTTGAATCCCATAATTTCTTTCTTCGTTTATTTAGAATCTCCCTAATCTATTAGGCCCATTTCTACGATTTAAACATTTAGGAAGGATCCAATTAATTATTATCTATAGATAATTTCATAAATTTATCCATAAAATATATAGAAAAAGTATTAATGCTATAGCAATTTGATTAATCTTCAAATTTGATAACAACATAAATCTCGAAAATATAACATTTGAAGGTATTTTTCGAAGAAAAACTATTTTGAGCTGTAAGGTAAAGTGTCATTTCTGGTTATCTGATGGATAATCTAATGGCTTCTTTCCATATTAGAATAAGGTATAACACACACACACATACATAAACACAGACAATATCGTGAGAGAATGTTAAAATCGCATTCGTATACCTCCCTTATCAAGGGTAGCGGGAGGTAAAAAATGAGAAACCCTTTTTGTATAAATAAATATTAATTTTAATTTTATATTTTTGTAAAATTATGATACAAGCCTTTGTTTTCGAGAACATGGGCAAAACCCAAAAAAGCACTTTTGGTCCAAGGTTTGAACTATTCATTACAGTCTAGACCTACACAATATATATATATATATATATATATATATATATATATATATATATATATATACAGGGTGTCACCGAAATCGCCGTCTTCGATATCTCCCTTGTCGTTAGAAATACAGCATAAGTTTATTAACAGAATTTATTCGTCTACTCAAGGAGCATAACGTAAAATTATTTTCACATATACAGGGTGTTGCATTACGGCTCGGCGAGAATTATTTGTCTTTTTTTAAATGGAACATCCTATATATTTTTATATATTTTGAATTGTATTTTATTCACCTATACGAACATATGAATTTTGTTTTAGTTTTCTATGGCGTTGCCAAGTTATTCCGTTTTTTCTCTAAAAAAGGCCGAATACACGCATTGCTTTATAAAGGTTTACTGAAGTTATTTTAATAGTAAGAATTAAGAATTTTCTTTTCTGTGTAACTGTAATTATACTCTATGTTCTGACATATTTTTTTTTAAATGTAATTATACAGGCTGTTCAATAAAGCGAATCAAATGTGCTCAATTTCAAATGACCATAACTCGTCATTTTCAAATGGAACATTCTATATTTTATTATTCAGTTGTGTGTATTTTTGTATTATCTTCATATGTTATTAAGGGGATCCTATGCCTAAAACCAATCATTTCGGAAATTTTCACCATTTTTCTCTAAATTTACATATTTAACTAAAAATTAAATCTAGTATACCATTGATATTGTTTTTTGAATAAGAAACAATTGCAGTAATGACTATAGTTTCATTTCAGAAATAATTATTGAATTTGCAAACAATAAAAATAAATTGTATATACATTAATACACACTATCTTTCTACAGCATTTCAAGTGTCAATTTTTAGCTTTGAGCATATTAAATTACAGATACATAGTTTGTAATAAAATGTTCCACATTTTTGAGGTTTGTGAGTCGTTTTATTGTTTCATACCAGCACCATGTTCTCTTATCTCGTATGAAGATATACGAGACGTAGAAATACAGGTATGTCTAGACTCCTGCAAGACGACATATGTCGTTCGTTGTCTCGTACAGGAATCTAGTTTTCTCGTAGTTGGTGATTGGAATTGGAAGTTTAGATGCCGACGTGGCTTCAATATCCTGGCTATTCAATACTCTTCACTACTTTATTATTACTTTTTTCATTATTTTCAAGTCCAACAAGAAGGATATACGAGTAGGAGAAGGACAAAATAATACGAAATGAAAATAAACTCATCCATAAGTTACTTCAGAGTATATAAACACTGATTCTACCAAACCGATATACTTGTTATTGATAACTGAAATTGAAATGAGTTCCAGTTCCAAAAATAAAAATCTGTTGTGGCCAGCACAATACCTCTCGCCACTTCCTTTTTTTGGTTAAGTATAGGGCACGAACAATCATGTTACATTGTTGGTATTGACAAGCAGATGTGGAAGCCCGTTTCAGAATGATAATTAGTAATTATGTACATAAATGTCAGAATTTTTCATTAAAAATTTCAAGATTTTCTAAATTCATGTAGTTAATTTGTCACCAGGAGTGTGGAATTGACTTGTCGAGGAAAATAAATCACATGGAATTGGAAAATCACTAAATTTAGAATGAGAAATTATGATATATGACATCTATATACATAATTACTAGCTATAATTCTGACACATGACTGCTCGCACCTTAATGTATTTAACATGTCTTGTATACTTACACTCTACACCAAAAATTCTACTTATATCTATTCCATATATTTAGATTTTTTTAATTTAAATTCATTCTATGAAGAAATTTTGTCCTACTCTTTTAATTTTTCAAGATGTTTCCAATTCATTGTCGGAAGTAACAGCATATATGAAGGGTATGTGTAATATACCTATAATATTAAATATTAAACTATTAATGCAATAAGAAATAATATAATGTATGTACTTCCCAGAAAAAATCTTCAGTAATGTCTCCGGATTTCTGACACTGACATTTTTTGACAATTTAAATTTTTAACTATTTTCCATGGCATTCTTTCGGCTGATTTATTACAACAGATTATTTTATATATTATATTTCTTTTATCTCTAAATCTATAGAATATATAATAAAATATTTAAATGTATCAGATAGAGAATTTAATTTTCTTTAATATTACCACGAAAAATTTTTAAAATATAATATTTAGAAGAATTTTTTTCAAGAATCTTTTACTTCCGGTTGTCCAATTGTTACCAAAACCTTTTCAGATCTTCCCATGAATGTCCGATTGGGAAATACGTAGGTTAAACAAATTTAAAGTCTTATAGTTTTTGAGTAATCGTCCTTCCAACATCCCACATACACACACACACACACACACATCCACAAACACACACAGACATCATCGTAAAAATGTTAAAATCGGATTGTAGGGACGTTAAAACGTGCTTATTCAATAAAATCTGGATATGCGATTTTTAGCATGAATCCAATACCTCTCTTAGCGAGAGGTAAAAATGAAATTTTATTTCCATCAATTCGATTATATTTAGGGGCAGTTTTTGTTTTATCTTACAATTTCCACTATGTTTAATTTGTAATTTTAAAAATTTTAAACTATTGTAAATAACTACTAGCCGTAATTCTGCCACGGATCCTCATATCTGCTTGTCAAGGCCAACAAAGTCACATGACTGCTCGCGCCCTATAAGTTACGAATTAAACATTTCATGTACATACAAATAATTGAAATTATATCTCTTCTTTCGTTCTATGAGGAATTTTGTCCTACTCTTCCAATATGTTCAAAATTCTTCAAATTCATTGACAGTATTAGCGGTATTTCTTAAGGATATAAGTAATATTTAATTAATAATACAATAATCTTACACTCATTTCTGTTTTACGTGTCGTTCTCATTCAGTTCATTTTCTCTCAAGTCTTCCGCAATACAGTCCTTCCATCTTATCTTTGATCTTCCTCAGTTTTTTCAACCTTCTATTTCTAAGCTATTCATTCTTTTTCCAATATATTCTGCATCTTTCATGGCATGTTCAAACCAATATAATCGTCTATCTTGTATCTTTCGAGAAACTTTATTACTCGAGTCATTTCCCTTACCTTTCATTCCTTGCCCTATCTTTCCGTGTCTTCCCCAACATCTATTTCAATATACTACTGTCTGCCATATTCATTTTCTTTTCATTGATACTGACATCTGTCAATTTGAATTATCTGAATATATTAGGAGTGTCCATGGTTTGCATAGCTGGCTGATTTATGAAATTTGATATATTTATAATTCTTTTACTATTTATTGAATGTATAAAATGCAAACAAATCGTATAGAGAATAATATATTCTTTAAAATTTATAATCATTAAATGTCAATAAATGATATTTAACTGCGTTTTTTCAAGAAAAACTGTTAAAAGTTGTAATTGAGGGTACAGCTGGTGGACCAATTATAACCAAAATTTAATCAAGTCTGCATATGGATGTAAGGAAGAGGAATGCGTAAAAATTGTAATTTTTGGAAGTCTAGTATTGGAGGTATCGCGGTCGAAATTATAGTCACAACACATGCACACACACATACAGACATCATCATAAAAATAGTAAAATCGTCTTGTAGGAACCCTAAAACGTAGTTATTCATTGAAAACTCACCACCGTATTCTTTGACCAAAGACAATACCTTCCTTACCTAGAGGTGACAGAAGGTACTACTAACTTGTAGGCAGAGTATATTTGTGTTTTGTGTTTAAAACGTTTTTCCTACACCGATATTTGTTGCTAGTTTATTATAGAGCTATAAAAGCCTGTTCATGTGTAACGGTATACTCTTTAGGCTTCAATGTTTTTGAATATTCAAAAGTATCATATACGAGTACATAAACATTCACTTTTTTTGGTTCACTTTTTACAATGGCATAATTTTACATTCGGGCACAAACATAATGAAACGAAAAATTAAAACAACCAGTATTTAACATTTCAATTTATATTTCGTCAATCAATACTCATTTTCATTTAAATGGTATTATTTTTATAATTAATTAAATTTTAATTATTTATTTTGTAAATGAATTGTACCTAATGGCTTGTTTCATATATAAATACTGCGGTATATATCAGTAAATTACTGGTATTATTTATTTTCTAAATTTTGTATCATAAAGCTACTTAAGTAAAAAATCTGATGTGACCAACACAATACCTCCCGCCATTTAATTTTTATTAATTTAAATACATATATATGGGGTCTCGTTGCCGCGTGCCTGATGTCTGGTTGCGAATCTGGGGAACCCGATTCGATCCCGATCAACGTCAATTATTTCGAATTTTAAATGGCATAAAATTGTCCCCTGTGTTGCACTCTCTACGCCAGCAATAAGTGCCCGTGAGGTGACGCTTGGTAAACGCCTGCACGATATAAATATGTCAGCATTATTACCGAAATCTATATACAAAGCAGATTAGTACACCCAGCAATGGGTAACGTTTTTATTTATATGGGTGAAGTGTAAATAATCGGAGAAATATTATTAAGTAAAAGAATATGTTTATTAAACGATAAATAAATATTAAAAAGATAATTAAAAGATTATAAAAGTAACTAACATTATAATGAACAAATAATAATAAACACTAATTTAAAGACTTATAGGACACTTAAACACTAAGATTATTTACTAAAACAATTAACACTACTCTTTATGTCACTAATTACATTTATTTATGTTCACTTGTCGACTGTTGTTTATATCACAAACTACTCACGACGCTTATTTATATCAGACTTCTTTACTTGTTGCTTCTACATTACAGACTGTGCTCGCTGGCTTTGGCGACGGGCGAATTTAGTTCTAGAACCTACTCCAACCTACTAGAGCACTTCGCGAGGTAAACAGCATGCAAAATAGATCACGTCACCGTGACAAGTTAGAACTTGTCAGCTACGCCGGCGGCGGTGAAGGCTACGGAGCGGCGGTGGCGGCGACGTTACAATATATATATATATATATATATATATATATATATATATATATATATATATATATATATATATATATATATATTTAAATACATACCTGCATATTTACTAATGATAGAAATTATGTATATTAAGTTTCTTTCTTAAAACTATGCTTCTATTTAGAATTTTCCTTTTAAAACGTTACTATTAATAATTTTAAATGATTATTTTTTTGACAGTAACATTTATCAGTCAGTTACATACATTTGAGCTGAACTATGTAACCATGGAGATGTGTTTAAAGCATAAGCTCCGAGATATAATTTTTATATTACTTTATAAATTTATCCATAAAATATATAGAAAAAGTTTTAAAGTAAAGCTGCAGAAAATGGAATAATCTTTAATTTTTGTAATAACAAATTGCGAAAAAAATACATTTAAAGGTATTTTTTGAAGAAAAACTATCTTGAGCTTCAAGAAAACTGCCATTTTCGGTTATCCGATTGCCACCAAAATCTAATGGCATCTTTCCATATAAGAGTATGGTTCAAATACAAGGTTTCAAAATTTTCTGAATGAATCCACACATACACACACACATACATACACACATACACACACACATACACACACATATCATCGTGAAAATGTTAAAATTGGATTCTAGGGACCTTAAAACGTGGTCATTTAGCAAAATCTCGATATCCGATTTTTAGCACAATCCTCCCTTACCAAGGGTAGCGGGAGGTAAAAATCATGAAATTTTGAATGAAGATATTTGACATTTGTCAGTTATGGACATAATTAATAGCTGTCATTTTGACACGGGCCCCCATATCTGCGTGCAAGGTCATCAAAGTCACGTGACTGCTCGCGCCCTATTTGAGTACATATTTAGCGGTTTTTGAAGTCCAAACTAGCGGAAACAGTTGAGAACTGTTGGCAACACTGGTCTCAATGTAGGGAATTGACTTGACTTCACTGACGTTGCGGTAAATCCCTGTATTATCGGCAGATTGTCTGATCGACCAATCAGTGTAGAATAAAAGCAAACATTTGAAAATTTTAATATTTATTATATTGGTATATTTAACTTTATTGTTACTTTAATATGTTTAAGAGTAAAGTTTATGAGTGTGGCCGAGGCGAAAGAAGTCTGCTTAGATAGGAATGTGTGGCGTAGGATGATTGTTTCCTAACTATTATTGTGATCCGGATGCGGTATTTCGCTACCGAAAATCGGTCACTTTAATATGTTTAAGAGTAAGGATTTGTTGTATGATGTTGATGTTATTCTTATTGTTATCGGGTTTGTGCGAACCCACTATGTTATGTTACTTTTAAGTTGTATAATATTAACATTGACTAAATTTGATATTTAGAATTGCGCTAAATAAAATTTTGAAAAATTCTAAATTCTAAGTAAAATAAATGTATTTTTCTCGCATATTTCAGGAATAAACAATATAAGAAAGTAAATATCGAATATTATTGCCTGTTGAAATTTATTATAATAAAAGTTCAAAGCTTTGTGCGTTTAATATTAATACTTCAGAAATCAATCTCTTGTATCTATTCGGTTTCGATGTTCGATACTTGAAATTGTCGAGCTTCCAGCCTGGCCTATTGTAACTCAACCTCTTCGCCTGGTAGAACAAACGAATTATAGGCATTATTATTTTTCATTTTATATTAAAGCGCTACGTTATTTGACGTTTACAAACGTAACAGAATTAATTTTTCTCTTGATTAATTCTTTTCCCCATGTTGAAATTACAGCACGCAACCAGCATAAATAAATTACTTTTTCCGGTTACAAATTAAATTAAATAAAGCTACACATATTTGGCGTGACATGACATAACAATTAAGGGAATTAATTGTCAAAGCAAATAGTTAATATGGATAAAACATGTAGGTTAGTTAGCATATAAATGAAGATATTAAAATATGTACATGGTTTTTAGCTCATTGCAATATTAAATAGAATAAATTTAAATAGTAATCATTTAAATTGAAATCGTGATTATTGAATTATGAAATGAGACAATTAATATTATAAAAGGCTCTGTGCAGTCCGAAGTCCGAATAAATTTGTTTTCTTTTCCAACGTAGTCAAATAACTCCAGTAAATAATAATCGGTATTTTTACCTTCCGGCACATTCACATTTAGGCATGGAGGTAGAAATAATATGGAGAGTGTATTTGCGATCGCTAGTGAAGCTGCCCCCCTCTACAATGTGTCCCATGTTATTTTGAAATTGCAAGGTTATTGCTGTTAATTGTGCATCATTGCATGCATCCCCACTACAATGTGTACTAATATAGTACCTGCGTTCGTCCCCACCGGGTTACAGTCCCCTTGCCATAGTTCAAATTTATGTTCTCTCCATATTTCTCCCCCATGCATGTAAAGAAGGTAATTCCGTTGGTCAAAAAAATCCATGATGAGTTTGAAAGAAAAAGTATATTTTAGGTCCCACAAAATCCCATTTTACTATTTTTACGATGATATCTGCATGTGTGAGTATAGTTGCATGTGCATATTTATGTGTGCATGCGTATACACACATGTATGCGTGCGTGCTTGTAGGTATGACTATTTTTGGTTTCATTTTTCCAAAAAATCTGATGTGGCCAGCACAATATCTTGCGTCAATCCTATGTATTATGTACAAATTCCATTCATGCAAATGTCACTTGACACTAACATTTTCTTCTTCTTTAGCTTTTCCCGTTCGTTAGGGGTCGCTATTTTTTATTTCTTTCTTTCATTCATTTCTATTTTGCGGGTCATCCTCATGTCAAAATTTTTCATTCAAAATTTTATTTTTTGGTATTTTATGATTTCTTTTCTCGGCAACTGAATTGCACACCCCTGATAATAAATAAACCACATGAAATAAGAAAATCATGAAATTTTGAATGAAAAATTATGACATTTGTCAGTTATGGACGTAATTAATAATTGTCATTTTGACACGAGTCCACATTCGTATCTGCTTGCCAAAGTCAGCAAAGTCACGTCACTGCACGCGCCCTACACATAAATTTTCTAGCGAAAGATCATATATGTATTTTCAGTTAAATTATTTTATAAACAAACTATGCGAAATGCACTTGACACTAACACCTTCTTCTTCTTCTTTAGTTTTTTCCATTCATTAGGGGATCGCTATTTTTTATTTTCTTCTTCCACTAATTTTTATTTTGCGTGTCGTCCACATTCAGTTCCTTTTCTCTTCTTTCATCTTATATTTGATCTTTCTATGTTTCTTCCACCTTCTGTTATAAGCTATTCATTCTTCCAATATATTCATCCTCATGACATGTTCAAACCAATGTAATCGTCTCACTTATATCTTTCTAGAAACGGTCAACACTAGAGTTATTTCCCTTATTCTTTCATTCATTTACTTTTTATTTATACTGACATCTGTCAATTTGAATTACCTGAATATATTAGCAGTTTCCATGGTTAAGTTAGCATAGTTGGCTGATTTATGAAATTTATTATCTTTATAATTCTTTAACTCTATATCTGTTGAATATGAAATATAAAATGCAATCAAATCGTATAGAGAATAATATATTCTTTAAGTTATAATAAAATTTAACTGAGTTTTTCAAGAAAAACTGTTAAAATCTTCAAATGAGGATACTTCCGGTTGACCAATTATATCCAAAATCTAATCAAGTCTGCATATGGTTGTAAGGAAGAGGAATACGCAAGAATTGTAATTTTTGGAATTCTAGTATTGGATATATCGTGCACGAAACCGCGGTCACATACACAGACACACACGCACACACGAACACACATACACACATACAGGCATCATCGTTAAAATAGTAAAATCGTATTGTAAAGACCCTAAAACGTGCTTATTCAATGAAAACTCACCACCAAATTTTTTGACCAAAGACAATACCTTCCTTACCTAAAGGTGACGAAGGTAAAAGGACAACTTACTGCACGTTATTGTTTATTATTCAGAAACAAGCAGTAAGTCACATTATTTCATTAATAGTTGAACATCTCCATGAAATTAAATAGTTATTAATCATATTAAGAACAATGGAAACGATAGTAAATGATATATCAGCTACATCATCCAACTTGGTCGTCCTATAGGACTCATCAGTCATTGTTCAGTGACATCTCAAATAGGTGCTGCAGAACTTTGTTAACAAAATTATGAATGAAAAGTTTTTTTAGAAATATTGTATGATATATAATTGAAATTACTTAGCTTCACTACGAACAAAAAAAATCTGATGTGGCCAGCACATAACCTCTCGCCGTATATTTTACCTGGCTGTATGCATAAAGCAAAGAATATTTTTATAAATACAAATAATATATTCATATAAATCTATGACGTATAAACTTCTTTGTTATTCAATAATAGCATGTCTCAACATGAAGATATTTTACCATAAATTATGTTACAATAAATTACAAAGTAGAGTACTATATATAAATATTAGGCTGGTAACAGCAATTTTCAATTCGAACAACGTTGTTTACTTTCTCTTCATATTCTTCTAGTAAAAACATTAATTTTGGGCGGTCTAAAATGTATATATGGATTGTGCATCTATTCTTACATATCTTTTTTTACATTTTATTTTTTCATACATGTTATATCTAAATAACACTAATTCCCTTTAATAAAGTGACGGATAGATTGCACTCCGATTATTCTTATATCGATGTGTAATTTTGTCAATATTTACAACTTACTTGAGAAGAATTTGATAGCTTTTTCGCAATTCAAAGTTACTCTAGTCTACAGTACTGGTGTACATTGTCCCATAATGTTTGAAACAAATTTAAGTCCTTCAACCTAGACTTGTCATCTCCATAATAGTCACAGATCAAGAATTAAGGGATTCTCCAAATACATTTTTCTTTCATTACTCATTATTTCTGACACTGACATTTATCTGTCAGTTACAAATAATTTAAATTTGCAACTATTTTTCATGGCATCCTTTCGGTTGTAAAATTAATTACAACATTATTTTATATATTATATTCCTTTTATCTCTAAATCTATAAAATATGTATAAAAATATTTAAATGTATCAGAAAGAGAATTTATTTTTCTTTAATATTATCAAGAAAAATTTTCAAAAAATAATATTTAGAAGATTTTTTTTCAAGAATCTTCTACTTCCGGTTATCCACTTGTTACCAAAACCTTTTCAGATCTTCCCATGAATGTCCGATTGGGAAATACGTTGTTAAACAAATTTTAAGTCTTATAGTTTTTGAGTAACCGTCCTTCCAACATCCCACACACACACACATCCACACACACACACACACACACACACACACACACACACACAGACATCATCGTAAAAATGTTAAAATCGGATTGTAGGGACCTTAAAACGTGCTTATTCAATAAAATCTGGATATGCGATTTTTAGCATGAATCCAATACCTCTCTTAGCGAGAGGTAAAAATCGAACTTTTTTTTTGAATACCCCATTGGTCAACCGAAAGTACTATTATTTGAAGCTAAATAGTTTTTCTTGTAAAACGCAATTATATTACCTATTATTTCTGACAATGTATTGTGTTCTGTACACAAGTTTATTGCATTTTTGTTTGTCATATTAAATGTATTTTGAAATATTATTAAGTAATTAATATCCATATTCTATTCAACACAGTAAATTACAGAGTTATAAATCTGTAAATAATAAACAAAATCAAAATGAAAGCTGTCACTCCCAACATGTCATTAATCAACAAAAATAAATGTGTTTCTGTCAGTTTTTTACAGATTTACAGATCTGGAAGACACAGTTTTGAACAGAATATGGCCATAAATCTTGCAACCACGTTGCTTCACTATAGAAATTGTTAGGATATTCAAATATTACTAAATTGATTTTTATTTTCTCGTATTTTTTGAACGATTGCATTCTTTGGAAGGCTGATTCTTTTCTGTGTAATATATGCTGAAAACGTGATTCTGAAATCGGAAACTCCATAGAAACTAGCATTCGTTTTAGAATCACTCATTTCCCGCACTTGTTACAAAAATAACTATACGGAAATTGTATAATCTTTTGCAAGAAACTGTGGTGGAAGTATGCTATATAGAATTCCATCTGTGACGTCATAACTTCGCTTTAAAACTACAAATCGGCAGCATGCCGCCAAAAATTAAAGTATCCAAACTACCTCCATTATTGCTTTGATGCGAGAGTACAAGAGCTGTAGAATTTATAGTCTATTTCACTCATGTACATGTAGTTAGCCATTTATCTTTCTCTCTCATGCAATAATATTTTTTGTACTCATGCATTGAAGTATGTTGTTTCGCGTCGCCTAAACAACGTCTGAAACGTCAATTTCCTAGGTCTCCACCAAATAGGTGACAGGGATTTTTTTTGGAAAAAAAAACACTACCCTATTTCTAAAGCATTTCTCAAAGAACTACATTTAAAATAATAAAGTATAATTTCTCAATCACTCTCTCGCTTAATAATAATAAGTGAAAATGTTGGAACATTGAATGAAATTTAATTTTAAAATAATGAATTTAGTGCATTTGGTTCACTATGCTGGCAACAATTTCTGTTCGGCGGAAGTCGGCAAGACAGAGTACTCGAGAAGTCGGTAACACATAACTAACAAACTTAATGTAAATTGTAACAAAACAATAAGAAATTTAACAAGTTTACTAAGTTTAAATTTGCTATAAACTACAAGTGAAATACTTGGTAAGTAATACATAGTTATTTACATACCATGATTAACACTACATTGCACAAAAATCTGTTGCGACCAGCACAATACCTCTCGCCACTTCCTTTTTTTGGTTACATAAGTATAGGGCGCGAACAGTAATGTTACATTTTTGGGCTTGACAAGCAGATGTGTGGGCCCGTTTCTGAATGATAATTAGTAATTATGTACATAGATGTCAAATGTTAGAATTTTTCATTAAAAATTTCAAGATTTTCTAAATTTACGTAGTTAATTTATCACCAGGAGTTTAAAATTTACTTGTATGCCTTAGATAATTAACATTTAATTCTGCTCCACATGAAATTGAAAAATCACTAAATTTAGAATGAGAAATTATGATATTTGACATCTGTATACATAATTACTAGCTATCATTCTGACATGAGCCCCCATATCTGCTTGTCAAGGCCAACAAAATCATATGACTGCTCGCGCTCTATTGTATTTAACATTTCTTGTATACCTACACTCTACACCAAAAATTCTACTTACGCATATATCTATTCCTTATATTTAGATTGTTTAATTTTAAATTCATTTTATGAAGAAATTTTGTCCTCTTCTAATTTTTCGAAATGTTTCCAATTCATTGTCAGGATTGACAGTATTTTTGAAGGATATATGTAATATACCTATAATATTAAATATTTAGCTATTAATAAATACTTTAAGAAATAATATAATGTATGTACTTCCCAGAAAAAGTCTTCAGTAATGTCTCCGGATTTCTGACACTGACATTTATCTGTCAGTTACAAACAATTTAAATTTTCAACTATTTTCCATGGCCATTCTTTCGGCTGTAAAATTTATTATAACAGATTATTTTACATATTATATTTCTTTTATCTCTAAATCTATAGAATATATTATAAAATATTTAAATGTATCAGAAAGAGAATTTATTTTTCTTTAATATTATCAAGAAAAAATTTCAAAAAATATTATTTAGAAGATTTTTTTTCAAGAATCTTCTACTTCCGGTTGTCCAATTGTTACCAAAACCTTTTCAGATCTTCCCATGAATGTCCGATTGGGAAATACGTAGTTAAACAAATATAAAGTCTTATAGTTTTTGAGTAATCGTCCTTCCAACATCCCCCCCCCCCCACACACACACACACACACACAGACATCATCGTAAAAAAGTTAAAATCGGATTGTAGGGACCTTAAAACGTGCTTATTCAATAAAATCTGGATATGCGATTTTTAGCATGAATCCAATACCTCTCTTAGCGAGAGGTAAAAATGAACACGGAAATAAATGGAATTTAAATTTGACACATCATTCTGAAATTAGCTACAAAGTAGTGTATATCTAGTGAAGTTTTAATAAATAAAATTACTAGTAGAAAAATTACTAATTATTAATACTCATCCGGGAACCAATTGTTTCCGCTCTTGGTAAGTAAATAAATATTACAATTTGCACTTCGCATCGTATATGACAGATGTCATTAGTTTTTAAAACTTTGCCAATATATAAACATAAATAAGATATATAAAGGTTAATATATGTAATTAAGTAGAGTTGTTAAATAATACAATTTTAATTACTTGAAAGTAATAAAGTAAAACAAATATTGCTGTAATAGGTTATGTATTATTTGGAACTACATAATTGTTATTTTCTATTTCCTTTCTTTCTTTTGGATTATAGTTACATCTGACTATGGCTATATTTATTGGTAATCCCCGACGGCAGAGTAACCCATACGCGTTTAGACTGGCTTAATGACATCAGGTGAGTTGATGCTTTGTATTCGATGGAAAGATGGAGAACATTCTAGAGAAATGACATCGCGCTATATAAACCCGTCGCCAAAGCCAGCGAATATAGTCTGATATATAGAAGCAACGACCAATGAAAAGTGGGTGATATAAATTAACAGTCTACGAGTTGTGAACATAAATAAATGTAGTTATATAACTAAAGATAGCGATATAAATATTGTTTAAATAAATAATATTAGTATTTAAGTATTTAATAATATTCTTAGTGTTTATAATTATATACTCATAGTGTTAGGTACTTTTATTATCTTTTTAATATTTATCCTAATTATTTATCGTTTATTTATTATTTTAATTAATAATATTTCTCTGATTTTTATACTTCACCCATATAAATAAACGTTACAATACTTTAATTTCAACAACTTTATGCACCAGAACAATAAATGCGTAATAATTTTAATTTGAAATGTTTGTAATTTGTAAGCAAATACATTGTAATTTAAATAGTAATTATTAAAATTTAAATGGTGATTATTACTATTATTAGTTAAAGTGTGAAATAACAAATTAGTGCAATAAAACGTTGTTAGTTCATTTAAAACGTGACAGATAAATTTGTTCTTGTTTACTAGATAGTCAAATAATAATTACAGTATAATTATATATTTTTAAAATTTCAATATGTTTAAAATGAAAACAAACCGAATTTATAATTGCTGAAAGCCAAATTAAAATGTTGAAATTATAAATATTGTCGGATTGCCGCTGTTTTTAATCTCTTGTACATGTACTCATTTATGAATGAGTGTTGTGGTATCTGAAATTATGTCACCGTAAAAAAGTGATACAAAAATACGAGTACATGACATGTACAAATTGTGCTTTCAAATACTCTAAAGCACTCAGACACAAAAAGGACTTTTTAATTATTTTGTCACAACGACAATAATTATTCATATTGTTAATAAATCATACGAGTATGTTGAATTCATGTTATTACTTTTCGTAATACCATACTTACCGCTACTATAATTCAAGAGACCTAAAAACAAAAGTGAAAAGGTGTCATCATGAGAGCTGTTGTCAAATTTATAAATGAGAAAAAAAATGTCAATATGACAAAAGAAAGAATTTACAGAAGATATTTAAGCCTGACGTCAGGAAGATTAACATCGTTTTAAATCGGGAATAGTTATTTAACTATCAAGTGTGTTAATGAGGGCGATTAATGATCGAGACATTTTAATTGTTGAGATCATTAATCGCCAATTAACACACGTGTTAGTTACAATATTTTTTCGTTGACCGTATCTTACTTAAATGGAAAATCTAATTTTATTCCATGACAATTTTTTTTAGGTTAGTAATGGTTGACCGAACGTCAAATTTTACGTCAGAAAATCAATAAGTTTTGTCATCAATTGTTTTCAGTGGGTGCGTTCAGTTTACTTAATGCTAGACAACACAAGCGGTTTTTTATGTTATTTGAGAAATTTTATTCTTTCAAATTCATTTTAAAGGTATGCTACGTGAATATACCTAGCTAGTAAGTGTCAAAAGCATGACTTTTAATTCTGTCTACCTTTTTGCTACAACTTAGCGTTAGCAATACATGCTGTGTTCCATATGGTGAACGCACCCAATAAATCGTTTATTAATAAAAAAAAATGCATTAATAGGGGTCATTAATGAATGATTTTCTATACATTAAGATAGCCTATTAATAAACGGTCGACGGAAAAAATATTTAACTATTGGAAGCGGTTTACTGTAGGCCTCTTTTAGATATACTCATTAACCTCCTCAAGCACCCTCCCCCCCTCCTCGTAACACTCCCAATTTTGCCGTAATATCGCTCACACATCGTCTTTTTGCCAATATCTCGGTTTTGGATGGTCCTGCGACCAATAATGTAAATATCAAATTAAAGACAAAATTTGTAAAACAATAATTAGACCCACTGTAGTATACGGGTGCGAGTTATGGGTTTTAAATAAACAAAATTTAAATAAACTGGAAATATGGGAAAGAAAATATGAAAGAATATTGTGGGCGATGTTAAAGTTGGTGAATTATGGTTTAGAAGAATAAAGAAGTGATGGAGTTGTTTAATGAACCAAGTATAATAGAAGTGATAAAGTGTCAAAGACTGAGATGGCTGGGCCATATAGACAGACTACCAATGGGCAGAGCAGCAAAGTCGGTGTTCGGAAGAGGGGCAGCTACCAGCAGGGGACGAGGAAGACCAAGAACGACGTGGAACAGTGACGTATTAAAGGACATAGACGAACTTAAAATTAAAAACTGGAAAAATGTGGCACGAAATAGAACTGTGTGCAGAAAACTTATCAAACAAGGCATGGGCCAACTTGGCCTGTACTGCGAAAGTATTATTAATTATTATCAAATTAAAGACAACTTAATTCTCTATCGCAAAGTTTTATACACACTTTTACGTAAAGGTCGATTCACATTATACGTTCCGTTGCCGTTCCATAACCATTGCATATACGACAATAAAATTCTTGTCTGTTCACATTTTCCGTTAGTGTTCAGTTTCATTTAGATAAAAGTAATATTAAATGTGGTCTGAGGAAGACCTTATCCTACTTGCTATTGCATTAGATGAAGATGCTGGCTTAAAAAGAAAAAATCTGATGTGGCCAGCACAATACCTTCCGTCAATCCTGTGTATTATGTACAAATTCCATACATAAATTTTCTTGCAAAAGATTATAAATTTTTGGTAGTATGTGATTCCCTTTCTCGGCAACTGAATTCCATACTCCTGATAACAAACAAACCACATGAAATAAAAAAATTATGAAATTTTGATTGAAAAATTATAACACTTGTCAGTTATGGACATAATTAATTGCTGTCATTTTGACACGGGTCAAAGTCAAATTACTGCACGCGCCCCATACATAAATTTTCTTGCAAAAGATCCTATATTTCCAGTAAAGTTATTTCATTAACAAACTATGCAAATTGCACTTGACACTGACATCTTCTTCTTTAGTTTTTCCCATTCGTTAGGGGGTCGCTATTTTCTATTTTCTTCTTCCACTCATTTTTGTTTTGCGTGTCGTCCTCATTCAGTTCCTTTTCTCTCAAGTCTTCTACAATACAGTCTTTTCATCTTATATTTGGTCACCCTATGTTTCTTCCACCTTCTATTAATATATTCATCTCTCCTCATGACATGTTCAAACCAATATGTAATCGTCTCTCTTATATCTAGAAACTTCAAACACTAGAGTTACTTCCCTTATTCTTTCATTGATTTCATTTTATTAATACTGACATCTGTCAATTTGAATTACCTGAATATATTAGCAGTTTCCATGGTTAAGTTAGCATAGCTGGCTGAATTATGAAATTTATATAAAATTTATTATCGTTATTCTTCTTTAACTCTATATCTGTTGAATATCAAATATAAAATGCAATCAAATCGTATAGACAATAATATATTCTTTAAGTTATAATAACATTTAACTGATTTTTTTAAGAAAAACTGTTAAAATCTTCAAATGAGGGTACTTCCGGTTGACCAATTATAACCAAAATCTAAACAGGTCTGCATATGGTTGTAAGGAAGAGGAATACGCAAGAATTGTAATTTTTGGAATTCTAGTATTGAAGATATCATGCACGAAACGGCGGTCACACACACACACACACACACACACATACACACACACACACATACACACACACATACACACACACGCACACACGAACACACACACTCACACATACAGACATCATCGTAAAAATAGTAAAATCGTATTGTAAAGACCCTAAAACGTGCTTATTCAATGAAAACTCACCACCGAATTTTTTGACCAAAGACAATACCTTCCTTACCTAGAGGTGACGGAAGGTAAAAATCGACGACTTTGTGTACACGACATGTTAAAAAAAAGAAATATTGAAGGCGAATATATTACATTATTTAGAGAATTGGTAGATGACGAAATGACGAAACCAAATTTGTTCAGTATTTCCGTCTGTTATCACTATATTTTGAATTATCTAAATCATACAGGACCGCATTTTCCCTCACCAACTATCAATTTCTCGTCATATTTAAAAGTTTTAATTGTAAAACACTATCTACTCTCTGCACCTAATAAAGTATGGAACTGAAACGCATGTATGTTCTCACTATCCATACAGTTTCCAACATGTCTCAGCCTGTCCGTCAAAAATACGTTTGCAACAATATTGAACGGAACTGTATGGAAATGGTATGTAAACGAAACAGAAGATGTGTATACATACATTGATTTAAATCTAATAATATTTTATGTAAACGGAACGGAACAGGTATGGAACGGCAACGGAACGTATAATGTGAATCGACCTACGTGCTACAGGCGGGGGAAGTCGCGTGTCGTATCGGATTGACGCACTGTATCTACAGTAAAAAAAAATATTAAATGATATTCGATCAAGGCCATCTACGAATTTTATGAATTACGATTTTAGCTTCGCCCATCCGTCAAATTCAATAATGTCCTTTACGTTACAGTAAAAACATTCAGAATTCAAAACTAAGTCAACTGGTAAGTTTATTAACAAATAATGTAAATCCAAATATGTGAAAAATGAGATATTGACAGAGTGTCAGTGTTAGTGAAACTTACGAAAGTCCTCAACAAAAATAAACTTCTAATGAATGATCAACTGGACCTCTTATATACACCGCTCCTAGATTTTCTAGTCTCTGGCCTTTCCAAGTAATAAAAAATCCACCTACCCTTTATAAGCCGGACTCAATCCTGTAATTTTATATATATATATATATATATATATATATATATATATATATATATATATATTGTGACGTGCGCCCCTGAGAGAAGAGTATACGTGCGCGCCACTGAAAGAATGTACCAGAGCGATGACGCGATCCCCAGCGACGCACCAGCTAGAGGTTTGTTACGCCGTGACCTCATTCTTTTGTATACAGGTCATTGTCGCTTCAGAGGGTTTTAGAAGTATATAAGCTGTATAAATACCGGCCGAAAGAAAGCGGAGAGACAGTCTGATATATACAAGCAACGAGCAATGAACTTGGTGATATAAATATACAGTTTACTAGTTGTTAACATAAATAAATGTACGAGGGTCATTCAATAAGTAAAGAGACAAATTCTATAATTTTAAAACTATTCAATGTATGTGTATCTTTTCAGGAGTGTTAGTTGGCAACCTTGGGATATGCTCTGATCAGCTGTTTCATCATTTTATGTCAACATAACCTCAAAATTTTCAGTTCACCATGGCAAGTCCACTAGAAGATTGCACCTTAGAAGAGCAGCGCTCAGTCATTAGATTTTTAGTTGCAAAAGGTGTAAAACCAAGTGAATTTTTTTCTAGAATGTTAATACAGTACGGTAAAAGTTGTATGAACCGTGCGAATTTTTACAAGTGGGTTGATCGGTTTAAAAGTGGCCGAACAAGTGTAGGTGATGAACCCCGATGTGGACGGTAAAGTGATGCTGACCATCTTTTGGGAAGATCAGCGAACTATCAATAGCCAATACTACTCTGAGATGCTAGAACACAAAGTTAGACCAGCTATCAGGAGCAAACGCCGTGGACTCTTGTCAAAAGGAGTCATTCTTCAGCACAATAACGCCCGCCCTCATACAGCCCAGCTGACCCGTGATAAGCTTCAAGAATTGGGTTGGGAGGTCTTACCTCATCCTGCCTACAGTCTCGACCTCGCCCCATCTGATTTTTACCTATTTGGACCACTCAAAGACGCCCTACGTGGAAAAAGATTTGCTAACAATGAGGAAGTTAAGGAAGCGGTGCAAAAGTGGCTTCGGGGTAAATCGAAAGAATTCTTCGCCAAGGGAATTAGGAAGCTGCAAGAAAGATGGGACAAGTGCATAACTGTGGGGGGTGATTATGTTGAAAAATAGCCTTAATTTTGAAAGATTGAAATAAACCGTTTTTGAGCTATAGCCATTTGTCTCTTTACTTATTGAATGATCCTCGTAGTTATATAAATAAGTGTAGTGATATAAATATTGTATAGATAAATAATCGTAGTGTTTAAGCATTTAATAATATTCATAGTGTTAGTTGTTTTTATTATCTTTTAATATTTAATCCTTAATTATTTTATCGTTTAATAAACGTATTCTTTTAGTTAATAATATTTGTCCGATTATTTACACTTCACCCATATAAATAAAAACGTTACAATATCTTCTGATGATGGCTTCATAGCCGAAGCTGCAGTCAAGAATAAAAATTCAATTTGTGAAACTTGAGTGAGTGTTTTATCAAACTTTAATATTTTAAAAAATTTTAGTGGTCCATGGTTCAAATCCATGTGGCTGACATTATCTTTTCACACTTTCTTAATTTATTTAGAAAATATAAACTGTTAACTCTACGTTAATTTCAAAAACTGGACCGATAGGACCATGAGTAATTTCTGACATGTTCACAATGATGTTTAAATGTAGTGGTTATTCAACCCCACATCATACAACGTGACACAAACTGTATTCTCCATAGAGAGATACATTAGCGGCTAAAGTGGAAGATAATGTCAGCCATTGGATAGGTTGGCCATAGCTCAGTTGGTAGAGCGCTACTCCGGCAAAGTAGTGGTCCATGGTTCAAATCCATGTGGCTGACATTATCTTTTCACACTTTCTTAATTTATTTATTTAATATTTTATTTGGTGACAAATCAGTAATTTCGGCGACATAATATTTATTTTGGCGCAAAATTAGATTTGTGCAAAGAACTGATTTCGCGCGATATAAAAAAAGGTGCTTAATTATTTATTGAATGTAGGTGCTCGTGCTCTGGAATCATTTGCTACAAACGTAAATGTATCTAAAGATAATAGAATGTATAATTGTGTGCTTGTGCCTGCTTTGATGTATGAAGATGAACATTAGGCATTAGAGCGAAATTAAATATTAGCATAGTATATAAATTAGGTGTGTAGATACTTATCGTATATGCAGGTAAATTGATGGTGGAGGTAAGGGAAGGTACAAATTAGATAACTTGGGAATTAAAAGCATCAAGTATGCTGATGATCAGTCTGTAATCGCAAAAATTGAAGAAAACTTCAGAGGATGATGAATAAATTATAGGCGAAATGTAAATAGTAATGAAATAAAAATATGTAGAAGTTGCGGCAAACATAGTAAAATTCATTTTAAATGAATGTCATTTTGAAAAGGGGTCACCTCTACTTTTGTGACAAATTCAGGGTTCAATATTTCATAAAACTATAGATTACTTTGTACCAGGGCATCGAACCCACCAAAAACTGGGTTCGGTTCAGATTCAGATTAATTTGTTTTTTGAAAGACGGGTTCGCGTACGTTTCTGGTTCAGGCATTTGAGGTCAGGTTCGGTTCGTCGTAATGAAAATTGAATTATTGTATTATTACCTCTAGGTAAGGAAGGTATTGTCTTTGGTCAAAAAATTCGGTGGTGAGTTTTCATTGAATAAGCACGTTTTAGGGTCTTTACAATACGATTTTACTATTTTTACGATGATGTCTGTATGTGTGTGTGTGTGTGTTCGTATGTGCGTGTGTGTGTATGTGTGTATGTGTGTGTGTGTTTATGTGACCGCAGTTTCATGCACGATATCTCCAATACTAGAATTCCAAAAATTACAATTCTTGCATATTCCTCTTCCGTACAACCATATGCAGACTTGATTAGATTTTGGTTATAATTGGTCAACCGGAAGTATCCTTATTTGAAGATTTTAACAATTTTTCTTGAAAAACTCAGTTAAATTTTATTATAACTTAAAGAATATATTATTCTCTATACGATTTGATTGCATTTTATATTTCATATTCAATAGATATAGAGTTAAAGTATTATAAAGATTGTAATAATTATAAAATTTCATATATCAGCCAGCTGTGCTAACTTAACCATGGAAACTGCTAATATATTCAGCTAATTCAGATTGACAGATGTCAATATCAATAAAAAGTAAATGTTGAAAGAATAAGGGAAATAAGTTTAGTGTTGGGCGTTTCTAGAAAGATATAACGATTACATTGGTTTGAACATGTCATGAGGAGAGATGAGTATATTGGAAGAATGAATAGCTTACAACATAAGTTGGAAGAAACATAGGAAGACCAAATATAATATGAAAGGAGAGAAAAGGAACTGAATGAGGACGACAAACAAAACAAAAATTAGTGGAAGAAGAAAATAAAACATAGCGACCCCCTAACGAATGGGAAAAACTAAAGAAGAAGATGTTAGTGTCAAGTGTAATGCGAATAGTTTGTTTATGAAATAATTTAACTGGAAATATAGGATCTTTTGCAAAAAAATTATGTGTAGGGCGAGTGCAGTGACGTGACTTTGCTGACTTTGGCAAGCAGATATGTGGACCCGTGTCAAAATGACAGCTATGAATTACGTCCATAACTGACAAATGTCGTAATTTTTCATTCAAAATTTCATGATTTTCTTATTTCATGTGGTATATTTATTATCAGGGGTGTGGAATTCAGTTGCCGAGAAAAGGAATCATAAAATACCAAAAAAATAAATTTTGAATTAAAAATTTTGACATGAGTATGACCCGCAAAATAGAAATGCATGGAAGAAAAAAATAAAAATTAGCGACCCCTAACGAATGGGAAAAGCTAAAGAAGAAGAAAATGTTAGTGTCAAGTGCCATTTGCATAAAATAATATTACTGGAAATTTATAATCTTTTGCAAGACATTTTATGAATGTAATTTGTACATAATACACAGGATTGACGGAAGGTATTGTGCTGGCCACATCAGATTTTTTGAATAACAAATATTTATTTAAAACATGAACACGAACACAATTTTCAACATAGGCAGCAACGCGGATGCTGAAGGCGTCGATAATGTATTATGATTACGCTTACGTTTCAAACTGAAAATGAACCTGAACCGGAGCTGACCCCTGAACCCTAATTTTAATACCCGGTTCGGTTTCGACTTGGGTTCAACTGAAAAATGTATTTAAGGTTCAGTTCTGGGTTTGGGTGCTCTAAAATATTTGGTTTGATTCCGGTATTGGTTCGGTTCAGGTTCGGGTTCGATGCCCTGCTTTGTACGAATAGATCACATTTTTAGGGCTACCAAATATCCGGTATTTAGCCGGACAGTCTGATAATAAAATGTCTTGTCCGAGTGAAAATTACAAAGAGACCCGGACTCATGGATGGGTCGTTAATGAGGCCGCATGACCGCCCTCCTCCCTACCAGAAAACGGTAAAAATAATTTCTTATTTGGTATAAAAATAAATTAAGATAAATAAAAATAAATATATTACATGGCCTATTACCCTTTGCTGGGTGTGCTGGTCTGCTTTGTACTCAGATTTCGGTAATGAAGATGATATATTTGTACCGCACGGGTACTCATTGCTGACGTCGACAGTGCGCCACAGGGGTGAATTTTGTGCCATTTAAAATTCAGAATATTTGGCGTCAGTCTGGATCGAACCCGGTTCCCCAGATTTGCGACCAAACATTCCGGCTCGCGGCCACGAGAACCCATAAATATAAAAAAAGAATATAATTTAATCGTATATTAATGCATAATGCGGTTCTATTATAATGTATGTAGTTAATAGTTTAATATAAAACATTGAAGCCATAGCTGCTTAGCGTTCTACGGCCCAGTTTGCTATGACAACGTGACGTATTGTTTGTGTAACTAGCGTAGGCTAGCCGTTTCTAGTGTGCGCTGTGTGGCCGCACTTATTTTGCGGCTCCGGCTCAGTTTTAAAATGAATACATTGTTGTAGTGCATTGTTTCGCGGTACGACAAATCACAAATAAATAAATATGGCAGTGAATAGTGTTAATGTTTTGTTACAAAACGAACTTCAACAGACTTCCTTTAGAATTTAAAATAAAAATTAAAGAATTTGCCTGATATAAAATCAACACAAATTAGTGAGAGAAAAGCTCAGAGCAGAATATTTACTCGCCATTTTTCAATTTAAATCTGCGAAAGACAGAAGAGCTAAATTTACTTTTAAGAAGTGATTTATGATTAAATTTCTTTATCTACTTGCCCAGTTCCGGTTGAAAAGACGCGAGCCGCCACTGATTGCTACTTTACCTCTAATAATAATATGTACGATGCAAAATAATTTATTAGAATTATTATCGGTCAATGAATTTATATGAAAGTTTGTTTTATGTTTTCTTTGTATAGAAACAACCAAATCCGAAACAAACCACAGAGCCAGTTGTTAAAAGTTATTCAGATTTATTTAAAATGAAAACCAGTTTATAAACGATGAAAGCCATTTTGAAATGATAAATTTTGTGACAATTTTAATCTCTTGTACATTTACACATTTATGAATGAGTGTTGTCGTATCTGAAATTATGTCACTGTAAAAAAAGTGGTATAAAAACGAGTACATGGCATGTACATTTTGTGCTTGTACTCTAAAACACTCAGGCATGAAAAGTATCTTTCTGATTATTTTGTCACCAGGGGTATGACAGTCAACAATTATGAAGACAATTGAAAAAAATAGTCGTATACCTTATGTGATTAATTCGTTAACGCCAGGTAAAAATAAAATGGATTTTTATTTCAATATTTTTGTTATGTAAGAATATAAAATGATTATATTGTTCAACTCTATCGATTGGGTCTAAAATGTATATACTATCTCACTTAAAAAAATATAAGTTATGGCCACTTGCACCAACAGGGTTTAAATTTTAAACTAGGCTTAAACAAAAAAATGCAATTCATAATTTTGACAGCAATATATTATAATTCATTTCATTCCGCTGCAAAATATTATCAATTTAAGCAAAGTTTAATATTTAAGTTACGTTGGTGCAACCGGCCATTAGTGTTGCAACCATGCATAGGCGCCGACTTGAAGGGTGTATAGGGTCAAGTGCACCCGAAAAAATTATTTGTTGGGTTCAAAAGTATACATTTACACCTTGCAAAATATCCTGTATTTCCAGTAAAATTATTTCATAAACAAATTATGCAAATTGGACTTGACACTGACATCTTCTTCTTCTTTAGCTTTCCCGTTCGTTGGGGGTCGGTATGTTTTATTTTCTTCTTGCACTCATTTCTGTTTTGTGTGTTGTCCTCATTTGATTCCTTTTCTCTCATGTCTTCCGCAATACAGTCGTTCCATCTTATCTTTGGTCTTCCTCTGTTCCGTCTACCTTCTATTACTAACCTATTGATTCTTCCAATATATTATTCATCTCTGCTCAAACCAATGTAATCATTTCTCTTGTATTTATCTAGAAACTTCTATCACTCGAGCCTTTTCCCTTATTCTTTCATTCCTTATGCCATCTTAGCGTGTCTTCCCCAATATCTATTTCTATATTTTCACATTCATTTTCTTCTCATTGGCTCTGCTATTTGTCAGTTAGAATTTTATTAATGTAAAATTTTCTTGCAAAATTTTGGTATTTTATGATTCCCTTTCTCGGCAACTGAATTTCATACTCCTGATAACAAACAAACCACATGAAATAAGAAAATTATGAAATTTTGAATGAAAGATTATAATACTTGTCAGTTATGGAGATAATTAATTGCTGTCATTTTGACACGGGTCCCCATATCTGCTTGCCAAAATCAGCAAAGTCATGTCACTGCACGCGCCCTACACATAAATTTTCTTGCAAAAGATCCTATATTTCCAGTAAAGTTATTTCATAAACAAACTATGCAAATTGCATTTGACATTGGCATCTTCTTCTTTAGTTTTTCCCATTCGTTAGGGGTCGCTATTTTTTATTTTCTTCTTTTGTTTTGCGTGTCGTCCTCATTCAGTTCCTTTTCTCTCAAGTTCCTATGTTTCTTCCACCTTCTATTAATATATTCATCTCTCCTCATGACATGTTCAAACCAATGTAATCGTCTCTCTTATATCTAGAAACTTCTAACACTAGAGTTACTTCCCTTATTCTTTCATTGATTTACATTTTATTGATACTGACATCTGTCAATTTGAATTACCTGAATATATTAGCAGTTTCCATGGTTAAGTTAGCATAGCTGGCTGAATTATAAAATTTATTATCTTTATAATTCTTTAACTCTATATCTGTTGAATATGAAATATAAAATGCAATCAAATCGCAGAGAGAATAATATATTCTTTAAGTTATAATAACATTTAACTGAGTTTTTCAAAAAAAAACTGTTAAAATCTTCAAATGAGGGTACTTCCGGTTGACCAATTATAACCAAAATCTAATCAAGTCTGCATATGGTTGTAAGGAAGAGGAATATGCAAGAATTGTAATTTTTGGAATTCTAGTATTGGAGATATCGTGCACGAAAAAGCGGTCACACACACACATACACACACACGCACTTACGAACACACACACACACATACAGACATCATCGTAAAAATAGTAAAATCGTATTGTAAAGACCCTAAAACGTGCTTATTCAATGAAAACTCACCACCGAATTTTTTGATCAAAGACAATACCTTCCTTACCTAGAGGTGACGGAAGGTAATAACATCATCAATGTACAAAAAACAATAAAATCTCACAAACTTGATTTTTTCACTCAATATATTCATATTTCAAATGTCTGAAATCAATAGAATGCTTCTTGAAGTTGAAACGACATCTGATTACACATGTCTGTGGTATATTCGTTTATCTGAAGAGAATCGCTATCTCGTTTAATAATTACTGGTTCATTCTCGCATGATCTCTCTATATATGCGTGTAAAGAAACAAAATTCATTTTTTACAAAAACTTAAATGTCAGACTGTTTTTCTCGCACATATTCTCTACATATCTATTCCCACACCATAAAGTTTTACGGGACAGATATTTGAAAATAAATGTTCCCATACCTAAGTCATGGTTCTTTTGTATTGTATATACTGTGATTTTCAATGTAGGTATATTTCCCATTATCTCATCTAGATATATATGAAAGAAATAAATACGATAATAAACATGTTTCATAGAAATAAATATAGAATTGTATACAAATACAATCGGATTGGAAGTTTCAAATGAAAACTATTATAAAACAAAGTTATTCAAATTGTAAAGCTTTATCAAGACATTATCGAGTTACTGTTTAATCCATATGCTCGGAGGAAAACAGAATATCCTAGTATTTATTCCTACATATTTGTTTTTTATCAGAGCGTATAATTTAAATCTACAAACATAACAAAACGACAATATTTTGTTGGTAACTGATGTTTACGTGTTGTATATTGTCATGTTCACCAGAAATCGTTCAGTTATTATTACACACAGTACAAAGTTAAATATACAATATTTTTATCTATTTCAACAAACTTTTATTATACAGGGTGAGTCTTTGAAATAACCTTCTTCGATATCTCCCTTATTTAGAAATACAGCATAAATTTATTTACAGAATTTATTCGTCTACTCAGGGAGCATAACGCAAAATTATTTTCACATATGTAGGTGTTGCATTACGGCTCGACGAGAATTGTTTGGCTCTTTTTAAATGGAACAGCTTATATATTTTCATATATTTTGAATTGTATTTTATTCACCTATTTTTACACATAAATTATGTTAAGTTTTCGGCAACTTTGCCAAATTATTCACTTTTTTTCTCTAAAAAAAAGACCTAAACACGCATTATAAAGGCGTACTGAAATTATTTTAATAGTAAAAATTAAGATTTTTTTTCTACAACTATAACTATACTCTATGTTCCCATATATTTTTACCTTCCGTCACCTGTAGGTAAGGAAGGTATTGTCTGGTCAAACATTTCGATAGTGCAACTTTTAACAGTTGTTCTTGAAAAACGCATATCATTTATTGGCATATAATGTTTATAAATTTTAAATAAATAAGATGTGATTGCATTTTATACTTCATATTTACTAGATATAGCGTGAAAGAATTATAAAGATATTGAATTTCATACATCAACTAGCTATGCTAACCAGATGTCAATATCAATGAAAGTAAATGAATGTGGCAGTTGAAATTGACAGATGTCATTATCAATGAAATGTAAATGAATGTATCAGAGATGAGCATGTTGAGATAGATGTTGGGGAAGACAGGGAAAGATACGGTAAGGAATGAAAAAATAAGAGAAATAACTCGAGTGTTAGAAGTTTCTAGAAACATGTAAGAGACACGATTACATTGGTTTGAACTTGTCATGAGGAGAGATGAAGAATATATTGGAAGAAGAATGATTAGCTTAGTAATAGAAGGTAGAAGAAACAGAAGTAGACCAAAGATAAGATGAAAGGACTGTATTGAGGAAGACGTGAGAGAAAAGGAATATAATGAGGACGACTCGCAAAACAGAAATGAGTGAAAGAACAAAGTAAAAAAAATAACGACCCTAACGCATGGAAAAATCTAAAGAAGAAGAAGATAACATCAGATTTTTTTATATGTTATTATACAGGTTGTTAAATAAAGTGAATCAAATTTACTCAATATCAAATGACCATAACTAATATTTTATTGTTCAGTTGTGTTTCTTTCTGTATTATCTTCGTTATTAAGGGTATCCTATGCCTTAAACCAATAATTTCGGAGTTTTTCACTATTTTTCTCTAAATTTATTTATTCAATTAAAAATGAAATCCAGTATACCATGAAAATTGTGTGTTTTTTAAAGAAACAATTGCTATAATAAAAGTATTTAGCATTAGTCAATAAATAAAACTATTTATTATTAATATTAGTGCGATTAGGTAATAATAATTCTTCTTGCGAAAGATTCATAGCAATAAATTAAAAACAAATAACATCATTGAGATTACCACCACGGCTGCGTTTGACAGCTCGCATACGACAAGTGTAATTTTCAATCACATTTGCGCATAGTTGAGAATCCGCACCGGCTATTTCTCATCGTATATTCTCCTTCAACTCTCAAATTATCGCTGGCTTATTGGCGTACACGAGTTACTCCATATAACCCTATAGAAAAAGTTTCACGCAATTTTGGCGGCCAATTTATATCGCCATTTTGTGAAATTAGGCGTTCAGGGAACTTTTACCGCTAAACAGCGGTTTTTTCACCACTTATATAGCACGTAGCACCTTGAGTCTTGTTCCAACCACGGTAGAAGACGAACATGTTTATTTGAGCTCCGTAGTGATTGTGTAATTTCTTTATACAGGGTGTTTACGGTCTTTTTGTTTTCTTTTTAATGGATGATACTACAGGTCAAAAGAAGGCGAAAAACATTAAAACACCTTAGTAAAATATTTATAATAAAAGAGATATGAATTTTTTTAGTTTTTATTTTTACGGAATTAAAACATAACGATAAGCGCTTTACAAGAGATGTTAAAAGTTATTACCCTGCTGCTGCATGCAAAGTCTTGCTCGGCGTATCCATGAATTAACGTACGTTGCAAGGCCCATGCCTTGTCGAATTTCCGCCGCTGCTGCTTCCATCCGGTTACGGAGGTCTTCAGCGTCGATAATTTCGGTGGTGTATACCATGTTTTTCATATGCCCCCACAAATAAAAGTCCAATGGTGTTAAGTCTGGTGACCGCGGAGGCCAAGAAACAGGACCGCCCCGACCAATCCACTTATTTCCAAATGCATGGTTTAAGTGATGACGTACGAGACGACTGAAATGCGCCGGTGCACCGTCGTGGAGAAACCACAATTCTTGACACACATTTAAGGGAACATCGTTTAAAAGTTCTGGCAAATTATTTTGCAAGACGAATAAATAATTATCAGCATTTAGTCGTTAGGGCAACACAAAGGGGCCAATCAACTGTGAATTCACCAATCCGGCTCATACGTTCACAGAAAATCTGTATTGAAAATGACCACAACGAATAACATACAGATTTTCGAAACTCCAGATATGCGTATTGTGGCAATTGTTTATGCCGTTACGAGTAAACGTAGCTTCGTCAGTCGCCAACACACTCAACGAAAAATTAGGGACTTCGTCATTTTTGCGCAAAAACCATCTACAGAACCGTACGCGCTAATGGTGATCTTGAGGTTGTAAAGCTTGTACTCGCTGTACATGAAACGGATGTAGTTGATACTCGCGTAGTGTTCGCCATATAATGCAACTTGAGACACCTATTTGCCGAGCAATTTGCCATGTACTGGTTGAAGGATTTTCGTCAACGAGGTTTAAAATTTGTACATCGCATCTAAAATTCGTCGGAACCGACCAGGACCTCCATCACGCCCTTGATTATTTTGTAGATCACCATTATCTCGAGCACGTATTAAATTAGTGAACTGATGGGGTACAGGACATTGCCTATTGGAAATCGCTCTCTGTAAAGACGACTTGCTGCAGCTGAATTTTGATGCACTTCCCCATAAATGAGCATCATGTCAACTAATTCCGTATTAGAATACCGATGGTACATTGTTCACCTTTTACACAATTAATAACAATAATCAATTAGAAACTGACGGTGCACAATTAAATAGTAACAAACAGCAACTGACAGATAAACAAATTAAAAAACAAAAGAGAAATTTGTCATTGCACAGGTTACTACAACTTTTTTCAACATTAATTTACCTCCCCTTTATAAAAACTAAAAAAAATCATATCTCGTTGATTATAAATATTTTGCCATGGTGTTTTAATGGTTTTCGCCTTCTTTTGACCTGTATTATCACCCATTAAAAATAAAACAAAAAACCGTAAACACCCTGTATAAAAAAAAAAACGAATGGAAATTCTCGATTATACGAAACGTGTTGCCTGGAAACACCACGAGACCGAAGGTCGTGTGGTTATTTCCAATAGGCAACTCGTTGAGTATGTCGAGAATTTTCTATTGTCGATTTGTATACAGGTAGACTATATCATGAATAAAAAATAAATTAAAAAGTAAATAATAAATTTAACGTAGGCCCGTAGTCTATTTTCTTTTGACAGGAAACGTCAAACTGTATGGTAGATAACCTTTTTTTTAATATAACTGTAGTAGTATGTAATATTATATTCAAATGCCCGTATTTCAAATAAATGCTCATATTTGAAATAAACTAGCAACAGTTCAGTTTCTAAACAATTGTAACACAGTAAATGTCAACCTGTAAATACTCAGTAATAATTTACCGTGTTACAATTGTTTTAGTTAATTGTTTTATTTCAAGCCATAGTCATGGCTCACTATTCTCTTTTCCACTAGTTGTATAAAGAAGTGCCCGCCATTTTACTTTTTAATAATGTAACATGTGGATTATTTTACATGGTTGTAAAGCAAATTTGATGTACTTTTCAAATTTGTAAAAAAATATAGAATGTTCTATTTGAAATTTCAAAGTTGATATTAATTACTAATAAACCGGAAGTGGTATCTTGAGTGTACATTCGTCATCAAGTAGCTTACATGTTACTGTATAAATCATGTTATATGAAAGAAATTACTAACTTAATAAATAAGCGAGATATTTACTGGGTCCACTAAAATAAAACACCTGTATACGTTTCTTTAATACTAATACATTTTTTCTTCTTTAAAAAATAAATAACAACTAATAATTTCTACAAGTTATATTTATTTTTATAAGGTTTTTTACCTTCCGTCACCTTTAGGTAAGGAAAGTATTATCTTTGGTCAAAAAATTCAATGATGAGTTTTTACTGAATAAGCATGTTTTAGGGTCCTTATAATACGATTTTACCATTTTTACGATGATGTCTGTATGTATGTATGTATGTATATGTGTGTGTCTGTGTGTGCGGGTCTGTGTGTGTGTCTGTGTGTGTGTGACAAAAGTTCCGGATCCCATAACTTCAATACCACGATTCCAAAAATTATATTTTTTTCGTATTCCTCAAGTTTACATCCAGAAGAACAAGTGATTAGATTTTGGTTATAATTGGTGAACCGGAAGTAGCCTCATTTGAAGATTTAACAGTTAAGTTTGATTTATTGACATTTAATATTATTATAACTTAAAGAATATTTCTCTATACGATTTGATTACATTTTATACTTCATATTCAGTAGATAGAGAGTTAAAGAATTTTAAAGAAATTAAATTTTATAATTCAGCCAGCTATGCTAAACATGGAAACTACTAATATATTCATATAATTCAAATTGACCAATGTCAGTATGAATAAAAAGAAAATTAATGTGGCCGAGATGAGGATGTTAAAGTAGATGTTGGGGAACACACGGAAAGATACGGTAATAAAATAACTCTAGTGTTACAATTTTCTAGAAAGATACAAAAAAGACGATTACATTGGTTTGAACATGTCATGAGGAGAAATGAAGAATTATATTTGAACAAGAATGAGTAGTTTAGTAATGGGAGGTTGAAGAAGCTGAGATAGACCAAAGATAAGATGGAAGGACTGTATTGCGGAAGACTTGAGAGAAAAAGAACCGAATGAGAACGACACGCAAAAATATCGACTCCTAACGAATGGGAAAGGCTAAAGAGGAAGAAGATGTCAGTGTCAAGTGCAATTTAATAGTTTGTTTATGAAATAATTTTACTGGAAATTTAGAATCTTTTGCAAGAAAAATCATGTATGGAATTTATACATTATACACAGGATTGACGGAAGGTATTGTGCTGGCCACAACAGATTTTTTTCAGGTTGATATCAAGAGTCTTCTGCCTAATCATTTTCACCATATTTTCGTATCCTGCGACTAAAGGGAATGACACTGTATATTTCCCAAAAACCTTGAAACTACATTTCCTGTTACTATTAATGCATTTCAACCTCACATCCTATACTTAGTTTCCACAGCCACTAAGCCCGCAAGCTTGTATTTGCCGAGCAATGCTCTAGTTCCTGTGTCTTATTCGCTGTGTTCTAATTCTAATTAATTTCTACTAATCGGCGCTTTGCTCACCTACGCTTGTACGCCTCGGCAGTCAGAAAACGTGCAGCGCGCCCAATCAAGCGTGCCTTGAAACAGACAGCCGCCGGTTGCCGGTCGCCCGCACACTATCTAAGACCGCACAAAGGAGCAGAGTAACGACTTCGGTTAGTGCGGTTTGGTGCATAAAAGAACGTTTGTGTTTCGTGGAAAGCTGTAATGAATTTGGTGAAGGATTATTGAATTGGTATGTAGAATTGTTTTCAATAAAAAATTTGATAGTATTTAAAGTTTGTTTTGAAAATATGCAGTGAACGATATGTAACTGATTTAAAGTTAGAACAATTTGCTATTTGTGGTTATCTATGTTATGGTTTGACATGTATATTGGTGTCGATTATTTATTTATACATTCTGTCCCATTTACAACTGCCACAATTGGGATCTCGGTACCTATAAGAGATACAATGTCGGATAAATAAAACTTTTTTTGTGAATTGGAGGGGGAGGGCAGGGGGCATCTCAGATGTGCTTTTGTTTTTCCAAAAATTCTCATAAGGAACTAGATAATGACGAAAAACAAAATTTTGTCGATTTTACCTTCTGTCACCTCTAGGTAAGGAAGGTATTGTCTTTGGTCAAAAAATTCGGTGGTGAGTTTTCATTGAATAAGCACGTTTTAGGGTCCATATAATACGATTTTACCATTTTTACGATGATGTCTGTATGTCTGTATGTATGTATGTATGTAGGTATGCTTGTGTGTCCGTGTGTGTGACGAAAAATTCGGATCGCATAATTTATTCAATACCACGATTCCAAAAATTATATTTTTTTCGTATTCCTCAAGTTTATATCCAAAAGAAAAGGTGATTAGATTTTGGTTATAACTGGTCAGCCAAAAGTACCCTCATTTGAAGATTTTTAACAGGTTTTTTGAAAAAACGCGGTTAAATATCATTTATTGACATTTCACGTTATTATAACTTAAAGAATTTAATATTCTCTATACGATTTGATTCCATTTTATACTAACAGCTAATATATTCAGATATTTCAAATTGACAGATGTCAGTATCAATGAAAAGTAAATTAACGTGGCAGAGATGAGGATGTGGATATAGATGTTGGGGAGACACGAAAAGATACGATAAAGAATGAAAGAATAACGGAAATAACTCTAGTGTTAGATGTTTGTAAAAACATACAAGAGGCCGATTACATAGGTTTGAACATGTCATGAGGAGAGATGAAGAATATATTGGAAGAAGAACGAATAGCTTAGTAATAGAAGGTTAAAAAAACAGAGAAAGACCAAAGATAAGATGGAAGGACTGTATTGCGGAAGACTTGAGAGAAAAGGAGCTGAATGAAAACGAGACGCAAAACAGAAATGAGTGGAAGAAGAAAATTAAAAATAGCCACCCCTAACGAATGGGAAAAACTAAAGAAGAAGGAGATGTCAGTGTCAAGTGCAATTTGCATAGTTTGTTAATGAAATAATTTTACTGGAAATATAAGATCTTTTGCAAGAAAATTTATGTATAGGGCGCGTGCAGTGACGTGACTTTGCTGACTTTGGCAAGCAGATATGAGGGGCCGTGTCAAAATGACAGCAATTATTTACGTCCATAACTGACAAGTGTTATAATTTTTCATTCAAAATTTCATGATTTTTTTATTTGATGTGGATTATTTGTTATCAGGAGTATGGAGTTGCCGAGAAATTAATAGCTCTCATTCTAATACGGGCCCCTATATCTGCTTGCCAAGGTCAGCAAGTCACCTTACTGCTCGCGCCCTATACATAAATTTTATTGCATCCTATATTTCCAGTAAAATTATTTTATGAATAGCTTAGTAATAAAAGGTGGAACAAACAGAGGAAGATCAAAGATAAGATGGAAGGACTGTATTGCGGAAGACTTGAGAGAAAAGCAACCGAATGAGGACGACCCGCAAAACAAAACTAATGGAAAAAGCTTAAGAAAAAGAAGATGTCAGTGTCTAGTGTCATTTGCATAGCTTGTTTATGAAATAATTTTACTTGAAATTTAGAATCTTTTGCAAGAAAATTTATGTATGGAATTTGTACATAATACACAGGATTGACGGAAGGTATTGTGCTGGCCTATAGACAATTAGTTTTCATAGGTTATGTAACGAATCGGGCGATTTAAAACAGCTGAAAAAAGGTACACATCATTTTGTACAACCAGAATACTCAGTATCCTCGCGCGCCTTGTTAAGGGTTAAACAATAAATGTACTATTAATTCTTAAATCAGTTTTGTGTTTTAGGTTAGATTACGTTAAGATTTGATTTCAGAATGAATAGTACTATTACTGGGTACTGTCCGAATACCAATATTAAAATACAATAATATATTCCAGATTACCCGAACATTTAGCAGTAAAAAGAATCAAGTGTTTCAACATATATTTTGGTGCGATTCTATTTTTAAATTCGTTATCATTTACTTGTAGACAGAAGCAATATGTTAAGTAGATAATAATTTAAACTAATTAAATTGATTTTATGACATGCAATCAATTATTCAGCAAATGATTTAATTATTTCGTCTCAATTAACACAAGTTAATCATCAATAACGTTTCCTTTTGTATTTCAGAAATGGTAAAATTTAATTGAGAAAAAGTCACTAATCAATTTAAATTCCGAAATCGTCAAGAATAGTTGACATTATATCAGAAATAATTTTAATTGCAGAAAACATCAATAGGGTGCCAGAATTTGTATATGCTTTTTAACTATTAAATTTAAAGAAATAATAATTTCTTTAAATAGCCTCAAATTTCAAAACATTACTAAATATTCATTAAATATTTTACAATTAATTATTAAAATTTGTGTAATATTTTGAATGTCACGGGAATCTTTAAATGGAATGTGACGTCAAAGTTCATACATTAAAATATGACAAAGTATCGCCTACTTTTATTTATGTATTTATAACGTAGGTGATGGACAACCTGTTTTCCTATTGGCTATGAACAGGGATGTGCATGTAATATATGCCATGTAACTTAAGTAATTTTATACGTGTAGACAATGGTATAGTTTACATCATAATTTTTACCTTCCGTCACCTTTAGGTAAGGAAGGTATTGTCTTTGGTCAAAAAATTCAATGATGAGTTTTTAGTGAATAAGTATGTTTTAGGGTCCCTATTATACGATTTTACCATATTTACGATGATGTCTATATGTATGTATGTGTGTGTGTGCGTGTCTGTGTGTGTGTAACGAAAGTTTACATCCAGAAGAACAACTGATTAGATTTTGGTTATAACTGGTGAACCAGAAGTAGCCTCATTTGAAGATTTAACAGTTAAATTTGATTTATTGACATTTAACGTTATTATAACTTATAGAATATATTATTCTCTATACGATTTGATTGCATTTTATACTTCATATTCAATAGATATAGATTTAAAGAATTTTATAGAAATTAAATTTTATAAATCAGCCAGCTATGCTAAACATGGAAACTACTAATATTTTCATATAATTCAAATAGACAGATGTCAGTATAAATAAAAAGTAAATTAATGTGGTAGAGATGAGGATGTTGAAGTAGATGTTGGAGAAGAAACGGAAAGATACGGTAAGAAAATAACTCTAGTGTTACAAATTTCTAGAAAGTTACAAGAAAGACGATTACATTGGTTTGAACATGTCATGAGGAGAAATGAAAAATTATATTGGAAGAAGAATGAATAGCTTAGTAATAGGAGGTTGAAGAAACAGAGGAAGACCAAAGATAAGATGGAAGGACTGTATTGCGGAAGACTTGAGGGAAAAGGAACTGAATGGGGAAAGCTAAAGAAGAAGAAGATGTTAGTGTCAAGTGCAATTTGCATAGATTGTTTATGAAATAATTTTACTGGATATTTAGAATCTTTTGCAAGAAAAATTATGTATGGAATTTATACATTATACACAGGATTGACGGACGGTATTTTTTAATTGGTGGGAATAGAAAACAGCCCTGAAGTTGGAATGTGAATGTGACACCTTCTCGTCTTGAGTTTGGAAGGTAAGACTTTTCAACCTCTGCTGTACTCACGCTATAGTGTCCAATCTCTTGGAATATGAGGTAACTAACTTCCCAACTTCTTAAAAGACAGAAATCGCCATATTACTAACCGATTGTGAAGAATAATATATCGTGTTATTAGGAGTAAAAGTAATACTCGCGTGTAATTATCCGACTCACTTCGCTCATCGTCCAAACGTCCACGCTCGCCACACAAAGACACTTGTACTCCGAATATCACATTGTATTTTTTCTTCAAACATAGGTATTTAAAGAAAACTATCTACTACCGACGTTACATTTTACGTAAATTACGTTTGCGATTTCAATTGTCCTGTAGCTATGGATACCTATTTGTTCACTTCTTGTTATAAACATTGAAGTGAAAATGTTCACGTTTTGACGTTTAAATAAAAACTGTGCAATTTTATATCCTCTTTGTGTGCAATTATGTCGCAATTTGAAGTATTATAAATGTAATCCCCCTGAAGTTGTTCAATTGGATGGAAATCTAACAATGTGGCTGAAAGATATGTCCAGAAATCACTGCAAAACAATATAAACTTTTCTGATCACTTTAATTCTAAATATTATTATATTCATTCCCGTCCCTGTAATTGTAATCTGTAAGTCTGCTATTCTTTAATATGTTATTACCTCAAAAGTAAACTCTGTTTATATTTCAATTCATAGGTTATTTATTTAAATTTGGCAGCTATTGATGGTATTTAGTAACTTTATTATTAGGTTACTTAGTGTGTTATAGTGATATTTAGGGCGATATTACAGGTTTCTTTTATACAAGTTACTTCTTATTCGTTGATTCTGTATAGTTTCTATTGATATTTATTTATGTTATTTATTTTATTTCTACCCTGTGAATCAAGTCACAAAAGTAGCATCTTTTGTGACTTGATTCACAAGGTAGAAATAAAATAAATAAATATCCATTGAAACTATACAGAATCAACGAATAAGAAGTAACTTAATAAAATAAACCTGTAATATCGCCCTAAATGTCACTATAACACGCTAGGTAACCGAAGAATAAAGTTACTAAATACCACCAATAGCTGTCAAATTTAATTAAATAAATAAAATAAAATAAATAAATATTTCATCACGGCATATTACCCATTGCTGGGTGTGCCAATCTGCTTCGTACACAGATATCGGTAATGATGGAATATTTGTACCTATGAATTGAAATATAAACATATATAACATATTAAAGAATAGTAGACTTACAGATTACAATTACAGGGACGGTAATGAGCATAAGAATACTTAGAATTAAAGTGATAAGAAAATTAAATATATTGTTTTGCAGTGATTCCTGGACATATCTTTCCGCTACACTGTTAGATTTTCATCCAATTGATCAACTTCAGGGGGCATATAATATAATACTTCAAATTCCGACATAATTGCACACAAGGAGGATATAAAATTGCACAGTTTTTATTTAAACGTCAAAACGTGAAAAATTTCACTTCAATGTTTATTACAAAAAATGAACAAATAAGTATCTATAGCTACATGGCAATTGAAATCGCAAACAAAATTTACGTAAAATATAACGTCAGTAGTAGATATTTTTCTTTAAATATCTACGTTTGAAGAAAAAATATAATGTGTCATTCGGAGTAAAAGTGTCTTTGTGTGCCTCGCGTGCATTTATCCGACTCGCTTCGCTCGTCGTTTATACTTCCACGCTCGCCACACAAAGTGTCACTTTTACTCCTAATAACGCAATATACTATTTTTTTAATATTTATTGGATTATTCGATTCTATCGTAGATAAAGTATTGTACGATACACATACGTAAAGCATCTTTAGCCATTTACTGGTCATAAAACCCGCGCTTCGCTCGTGTTTTAGTTTTAATACATTCGTGACTATATTATCGTATCGTAAATAACTATTTGAAAAATGGGAATCCAGCTCTTTGTTAATTATTAAGAAATTAATAATTGAATTTTAAATCTTTGTAAAATAGAATACTGTACGGATAATGAAATGCGTATAACCTTGCTTGTATGCCGTAATTATAGGAAAACTGTCTTGATCGCTAATGTTCTGTTTACCAGACACTTATAGAATTCGAGAAGAAATTTCCATTGATAAGGGTTATTTATTATTAATTATAAATAACGACAAAATTACATTTTCATGAATTAATTACATGTTTATGAGAAATCAACAAGAAAATTCTATAGTTATTTGTTATTATGTAATCAGAGTGGTAGACTGCCTTGTAAATAGTAATTGTTCACTTGTACACAATTGCTCAATTGTAATCTTTAAAAAGTTTAAATAAACAATGTAAACAGACATTATAAATACTTAAGAAATATACATACATTCTATGTACAGTAGTTTATGTGTGAACACTCCCGTCTGATAAGAGTTGTGAAATCAGTTGAAAATATTTTTATGAAATTGGTTTAAAATTTGTATTAATTGCGAGTAATGTGAGCCTTTACATACTATTAAAAATGGATTGATTTTGTGAAATAAAAAATCGTGAATGCGTTTCTACCATTGTTGTACATATAATACAAGTTCACTCACTAATTTTTACCTCCCGCTACCCTTGGTAAGGGAGGTATAGGAATCGTGCTAAAAATCGCATATCGAGATTTTGGTAAATTACCACGTTTTAAGGTCCCTACAATCCATTTTTAACATTTTCACGATGATGTCTGTGTGTATGTATGTATGTGTGTGTGTGTGTGTGTGTGTTCGTATTTGTGTGTGTGTGTGTGTGTGTGTGTGTGTGTGTGTGTGTGTGTGTGTGTGTGTGTGTGTGTGTGTGTGTGTGTGTGTGTGTGTGTGTGTGTGTGTGTGTGTGTGTGTGTGTGTGTGTGTGTGTGTGTGTGTGTGTGTGTGTGTGTGTGTGTGTGTGTGTGTGTGTGTGTGTGTGTGTGTGTGTGTGTGTGTGTGTGTGTGTGTGTGTGTGTGTGTGTGTGTGTGTGTGTGTGTGTGTGTGTGTGTGTGTGTGTGTGTGTGTGTGTGTGTGTGTGTGTGTGTGTGTGTGTGTGTGTGTGTGTGTGTGTGTGTGTGTGTGTGTGTGTGTGTGTGTGTGTGTGTGTGTGTGTGTGTGTGTGTGTGTGTGTGTGTGTGTGTGTGTGTGTGTGTGTGTGTGTGTGTGTGTGTGTGTGTGTGTGTGTGTGTGTGTGTGTGTGTGTGTGTGTGTGTGTGTGTGTGTGTGTGTGTGTGTGTGTGTGTGTGTGTGTGTGTGTGTGTGTGTGTGTGTGTGTGTGTGTGTGTGTGTGTGTGTGTGTGTGTGTGTGTGTGTGTGTGTGTGTGTGTGTGTGTGTGTGTGTGTGTGTGTGTGTGTGTGTGTGTGTGTGTGTGTGTGTGTGTGTGTGTGTGTGTGTGTGTGTGTGTGTGTGTGTGTGTGTGTGTGTGTGTGTGTGTGTGTGTGTGTGTGTGTGTGTGTGTGTGTGTGTGTGTGTGTGTGTGTGTGTGTGTGTGTGTGTGTGTGTGTGTGTGTGTGTGTGTGTGTGTGTGTGTGTGTGTGTGTGTGTGTGTGTGTGTGTGTGTGTGTGTGTGTGTGTGTGTGTGTGTGTGTGTGTGTGTGTGTGTGTGTGTGTGTGTGTGTGTGTGTGTGTGTGTGTGTGTGTGTGTGTGTGTGTGTGTGTGTGTGTGTGTGTGTGTGTGTGTGTGTGTGTGTGTGTGTGTGTGTGTGTGTGTGTGTGTGTGTGTGTGTGTGTGTGTGTGTGTGTGTGTGTGTGTGTGTGTGTGTGTGTGTGTGTGTGTGTGTGTGTGTGTGTGTGTGTGTGTGTGTGTGTGTGTGTGTGTGTGTGTGTGTGTGTGTGTGTGTGTGTGTGTGTGTGTGTGTGTGTGTGGATCCTCTTTACGCTCTAACTCAAATACTATCGTTCAGAAAATTTTGAAACCTTGTATTTCTACCTTACTCTTATATGGAAATATGCCATTAGATTTTGGAGTAAATCAGATAACCGAAAATGGCACTTTACTGAAAGCTAAAATAGTTTTTCTTCGAAAATCGAGATTTATGTTATATAAAAAATAAAGATCATTAAATTTTCTAAAGGTTTGCTTTAATACTTTTTCTATTCTATAATTTTAATCCCGGAGCCTACGTTTTAAACACAACTCATTCACATGGATACACAGTTCAGATCTCAAATGTTTGTAACTGACAGATATATGTCACTGTCAACGAACTAATCATTTCAAATAATAATGTTAACGTTTTTAAAATATAAAAATTTATTTAGGCTTTTAGGTTCACATATTTAATTGAAAATGAAGTCAGTATAATTGGACGTTTCGGGTGTAAAACCCACCCATCATCAGAAAATACAAATTCGTAAAAAAATTACATTGTGAAATAAATATTTTGAAACATAATTACAAAAGTCGTCTTTTATGAAACAACAAGGTTATTGAAAAATAACACCATTTTGCGACGACTAAATGGAACAATAATTAATGGAAAGGAACTTAATACAGTTTCTAGCATAAGTAAATATGTAAAAATATAGGTAAGATAATAAAAACATATATCACGGCATATTACCCATTGATGGGGGAGTCAATTTGCTTTGTACGCAGATGCCGGTAATAATGATGACATATTTGTTCCGTGCAGGCGTTTACTAGGTACCAGGAATCATATAATAACAAAAAATTAAATTTTGAATGAAAAATTATTACATTTGTCAGGTACATAATAATTAATAGCTATCATTCTGATACGGGCCCGCATATTTGATTGCCAAAGTTAGCAAAGTCACATGACTGCTCGCGCCCTTATGGAATTTGTACATAATACACAGGATAGACGGAAGGTAATGTGCTGGCCACATCAGATTTTTATAGTAATCATATTGAGATTATAGTGAAATGTAAAAGGGTCTTGATTTCTTGTAAAATGATGGATGTCAAACTATACTTTCACTGAACACAGAGACAAAACGGAAGTATGGAAAAATTATTACTGAAACAAAATATCGTATTTCATACACAAAAGAGAAAAGTAATTAATCATTATTAGAAAAATGATCCGTAGTTACATTGTGTACTTGTAGTACCTTTTGCACAAATCATTTCCTCTCTATATGCTACGCTACACATTAAATGAGAAGTTATTACAAGGTATGGATGACTGGTGGAAGTTAATCTATCTCAATCGGAACTATCCTCTCTGCAGTTCGCGTTTTCAATTACTGCACAGTGTTCGCGTTGGATCTAGTGTGCCATGCAACAGCTCATTCCGCACTTTTTGTTTTCCTAGCCTTTTTCATTATTTTTCAATTTCATCCACAAAATGATAAATGTGTTGTTTACATGTTTTTGTTTTATTCTACATATAAATTTTAAAATTTACCCATAAGGCGGTGAAGAGCTTCGGAGAGTCAGTTAGTTGTGTTCAGTCTAGTCCAGCCAGTCGAGTCAAAATAAATAATTAGAGATATAAATTGTGACGATACATACTTCGTCTTAGTTTGTTGCAATAGTTGTCTTGTGAATTAATACAACTTTCAGTATAGTTTTGTAGCCAACTCCCAACTATGTAGATTGGAAATAAATCTTCACATGTTGGATCATAACGTATTCATAGATTTACAAATAAATGTATGTTTTGACTTACCTATGTGTTGTAAAACTATGATATCAAGCTTGTTCACTGTGTATATTGTTGTTGTATTGTTTATTTGTTGTACATAGGGTTTGTTACACATTTATGTTCACATTTATTTGAGCGCTAAAATTGTCATTGTTTTTTACCTTCCGTCACCTTTAGGTAAGGAAGGTATTATTATCTTTGGTCAAAAATTCGGTGACGAGTTTCAATGAATAGCACGTTTTAGGGTCTCTACAATACGATTTTACTATTTTTACGATATTGTCTGTATGTGTGTGTGTGTGTGTGTGTGTGTGTGTGTGTGTGTGACCACGGTTTTGGCCGCGATATCTCCAATACAAGAATTCCAAAAATTACAATTCTTACATATTCCTCTTCCTTACATCCGTATGCAGACTTGATTAGATTTTGGTTATAAGCAGCCAACCGGAAGTACCCGCATTTGAATATTTTAACAGTTTTTCTTGAAAATTATTTACACATTTAATGTTATTATAAATATTAAAGAATATTCCATTATCTATACGAATTGATTGCTTTTTACCTCTCGCTAAGAGAGGTATTGGATTCATGCTAAAAATCGCATATCCAGATTTTATTGAATAAGCACGTTTTAAGGTCCCTACAATCCGATTTTAACATTTTTACGATGATGTCTGTGTGTGTGTGTGTGTGTGTGTGTGTGTGTGTGTGTGTGTGTGTGTGTGTGTGTGTGTGTGTGTGTGTGGATGTGTGTGTGTGGGATGTTGGAAGGACGGTTACTCAAAAACTATAAGACTTAAAATTTGTTTAACAACGTATTTCCCAATCGGACATTCATGGGAAGATCTGAAAAGGTTTTGGTAACAATTGGACAACCGGAAGTAGAAGATTCTTGAAAAAAAATCTTCTAAATATTATTTTTTGAAATTTTTTCTTGATAATATTAAAGAAAAATAAATTCTCTTTCTGATACATTTAAATATTTTTATACATATTTTATAGATTTAGAGATAAAAGGAATATAATATATAAAATAATGTTGTAATTAATTTTACAACCGAAAGGATGCCATGAAAAATAGTTGCAAATTTAAATTATTTGTAACTGACAGATAAATGTCAGTGTCAGAAATAATGAATAATGAAAGAAAAATGTACTTGGAGAATCCCTTAATTCTTGATCTGTGACTATTATGGAGATGACAAGTCTAGGTTGAAAGACTTAAATTTGTTTCAAACATTATGGGACAATGTACACCAGTACTATAGACTAGAGTAACTTTGAATTGCGAAAAAGCTATCAAATTCTTCTCAAGTAAGTTGTAAATATTGACAAAATTACACATCGATATAAGAATAATCGGAGTGCAATCTATCCGTCACTTTATTAAAGGGAATTAGTGTTATTTAGATATAACAAGTATGAAAAAATAAAATGTAAAAGAAGATATGTAAGAATAGATGCACAATCCATATATACATTTTAGACTGCCCAAAATTAATGTTTTTACTAGAAGAATATGAAGAGAAAGTAAACAACGTTGTTCGAATTGAAAATTGCTGTTACCAGCCTAATATTTATATATGGTAAACTCTACTTTGTAATTTATTGTAACATAATTTATGGTAAAATATCTTCATGTTGAGACATGCTATTATTGAATAATAAAGAAGTTTATACGTCATAGATTTATATGAATATATTATTTGTATTTATAAAAATATTCTTTGCTTTATGCATACAGCCAGGTAAAATATACGGCGAGAGGTTATGTGCTGGCCACATCAGATTTTTATATTTCATATTCAATCGGTATAGAGTTAAAGAATTATAAAGAAATTAAATTTTATAAATTAGCCAGCTATGTTAAAACCATTGAAACAGCTACTATATTAAGAAAATTCTAATTGGCAGATGTCAGTGTCAATGAAAAGAAAATGAATGTGGCAGAGATGAGGATGTTGAGATAGGTGTTGGGGAAGACACGGAAAGATACGGTAAGGAATGAAAGAATAAAGGAAATAACTCTAGTATTAAAAGTTTCTACTCGTAGAAAGAAACAAGAGAGACGAATACATTGGTTTAAACATGTAATGAAGAAAGATAAATAATATATTGGAAGAAGAATGAATAGCTTAGTAATAGAAGTTGGAAGAAATAGAGGAAGAGCAAAAATGGAAGGTCTGTATTGCGGAAGATTTCAGAGAAAAGCAACCGAATGAGGACGACCCGCAAAACAGAAATGAGTGGAACAAAAAAATAAAAATAGCGACCCCTAACGAATGGGAAAAGCTAAATAATACACAGGATTGACGGAAGGTATTGTGTTGGTCACATCGGATTTTTTTTGTTATGGTTCAGCGCCGAGAATTGAGTAACACTTGCAAATGGCATGCTCAATTATTATTGTTATAAAATATTAATATCTTCTTCTTTAAATTTTCCCATTTGTTAGGGGCCGCTATTTTTTATTTTCTTCTTACATTCATTTCTGTTTTGCGTGTCGTCCTCATTCAGTTCCTTTTCTCTCAAATCTTCCGCAATATAGTCCTTCCATCTTATCTTTGGTCTTCCTCCGTTTCTTCAACCTTCTTTAACTAAGCTATTTATTCTTCTTCCAATATATTCTTCATGTCTCCTCGTTACATGTTAAAACCAATGTAATCGTCTCTCTTGTATCTTTCTAGAAACTTCTTACACTAGACTTATTTCACTTATTCATTCATTCCTTTTCTTATCTTTCCTTATCTTTGGTCTTCCTCTGTTTCTTCTACCTACTACTACTAAGCTCTTTATTCTAGTTCCAATATATTCTTCATCTCGGCTCATGATATGTTCAAACCAATGTAATCGTCTCTCTTGTATCTGTCTAGAAACTTCTGTATTCTAGCTATTTCCCTTATTCTTTCATTCCTTATCCTACTTTCCGTGTCTTCCACAACATGTATCTCAACATTATTATCTCTGCCATATTCATTTACTTTTCATTGATATTGACAACAGTCAATTTGAATTATCTAAATATATTTACAGTTTCCATGTTATTTGAATTCAAACAAAAACAACAAACGGCAAGTCTAGTTCGCACGAATTCATCCAAAATTTTACAATAATAATCGATTCGGGCCTGTTACGTGTATATTACTATAATTAAGAATTTTTATTACAACGAAGTAATACATCATTTTCACTTTAATAAAGTCTTAGTATTGTAACGTTTTATTTATGTGGGTGAAGTGTAAAAATAAGAGATATATTATTAATTAAAATAATACGTTTATTAAATGATAAATAATTAAGATTAAATATTGAAAAGATAATAAAAGTAACTAACACTATGATTAAATAATTATAAACACTAAGAATATTATTAAATACTTAAACACTATCATTATTTATTTAAACAATATTTATATCACTATATTTATTTACATAACTACATTTATTTATACCACTACTCGTAGACTATTTATTTATATCACCGACTTCATTGCTCGTTGCTTCTATATCACAGACCCTATCTCCGCTGTCATTCAGACGGTATTTATAAAGCCCAGCGTCCTTTTAGAACCCTCCGGCGCCACAGTGATACCGAGTACAAAAGAATTAGGTCAACAGTGCAATTAACACGTCTAGGCAGTCCGTCGCCGGGGATTGCATCATCTGCGTAATTCCGGCGAAGGGATTACGTTATCGCTCTGGTACATTCTTTCAGTAGCGGCGCTAGTATACTCTTAACTCAGGGGCGCACGTCACAGTATGCTACCTTGTAATTACATATTAAAGTTATTTCTTTACAATGCTTGAATACCCCATTACGATATAAGTAGATATACAGGTGTTTCCTTTAAAACAACCAGCGCTTTTTTGGACGAACTAATGACTTTAGAGAAAAATGTTATATACAAAAAATTACCAGCAAAAAGGGCTTAATTTATGAGGAATAATAAATAAAAAATTCAACCAGTGGTTCTCAAACGGTAGAATAAAATTATATATTTTTTAAATGGCAACCTATATAATTTTTTTGTCCATTAGATAGAGATTTTTTTTCTGATTTCAACGATATAAATATGATATGGGGTTGTATAACAATTATTTCGAGAAAAATGATATTAAAAATCAGAAATAATTTTACAATATTGAAGTAGGCTATGCAATAAACAACTATTAATACGACTATTGCCTAGGTTACGATAGTATATTATTTCCTTATATCTAAAATAACTTGTTTTACTAAGAAATTCATAATAACAAATGAACTACATAACGAAGAAATATCAAAAAATAATAGTACTAACATAAAAAGAAAAAAATATGATGGAAATTATTTACATATTTATGCAACCTTAGGTATTTTTGGTATTTTTGCACAGTACTAATTTTTATTATAAATTGTGCTCGAAAACACCTCCTTGGTTTTGAAGACAAAGTAAATAAACAATTACGAAAACAAACACTTAATAACGTAAGTAACAAAACTATCTGTCACCTGTATCATTTGTTTGCGTTTATTGCATAGCCTACTTCAATCTTGTAGAATTATTTCTGATTTTTAATATCATTTTTCTCGAAATAATTGTTATACAACCCCATATCATATTTATATCGTTGAAATCAGAAAAAAATTCTCTATCTAATGGACAAAAAATTTATATAGGTTGCTATTTAAAAGAAATAAAATTTTATTCTACCGTTTGAGAACCACTGGTTGAATTTTTTATTTATTATTCCTCATAAATTAAGTCCTTTTTCCTGGTAATTTTTTGTATATAACATTTTTCTCTAAAGTCATTAGTTTGCCCAAAAAAGCGCTGGTTGTTTTAAAGGAAACACCCTGTATAATATAATGGATGAAATATACCTCTTGGTATTGTCTAAAAGTAATATGTTGCAATAATTGTCCGCAATCTTAGAAACGCCGTGTTTGCCATAGTAAAATGCACAATATAATACCAAGAAATAAACAAACTTCCAACACGCAATGAAACACAAATTATCATCGTCAAAATCACCAATACAAAATACTGCAAAATGTTTTTCAATTAAGAATGATTTACTTGTTTAAAAAAATCTAAGCAATGTCATGGGTCACGCCTCCACACATTTCTTTCTGGAACTGTGATAATATTTAGGAACATTTGTATAGCTGTCCGATGCCTGCTTCCGACTCTCCAATTGAATGATGGGCTGTCATGAGAAGGTTCAGTGAAAAGAATGACCGTTTAATGAAATATTTAACCCTGTGACATCGACTTTTTTACGAGAATATATGTGGGTCAGATTGAGGATTCGTGTTTGTTTTGTCGCTTTTCAAGTGGGTGGATAATGGAAGTGTATTGCAAAAGAAAATGTTTATTTTGTAAACAGCAAAAAGGATCCGACACAATTCCATACTTTGACAAATCGAGTTCTTCACAAACTAGGAGTAATGCTGTAAATATTGTTCGAATATTCATTTTAAAAAAATCTGATGTGGACACCACACGACTTCCTTGTACGATTATTAAACTATACATATTTTTTTAATAACTAAATTACAAAATATGACTTTAACTCCAAAACGGTAACATATATAGCGACCATAAAAAAATACATGCCAATATTTTCAATTGAATTAATGATATTGAGTAATGTCATGAGTGATGTGGACACCACACGACTTCTTTGTGCGCCTATTAACCTATATATATATATATTTACCTTCCGTCACCTTTAGGTAAGGTAAGTATTGTCTTTGGTCAAAGAATTCAGTGATGAGTTTTTACTGAATAAGCATGTTTTAGGGTCCCTATAATACGATTTTACCATTTTTACGATGATGTCTGTATGTATGTATGTGTGTCTGTGTGTGTGTGTGTCTGTGTGTGTATCTGTGTGTGTGTGTCTGTGTGTGTGTGACAAAAGTTCCGGATCCCATAATTCAATACCACGATTCCAAAAATTATAATTTTTTCGTATTCCTCAAGTTTACATCCAGAAGAACAAGCGATTAGATTTTGGTTATAATTCGTGAACCGGAAGTTGCCACATTTGAAGATTTAACAGTTAAATTTGATTTATTGGCATTTAACGTTATTATAACTTATAGGTTGTATGATGATGTTGTTCTTATTGTTATCGGGTTTGTGCGAACCCACTAAGTGGGACACGCGTAATTTTATGTATGTATGTATGTATGTATAACTTATAGAATATATTATTCTCTATACGATTTGATTACATTTTATACTTCATATTTAATAGATACAGAGTTAAAGAATTTTAATAGTTATTTAACTATCAAGTGTGTTAATGAGGGCGATTAATGATCGAGACATTTTAACGCGTGAGCGTAGCGAACGCGTTAATTGTTGAGATCATTAATCGCCAATTAACACACGTGTTAGTTACAATATTTTTTCGTTGACCGTATCTTATTTAAATGGAAAATCTAATTTTATTCCATGACAATTTTTTTTAGGTTAGTAATGGTTGACCGAACGTCAAATTTTACGTCAGAAAATCAATAAGTTTTGTCATCAATTGTTTTCAGTGGGTGCGTTCAGTGTACTTAATGCTAGACAACGCAAGCGGTTTTTTATGTTATTTGAGGAATTTTATTCTTTCAAATTCATTTTAAAGGTATACCTAGCTAGTAAGTGTGAAAAGCATGACTTTTAATTCTGTCTACCTTTTTGCTACAACTTTGCGTTAGCAATACATGGTGTGTTCCATGTGGTGAACGCACCCAATAAATCGTTTATTAATAAAAAATCATGCATTAATAGGGGTCATTAATGAATGATTTTCTATACATTAAGATAGCCTATTAATAAACGGTCGACGGAAAAGAAATTAAATTTTATAATTCAGCCAGCTATGCTAAACATGGAAACTGCTAATATATTCATATAATTCAAATTGACAGATGTCAGTATGAATAAAAAGTAAATTAATGTGGCAGAGATGAGGATGTTGAAGTAGATGTTGGGGAAACACGGAAAGATACGGTAAGAAAATAACTCTAGTGTTACAATTTTCTAGAAAGATACAAGAAAGACGATTACATTGGTTTGAACATGTCATGAGGAGAAATGAAGAATTATATTTGAACAAGAATGAGTAGTTTAGTAATGGGTGGTTGAAGAAGCAGAGAAAGACCAAAGATAAGATGGAAGGACTGTATTGCGGAAGACTTGAGAGAAAAAGAACCGAATGAGAACGACACGCAAAAATATCTACTCCTAACGAATGGGAAAAGCTAAAGAGGAAGAAGATGTCAGTGTCAAGTACAGACGTCACGACGAAATTAGTCAAAATGGATTCAGGGATGATCAAAATGGATATTTCCGCTGAAATCTGAAAACCGAAATTTTTCTCGATTACAATACTTTGGTTGTGTTCCCGAAACATTAATTTGTGTGAATATAAAATTTGGATACTTTATAAGAAAATCACGAACTGGGTTTGCAACTTAACTTAAATTTCCAAAAACAGTAAATATCAGGCGACAAAATAATAACTACGTAACTATTTACACTAATAGCAATAGTAAAATATACAATATATCAACAAAAATCAGCATATATACTCTTTAAAAAATACCCTTTTTAACACTATACACGAAACTGACTCGTCTCGACAAGACCAAGGTAGTCGAGACTTAGTCAAGACCAAGACAAGACCGACCTCGTCTTGTCTCGTCTCGTCTTGTGGCAACACATCATAAATTAAAATATGAATAACAATTTACGTAAGAAATGCATGAAAATGGTATACTCAAATCGGATATGCAGCCAATGCACGTCATTAATAAAAGTAACTAGATGTGTGACGTCATGAACTGGTACGTTTATATAGGTTTGCGAATCGTAATGAAAAAAGTTATACAGGTTGTATTTCAAACTTTCGTGATATTTTCGAAAAATAATTTTGTTTCACACTGTAATAAATACGGCATATTACCTAAATTGCCAATAAATGTTTGTAATATTATTAAGAATAAAAGTAAAATGAAGATAACATTAATAATATCAAGCTTTTATTTTGAACACAATAGTTAAACTTTAACCAAAGGCGGGTGATTTAGTTCAATATTGTATCATACATATAATATTTTTCAATTGAAGTGTAACTTGACATTATATATTATGCTATTTATAAATTACTAGCGTGTTACTATATCTCCATGAAGATTAAGCTTATTTCGCAATTTAAATATTAACAATAGTTTTATTTAGCTAAAACAGCATATAAATTCAAGCACATAAAAAAATATACAAAATTGAACTATAATATATAATACTGAACAAATAGTATACAATCCATAAAATATATATAATGAACTATAATACAAAAATATTATTGTAATTATCGTTTTCTCTTTTAAATGTGGTTACAGTTGATCTCTGAACTGTGGTAGTCTTGAAAAAAGACTTATTTATAATAAACAAGAATGGAAATAAAACGAAGAAAAATATTTCAAACACGATACTCTTCAAATAGTCAAATAATAACCTTGAAAGTATAAACCAAGGAGGAACGTATAAACATACAAATTATCAATGTTGCCAAGTGTAGTAAAAAACAAACGAATAATATAAGGTAGATGTACATTATTTATATATTATTAATATCATACGATAAATAATGAACTATACTATGCATCTTAATAATAATTCTATAAGATCATACACTTTTTGACAATTTTCCATATTAGTGCCTTTAATGCAGTCAGGTTTTCCCCCTAAGTGATGACGTGCATTGGCTGCATGTCCGATTTGAGTATATCAATACTCATATCGTAATTTTATAAATCGGAACATTTACATTAGCCGTTTCTGATGGTTATTTGATTTAAACTGTTTAAGAAGGCATAAATAATGGAATTAAGCAGCGTAGCTGAAGATTTTATCGACAATTCAATTGGAAACAAAGTAAATCTTGCAAAAAGATACTTACAGACGATAAAGTTTCCAAAGTTACAACTGTAAAAAATGTAGTTAAATCCAGTGAAGGATCATTCACAAGAAAACATTTAATTTATCTTCGGGCGGTGTAATACATTTTCTCAACGTCAATGGCGCCGATAATAATGTTAGAGTAGTACATATTTTAAAAAATCTGAGGTAGTGTAATAAGGCGAGCAATAACAAATAAGTAACTTTTTATAATCTTTTCTAAATTATAGTTTCAGAAATAATATTTCAACTTGTTATCTTTGTTAGTCAAAATTCTGTTTAGAAATAGTTATCATCTTTTATTAACTAACTTTTTCGTCTAGCTGTCAAAAACATTGGACAGATATTTGTTGACAATTAAGTGTGGAAGTTATTGCAAGCCTACGTGCAGCGCTGATATTTTAGTATGGGTGCCATATGATACCCCCTTCAACCCCTCAGAGATAAGCCTGTCCCGAAAGTAACGCTTTGTTTTTAGATAGTCGGTTTTAGATACTCATGTTGACAAGACATGGGGTCGGTCTTAGAAACTCAGTGTGAAGGGATGAAGTCTTGGGTTTTAGTTTGAGTAGACGCTACTGCGCAGTTATAATGTAAAACGTAACTATTATGTTTAGTGTAATCATTAATAATAAGTTAGTTTAAATGTAAATAAAACCATGTAAATAAAGAAGTTAGTTAAATCCAAATAATGTCTGTGTCCATAATTTAAGTGTGTTCAAGTGTTCATCGGCCATCAAAGATAAGTTCAAGTGTGTAAGTGCAATTGTGTCTGTATTCCGTCCTCCTTAAACAAGCGGTGGTCGAACATCCAGCGCCCACCAGTTAGAAAAAGTGTCATCGTTGGGAAAAGCAGTAAGACCACCATCATTAGAGCTTTCCCCCCACCCCCCTCGTGTTACAGTAGCCAGCACAATATATGCCACTATTTAAAGTTTTTTTTTTTTCAAGTATACACATTTAACAATATCAATAAACCTATATTAAAAATGTTTTCATAAATTTCCAGGATGTTCATTTACATATATATAGACTGTTTCCTTTAAACCAGCGCTTTTTTGGACGAATTAATGACTTTAGATAAAAATGTTATATACAAAAAATTAATAAAAATAAGGGGCTAATTTATCAATAATAACAAATCGAAAATTCAAGCAGTGGTTCTCAAGCTTTTTAACAATTTTTTTTAATACTTTTCAGCTCGTTAGAGATTTTTTTTTATTTCAACGATATAAATATTATATAAGGTTGTATAACAATTATTTTGTGAAAGATCGTATTCAAAATTAGAAATAATGTAATAAAAATCTGTTGTGACCATCACAATACCTCTCGCGCCCTTTGCATTGTGGTTTATATACGAGTAAGTATTGTATTTAACATTTCTTGTACACACAAAAAATTCTAATTACATCTAATCTTTCTATTTACGTAATTTCTATAATTTTAAATTCATTCTATGAGCAAGTTTTATCCATTTCTTCTAAATGTTATTCCAATTCATTAACGGAACTGGCGTTATTTCTGAAGGGTTCATGTAATATACCTATAATTTTAAATATATAATTAATAATACAATAACAAATATTAAATATCGTTCCCAGAAAAAGCCTTCAGTACTATCTCTGAATTTATGACACTGACATTAGTGACATTTATCTGTCAATTACAGACGTTTTAATTTCTCAAGTAGTTACCGTGGAGATGTTTGGGCTGTGAGCAGGCTGTGAGATTTACTACAACAGATTATTTTATAAATTATATATCTATATCTTTAAATCTATAGAAGGTATACTAATAAAATTAAATGTGTCGGATAGAGAATTTTGTTTTTTAATATTTGTAATATCATAAATATTCAAAAAAATAATATTTAGAAGATTTTTGTTAAAATACTACTACTTCCGGTTGTCGAATTGTTACCAGAATCTACTCAACTCTTCCCATTACTGTTAGATAGAGGAATCCGTAGTTACACAGGTCTTTAATCTTATAGAATTTGAGAAATCGTACCTCCAACAATCTAACACATACACACACACACACACACACATCCACACACACACACAGACATCATCGTAAAAATGTTAAAATCGGATTGTAGGGACCTTAAAACGTGCTTATTCACTAAAATCTGGATATGCGATTTTTATCATGATTTCAATACCTCTCTTAAGTGAGAGGTAAAAATGGCTTTTGTTTACTACTAGTGTAACCTAGGTAATATAAGTATCAATACATGTGTATTACATAGCACATTTTCAATTTTTAATACAATTTTTCTTGAATTAATGGTTATACAACCATAAACAATATTTATATCGTTGAAATAAAAATAAAAAATATTTAGACATATTTATTTGCATTCAAACTAACTTATTATTAAAAATTAACCAAACATAACTAAACTGTTACATGTTACATTGTAACTCAGCTGGCGGACGTTCAGCTCGCGCCCAAAACTAAAACACCGGAACTAGATGTCTTCCACTGGGATGTCTATTACCGACTACATGTTTACTCCATAGGAGTATAAACTCAATTGCTTGAAAACTAAGCATTATCTTCTTCGTGAGAGGATTATCTAAGCGGTGCAGAGTGCACAATGTAAGACGCAACCATAACAGAATATCAACCTTGCACGTAGGCTTGCAATAACTTACAAACTTAATTGTCAACAATATAAATGTCAAAATCGCTGACATCTAGACTAAACAAACCGCTATGGGAGAAATGACAATTTATATCTAAACATAATTTTGACTAACAAAAGATAACAGAGTTGAAATATAGTTCCTGAAACTATAATTTAGAAAAGTTTAAACAACAGTATTTTTATATCACACTGGTAACTACCAAAAGATGTAACAGAGGCACGGTAGTGAAAACAAAAATATGTTATCGAGATGGTTAGCGCTCAACACTGTTCAATTCTGCAAAATATGAAAATTTATTTGCCCCGAGAGTAAAACACTAACTTTATTAATGCAAAAATTATTATGGTCAAATGTAGCGGAATCGCTGCCATCTGAAATATAATTTTTCTATCAATTTTTGTTAAATTCATGAAAAGGAATTTCGAGATTTCAATTAATTCGAGAACGAAGTTTTTTGGTTAGTCGGAAACAATTGATAAAATGAATATTTATCATTTCAAATGAATTATGCATGTCTCTCAATATTCATCGTTCAAGGCACATATTATTTCTACGTATAAGAACAATAAAGTATAGGTTATTATATTAAAAAAAAATACTTAAACTTATCTTTTATGAACCAATACTAAGTAAATAAATAATGGTATAACATTATTAGCCATGTTATTTATATTATAACAATGCGTTAAAATGAAATTGATAATTGAATTAGCACACATACATGAAACTGTTACGAGTTATGGTGATATTTTTTCGCTGTAAAGTTACAGCAATTTCTTACATTACTGTAGCAACTACAGTGTATTTAAGAATGTACAGTATAGCATTTTTACTACAATCTTACATTTATCAAAATTGCAGTGCTTACAGTGTTTATAGTGTACCGTTTTATTTATATGGGTAAAGTGTGAAACTCAGACAAATATTATTAGTTAAAATAATACGTTTATTAAACGATAAATAATTAGAAGAAATATTAAAAAGATAATAAAAGTAACTAACACTATGATCAAATAATTATAAACACTAATTTAAGACTAAGAATATTATTAACTGCTTAAACACTAAGATTATTTATTTAACCAATATTTATATCACTACATTTATTTATCCAACTACATTTATTTATGTTAACCACTCGTAGACTATTTATTTATATCACCGACTTCATTGCTCGTTGCTCCTATATCACAGTCTATCTTCCCGCTGTTCTCCCGACGGTATTAATACCCCATATCCTTCTAGAACCCTCTGACGCGACAGTCATACCGAGCACTATAGAATTAGGTCAACGGTGTAATTAACATGTCTATGAGTCCGTCGCCGGGGATTGCATCATCTGGGTAATTCCGGCGAAGGGATTACGTCATCGCTCTGGTACATTCTTTCAGTAGCGGCGCAAGCATTCGGCGCGTCGGGTCGGCGCGGGTTATAATAGAAATGTACAGAATAGAGCCAATAGGCTAATAAAAAAATAATTTATTTACACAAAACCGATCATAATTTTTTATTTTATAAGCTTGTAAATATTGCTCCTGGAATTTGTTGTTTGATCTTCTGAAACAGCCTTTATAAAATACATGCTACTTTGTGGAAGTATGATTGCGGCATGAATGTATTTCAAACTCTATAATCTGCTTTCACAACGAACATAGCAGCATTATGAAAATCGGATTCTAGGGCCGGTTATATCCCACTGTATTATTTTGCGTGCTCTTTGATTATTTTTCCAATTTCATCCAACATCCAACGCTTGTGGAATGATAAACGCACTGCTGACGTGTTTTATTTGAGTGGGATTATCAGATTTAAAAATGAAGAACACTGTATTTTATAACTAGAAGTTTATTATCAAAACATTTCTATAGCTTCTGGTTAATGTTAATGTGAAAAATAAATCATGATGAATATTTGGAATTCAATACAACAGGAATTTATGTTTTAAATATTTTCCGGTTATACTAAATTTATCTTATTAATTTTTCCCGAAATATATTTAATATAAACAGGAAAATATGAATAATATATTTTGGTTTAATTTAGCTTTTATTTGTTTTCGACAAATGAAACATTCCATAATTTGTTATATTTTTCACTTCATTTGTTGTAAATGTTTTTAAAAAAAATTTTGGTATAAATTAGCATAATGTATTTTATTCGGCTTCCATCGATTATTGTATATTCCAATAGCTGATAAAAAAATAACCTACTTACATCCCGTCCAGCTTAGCACTGCACTTGAGTTGCGCAAAAGATAACATGCAATAGCACGATGACAGGAGAGAGATAATCATAATAATAATAAAAAAATCTGATGTGGCCAGCACAATACCTTCCGTCAATACTGTGTATTATGTACAAATTCTATACATAAATTTTCTTGCAAAAGATTCTAAATTTCCAGTAATATTATTTCATGCAAATGACACTTGACACTGACATCTTCTTCTTCATTATCTTTTCCCATTCGTTAGGGGTCGCTATTTTTTATTTTCTTCTTCCACTAATTTTTGTGTGATAAATGACTAATCCTAATCCTAATTATGTATTTGAATAATTGACGAAAGGTTGTATGTTGGCCACATAAAAGTTACATTCTAAACTGATAGTTGTGGAATATACGAAATAACATAGAACGACCATATTAGTTATTTGTATTTATTTATGACAAGTTCAAAATCCTTGCTAAATTTCGTTATTTGCTCTAACCATGTAAAAAAAAATGTAACGAAGCGATATGTTACTTTGAAAGTTTAAGGGAAGGTATATATTTTCATTAGTGAAGTGAACTAATTTAATTTAGACCACGCTATTCGATTCACATGGCCGACAGCTGTGGTCGGTGGTTAGAATGTGGTTTAAATCCCACAGCCAATATCTTACAAACAAGAATAGTCAACAGCTGCCAAAGGATACATTGGTACTAATCCGAAATTTGTTTCATTAGAAATAAAATACGAACATTCAATATAAAACACCTTACTTTTTTGTAGCGCGTTACTTATTTCTAAAATTTATTAAATTAAAAGTATTTGGGAACTTCCAGTTTTAATTCAAAATAAGAATAGGAGGCCTTGAAATTCCTTAGCTTTTAATACAACAAATGTTGCATGTTACAATATATAGATAATAAACCTTTCAACAACTTCTTAATAATATAAGCATTACAATAGCAAATACTAACATTAATGCCAGTAAACCACTTTTCACTTATCGTAAGTACAAAATTGATACTAAAGCACAGACCGACGTCGTCTACTAGATCAAATGTAATACTTGTAACAAATTTTACATAGGTGAAACTTCTGACCTAAAATTTTTATTGAAAAATTCTCTTTTGCTTTCTTTAACTACTCGCGCCCCAAAATTTTACATTACTACTCGCGTGGTGCATTTTGTACACCACATGTACTTTCAGCTTTTGTGTTACGTACTTGCTAACTATGATCGACGTCGAATTAAAACACGAATTATTATTAATTGTTGAATACTTTTACTGAAAAATATACACTGATTGCACAAAATAATAAGACCTATTGTTATCATTGGCACTGAAATAAATTTGAACACTGAAAAAACTGAAAAACATTTTCTAGAAACAAAAAATACTAAGAAAAAATCTGTTGTGGCCAGCACAATACCTCTCGCCACTTCCTTTTTTTGGTTACATAAGTATAGTGCGCGAACAGTAATGTTACATTTTTGGGCTTGACAAGCAGATGTGTGGGCCCGTTTCAGAATGATAATTAGTAATTATGTACATTCTTTAACTCTATATCTATTGAATATGATGTATAAAATGCAATCAAATCGTATAGAGAATAATATATTATTTAAATTATAATAACGTTAAATGTCAATAAATCAAATTTAACTGTTAAATCTTCTAATGAGGCTACTTCCGGTTCACCAATTATAACCAAAATCTAATCAGTTGTTCTTCTGAATGTAAACTTGAGGAATACGAAAAAAATATAATTTTTGGAATCGTGGTATTGAAGTTATGCGATCTGAAACCTTCGTCATACACACACACAGACACACAGATCACACTTACCACTCAAATGTTTCCCCAATGATGACACTTGGACAAATGATCCTAAATATTATCTAGTAAAGACACCCAGAGGGTGTTTCTAATAGAAACAAGTAGATATTTCAATTTGTCAGATCATGCAGGGAAATACTGATATAAATAAAAAATATACGCGTCATAAATAGGTGGGCACGTAAACATAATTATTTTATATGTACGTTATAAATTATATTGTCCACATATAGGCATATACATTATATAATGATAAATAGGCGTATTTATTTAATTTTGTAATTACTTATCAATATTCGACATACGTGTGGACTTTAATTAATTTTTAAATTTAATTTTGATAATGATTGATTGCTATTAAGTATTAAAATTTTTGAATGATTTATTATATTTATAAAATTATTATAAAAAGCTTGATAATTATTGAAATAACAAGGCTTATAAATATAAAAATCTGTTGTGGCCAGCACAATACCTCTCGCCACTTCCTTTTTTGGTTACATAAGTATAGGGCGCGAACAGTCATGTTACATTGTTGGCCTTGACAAGCAGATGTGGGGGCCCGTTTCAGAATGATAATTAGTCAGTATGTTTCATTCAGAATTTCAAGATTTTCTAAATACACATAGTTAATTTGTCACCAGGAGTGTGGAATTTACTTGTCGAGGAAAATAAACCATATGGAATTGGAAAATCACTAAATTTAGAATGAGAAATTATGATACATCTATATACATAATTACTAGCTATCATTCTGACATGAGTCCCCATATCTGCTTGTCAAGGCGCCCTATTGTATTTAACAGTTCTTGTATACCTACATTCTACACCAAAAATTGTACTTACATATATCTATTCCTTATATTTAGATTGTTTAATTTTAAATTCATTATATGAAGAAATTTTGTTCTCTTCTAATTTTTCGAAATGTTTCCAATTCATTGTCAGGATTGACTGTATTTTTGAAGGATATATGTAATAGACCTATAATCTTAAATATTTAACTACTAATACATTAAGAAATAATATAATGTATATGTACTTCCCAGAAAAACTCTTTAGTAATATCTATGAATTTCTGACACTGACATTTATCTGTCAGTTACAAAAAGTTCAACTGGTCAACTATTTTCCATGGCATCCTTTCGGCTGTAAAATTTATTATAACGTTATTTTATTTATTATATTTCTTTTATCTCTAAATCCATAGAATATACGAGTATAATAAAATATTTAAATGTATCAGATAGAGAATTTAATTTTCTTTAATATTACCAAGAAAAATTTTCAAAAAATATTATTTAGAAGATTTTTTTTCAAGAATCTTCTACTTCCGGTTGTCCAATTGTTACCAAAACCTTTTCAGATCTTCCCATGAATGTCCGATTGGAAAATACGTAATTAAACAATTTTTAAGTCTTATAGTTTTTGAGTAATCGTCCTTCCAACATCCTACATACATACACACACACACACACACACACATACATCCACACACACACACACACACACACACAGACATCATCGTAAAAATGTTAAAATCGGATTGTAGGGACCTTAAAACGTGCTTATTCAATAAAATATGGATATGTGATTTTTAGCATGAATGCAATACCTCTCTTAGCGAGAGGTAAAAATCTGATGTGGCCAACACAATACCTCCTGTTTAATTTAATTTCTGTCCATGTAAATACTTAATCGTTACCGAAATCTGTGTACAAAACAGATTGGCAGACCCATCAATGGGTAATATGCCGTGATGATATATTTATTTTATTTATTTATATACTTACCCATATTCATTGCTGGCGTGGAGGTGCACTCCCAACACAGGGGTCAATTTTGTGCCATTTAAAATTCTAAAATATTTGACGTCGGTCGGAATCGAACCCGGCTCCCCAGATTCGCGTGAGGTGCGGTACAAATATGTCATCATTATTACCGACATCTATGTACAAAGCAGATTGTCTCATCCAGCAATGGCTAATATGACATGGTGATATATTATATATTTTTATTATCGTACCTATATTCCTACATATTTACTTATGCTGGAAACTGTTATTAAATTCCTTTCCACATAAATTGTTCCATTTACTATTTTCTTTTTAAAACGTTACTATTATTATTTGAAATAATTAGTTTGTTGACAGTGTCAGTTACATACATTTGAGATCTGAACTATGTTGCCATGGAGTTGTGTTTAAAGCCTTGACTCCGGGATTAAAATTGTAGATAATTTTAGAAATTTATCCATAAAATATATACAACAAGTATTAACGAAACCTATAGAAAATTTAAAAAACTTTAATTTTTATAATAACAAATTTCGAAAAAGTAACACTTGAAGGTGTAATATTATATTGAAATGCTCGTATTTCAAATAAACAAGCTTGTGATTCAAGTAATTATTTGTTTATTTTTTAAATTTGTACTTTAATAATGCCTTGCTGTCAAGTAACATGTGAGTTCAATTTCTTTCATTGTTTCGGTGCATTTTGAGGTGTCATTGTCACTGCTGTCAGTGTCATTACAGGTGTCTACATAAAGCATAAAAAGTACGATTTTCTCCTCAAAGTCTAACTACAGTTCATGTACACAATACTGTGTTCGAAGGAAATAAATTATACTTTATGCTCCGTAAATATAATTCAAAATAACATTTACCGTTCGAGTCTGAGTACATAGAATAATAAAATCAAACGCATCTATAAGTGAATGTTCGAAGGCAGGTATATTGGAATATACAAAGGTTCGTCTATTCGTTCACCGTGGTTACTTAATTAATAACCAATGTAACACGTGGCACTTAAAGAAAATCACGCATTATTATTGGTTTACAAATTAACGAATGATATAGTCTTTCAAAAAAAAGTTAAAAATATGGTCTATTTCATTTAAAAGTTACTATTCCTATATTCCATATTCACAAAAGATAATCTACTTCTGAGACATCATATTTTACCTTATGTTCACTAGATTAAATTGTGTTTTATGAAAAAGAAAATCCGTTTCTGGCGTATTATTAATCTTGGAAGTGTGGCAACCAGCTTACATTGCTTAGATGAAAAAGAAAGAATAATATAATATTTGTAGAAATTCATCTATTACCTTTCGTGAGGAATAAATACTGAGATATATAATATAGTAAACAATTTCCTCGTTTATCATCAAAAGTGTAGCAAACACTTTATAAAGAAAACATCTGATGTGGCCAGCACAATATACCTTCCGTCAATCCTGTGTATTATGTACAAATTCCATACATAAATTTTCTTGCAAAAGATTCTAAATTTTTGGTATTATGTGATTCCCTTTCTCGGCAACTGAATTCCATACTCCAGATAACAAACAAACCACACGAAATAAGAAAATTATGAAATTTTGAATGAAAAATTATAACACTTGTCAGTTATGGACAATTAATTGCTGTCATTTTGACACGGGTCCCCATATCTGCTTGCCAAAGTCAGCAAAGTCATGTTACTGCACGCCCCCATACATAAATTTTCTTGCAAAAGATCCTATATTTCCAGTAAAGTTATTTCATAAACAAACTATACAAATTGCACTTGACATTGGCATCTTCTTTTTCTTGAGTTTTCCCCATTCGTGAGGGTGTCGCTATTTTTTATTTTCTTGTTCCACTCATTTTTGTTTTGCGTGTCGTACTTATTCAGTTCCTTTTCTCTCAAGTCTTCTGCAATACAGTCTTTTCATATTATATTTGGTCTTCCTATGTATCTTCCACCTTCTATTAATATATTCATCTCTCCTCATGACATGTTCAAACCAATGTAATCGTCTCTCTTATATCTAGAAACTTCTAACACTAGAGTTACTTCCCTTATTCTTTCATTGATTTACATTTTATTGATACTGACATCTGTTAATTTGAATTACCTGAATATATTAGCAGTTTCCATGGTTGTTAGCATAGCTGGCTGATTTATGAAATTTATATGAAATTTATTATCTTATTCTTCTTTAACTCTATATCTGTTGAATATCAAATATAAAATGCAATCAAATCGTTAGACAATAATATATTCTTTAAGTTATAATAACATTTAACTGAGTTTTTCAAGAAAAACTGTTAAAATCTTCAAATGAGGGTACTTCCGGTTGACCAATTATAACCAAAATCTAATCAAGTCTGCATATGGTTGTAAGGAAGAGGAATACGCAAGAATTGTAATTTTTGGAATTTTAGTATTGGAGATATCGTTGACGAAACCGCGGTCCACACACACACACATACACACACGCACACACACGAACACACACACACATACAGACATCATCGTAAAAATTGCAAAATCGTATTGTAAAGACCCTAAAACGTGCTTATTCAATGAAAACTCAAAACCGAATTTTTTGACCAAAGACAATACCTTCCTTACCTAGAGGTGACGGAAGGTAAAAATGAAAAACCTTGGAAACTCCTGTTATATATATCTCAGAAGTAGTACGATGCGACTTCACTAATTTTTTTTCTTAGCACAATAGAAATAGTAATTTTTATAAAAATAAATCTTAATTTTGATCTTGAAATTTTTAAAAGTTGTGTGTTATTTTAAGAACTCCAATTCAATTTTTATTTATCTCTGACGAATTCCTATTGATTTCCAACAAAAATTTCAAGTTCATATAAATAACTGAAATTCTTTCCATTCCACTAAAAATATTTTCGTTTTCTTGACATTGGGATTGCGAATGAAAAATTGGGTTTAAATGAGAAAGTAAATAATCAGTGATACTGTCAGTAGAATTTTGTGGCTTGGTGAAGTAAATATTTATTCTGAAAGCGGCGCTATGAGACTGACGGCGGCGGATGTACTGGCCGCTAGCCAGAGACATGACTCTAACATTACTATAAATATTTATCTGTCATTTCTTCCGTGCTAATGAATACTTGTCAATAAATTTTACATGAATCTGTTTGGATATTTATAACGTACGCTTTATAGGTTAGAAATTAAACGTTTTATGAATGGTAATAATAATAATATTTAGAAATTATGAGTGGCGGTATTCTTGTAATATTCTTAGAATGTGTTTCTATTAAATAGTTTATATCAAAGTGAGAGCTTTATTTTTTTGCTTATTCTATTTAAATGGGTGATCAATGAAGGAAAATTCAACAAAAAGTATAATAATATTTGGGATGTTAATATTATATTAGGATATCGTTTCTCAACAGGGGGGTCGTGATCAGATATACCGAGATCGCAATCAGTCAGAAAAAATAAAACACATTATGTACGAAAAAAAAACCTTTTCTAATTAATATTTTTTGGCGCTTTGTGAGAGCTGTGTAGAGAAACGGAGGCATGCCAAGTTCGCTGTGGTGAGAGGCGTGAAGATAAGCGGATTGCGTTTTGTCCCAGCATGCGTCCTTCTTTTCATTGATGACATCTGTCAATTTGAATTATCTGAATATATTAGCAGTTTCAATGGTTAGCGTAGCTGCTGATTTATGAAATTTAATATCTTTATAATTCGTTAACTCTATATCAATTGAATATGAAGTATAAAATACAATTCAACCGTATAGAGAATAATATATTCTTTAAAATTTATAATAACATTCAATGTCAATAAATGATATTTAACTGCTTTTTTTGAAGAAAAACTGTTAGAAGTTGCAAATGAGGGTACTTCCGGTGGACCAATTATAACCAAAATCTAATCATGTCTGCATATGGATCTAAACTTGAGGGATATGAAAAAATTAAAAATTTTGGAATCGTGATATTGGAGTTATGAGATCCGAAACGAACATACACACACACACACACACATACATACAGCATCCTAAAAATAGTAAATTCATATTCTAGGGATCCCAAAACGTGCTTATCCATTAGAAACTCACTATCGAAATTTTTGACCAAACCTTCCGTGCTTAAAGGTGACGGAGGGTAAAACTGGCTCATATAAATTTTTATTTTAAATATACTATTTGATGACAGGTGTAGATAATTTTTATGAAGTTAGGTTTACAAGATACGACTATCAACTTTTATTTTTAAATAGCAACCTGTAATAAATTATTTTACTAAAGTATAAACTGCCACTTTTTTGTATTTCAACGATGTATTAGTTTTTAATAATGCTTTTGAAAAAAAAATCGAGAAAAATAAGATAACTGAGTTATATGAGAAATAATTTTAATACAAATATGCTAGTTTTGCTATGGGAAAATAAATTATGAATATAAATAAGTAATAATTAATATCAAACACATGTATACTTTGTTGATATTCGTTTAACATTGTTACATTTCGTTTATTTAAAAATTCGTTATTATTATTATTAAATTTTATAAATATCTTTATTATTTTTCAAAATACCTCAGAAATCAGTACTCGAAACTTTTTCACAGCTGCTTCAGGTGATGAATATCGCTCACCACGCATTTTATTTTTTATGTACGGGAACAAAAAGATAAATAAAAGATAAATCTGGTGAATATGGACAATGAGTCATCATTTCACCATTTCTATTGATTAAAAATTTAACCGTTAGACGAGCAGAATGAGTGCTTGCAATATCATGATGAAGAATAATTCGACGATTTCTATTATTTTCCCTTTATCGATGTCTTCCGGCTAACCAATTTATGTGTACCAATCAGCATTAATAGTCCTTCGATCTTCAAAAGCCACTGTTGCCACATGACCAGTATAGCCGATGAAACAAACAATCATATGCTTCGCAACTCTGTGCGGGCGAACGCCTTTTGTTTCTGCGTCGGCTCATTTTCAAACGCCTAAACAGTTGACTGCTGTTTACTTTCAGGTTCGTACGAATGAATTCAACTTTCATCACCAGTAACAACGTTGTAGACAAAATTTGAACGACCTCGGTTGAAATTTTTGAGCTTTTTGGGTACCATTTAACACGAGCCTGTGTTTGAGTTTCAATCAAATTGTGTTTTATCTAACGACTGCAAAAGTTCCGTACATTCAGCTAATTATGCAAAATCATGTGTATAGCTTTCATGTCAATACCCAAGGATGTCTAAATTACACGTTATGTTACATGCCAATCTCGCTCAACCATTTCGCGCACACCAACTTTAGTGGCAATTACAGAAGAGGATTGACGACCTTGACTCCGCACTGTAATTCGGCAAACTAATTATAAACTGTCCTATTGGGTGATGCTTTATCCCAAAAAGCCAAAAGCAGTCGTTCGATATACTGTTTCGGCGTCAGATTACATTTTTTAAAAATCTGTTGTGGCCAGCACAATAACTCTCGCCACTTCCGTTTTTGGTTACATAAATATAAGGCGCGAGCAGTCTTGTGTCATTGTTGGCATTGACAAGCAGATATGGAGGCCCGTGTCAGAATGAAAATTAGTAATTATGTACATAAATGTCATATGTCAGAATTTTTCATTAAAAATTCCAAGATTTTCTAAATTCATGTAGTTAATTTGTCACCAGGAGTGTGGAATTTACTTGTCGAGGAAAATAAACCACATGAAATTGGAAAATCACTAAATTTAAAATGAAAAATTATGATATTTGACATCTATGTACATAATTACTAGCTATCATTCTGTCACGGGCCCCCATATCTGCTTGACAAAGCCAACAAACTTACATGACTGCTCGCGCCCTATTCTATTTAACATTTCTTATTTCTTGTATACCTACACACTACACCAACAATTCTACTTATATCTAATCTTTATATTTAGATTTTTAAATTTTAAATTCATTCTATGAAGAAATTTTGTCCTCTTCTAATTTTTCGAAATGTTTCCAATTCATTGTCGGGATTGACAGTATTTTTGTAGGGTATATATAATATACTTGTAATTTTAATTTTTTAACTATTAATACAATAAGAAATAATATAATGTATGTACGTCCCAGAAAAAATCTTCAGTAATGTCTTTGGATTTTATATACCTTATATGTCTTGATTCCTAAGTCTATAAAATATATAATAAACTATTTATATGTATCAGATAGAGAATTTACTCTAATACAAGCAAGAACAAAAAAAAAATAATCCCAGTAATGTCCGATTGAGAAATACGTAAGTATTATAGTTTTTGAAAAATCGTCCTTCCAACCTCCCCACACACATACATCCACACACACACACAGAGACATCATCGTAAAAATATTAAAATCGGATTGTAGGGACCTTAAAACGTGCTTAATCATTAAAATCTGGATATGCGATTTTTAGCATGAATCCAACACCTCTCTTGGCGAGAGGTAAAAATCATGGTATGAAAATTTTCACGCCAAATTTCCATTATTTTCGCAAAATGCTTCGGCGCCCTAAACACTCGTTATCTTAAAGTGATTTTCGACCGCCCTTGAACGGAAAGCGCCATTGAAAAACTTTTGTCTGGCATAAAGAATACTCGCTGAAAGCCTCGCGGTGCATTGGAAAAGTTTCAGTAACAGTTTTGCCAAGCTCTACGTAAAACTTTGCTCGGTTTTGTCGTCCATCACATACAAAAAGGAACAAGAAGTTGAGGCAATCCTTGTGTAAAGTATTCCCAGCGCAACCCTGCTTGGCCCACAGATGCAATAGGCTTCCCCGTTCAATCCCTTCGATCTCCAATCATCTTCTTGAAAGGAGTCAGCCACAATAATTACAGTCTGGGAACTTTTCGATAGCATTTTGATTGTATGGGCGATTGTAAATAAACAAGATGACATCTGGTGGTAATGTACAGAAATATCATTGATAAGAAATGTTATGTTACGTGACATTAGCTTGGCTATATAAACATAAGTCTTATCTATGTTCATAATACGAGTACTTACTCTTAGAAATATAATGTGTCTTACACGTTTAATGTATACAAGCAAATTGTAAATGTCAAGCAGGACGCTAAAGTAAGTTCCTTTGAAAACCACTTTGGCGCTACGACCTTATTGGCGGCGCTGTAAACGCACATGTCATGGCGCCTAACAGTGCCTGTTAACAGTTCAATGCAACACGATTTTTAAATTTGTTCATTCGAAGTTATCATCAAGAAATATAGTTAAAGGTCGGTTAGATTAGCAAACAATTTTATTTTACAGCATTGCTTTAATGAGCAAAAAAATATGCCCGTGAGGTGACGCTTGGTAAACGCCCGCACGATACATATATATCATCATTACTGGAATCTGTGTACAAAGCAGATTACGACAACCAGCAATGGGCAATATGCCATGATAATATTTTTTTTTTATTTATTTAAATACATACCTGCATATTTACTAACGCTAGAAATTATGTATTTTAAGTTCCTTTCCATGTAACTATTGTTCTATTTACAATTTTCTTTTTAAAACTTTTTTTTTCATAGTCTACTGAAAAATAACTATAAAAATAAAATTTATTTAAATTTAAATGCAATTTTTCTCAATATTTTTGTTATGTAACGATATAAAATGATTATATGATTATAATCAATAGCTGTCATTCTAATACAGGCCCCCATATCTGCTTGCAAAGGTCAGCAAAGTCACGTGACTGTTCGCGCCCTATACATACACTTTTTTGCAAAAGATCATATATTTCCAGCAAAATTATTTCATAAACAAACTATGTAAATTATACTTGACACTGACATAATCTTTTCTTTTGCTTTTATCATTCGTTAGGGGTCGCTATTTGTTATTTTCTCATTTCTGTTTTGCGTATCGTCCTCGTTCAGTTGTTTTTCTCTCAAGTCTTCCACAATACAGTCCTTCCATCTTATCTTTGGTCTTCCTCTGTTTCTTCTACCTTCTGTTACTAAGCTATTCATTCTTCTTCCAATATATTCTTCATCTCTCCTCATGACATGTTCAAACCAATGTAATCATCTCTCTTGTATCTTTCCAGAAACTTGTAACACTAGAGTTATTTCCCTTATTCTTTAATTCCTTACCGTATGTTTTCGTGTCTTCGCCAACAACTAAATCAACAAATTTCTGCCACATTCATTTACTTTTCATTGATATTGACATTTGTCAATTTGAATTATCTGAATATATTAACAGTTTCCATGGTTAGCATAGCTGACTGATTTATGAAATTTTATATCTTTATAAATCTATAAATCTATATCTATTGAATATGAAGTATAAAATGCAATCACATCGTATAAAGAATAACATGTTCTATAAAATTTATAAACATTATATATCAATAAATGATATTCAACTGCGTTTTTTCAAGAAAACTGTTAAAAGTTTTAAATGAGGGTACTTAACCAAAATATAATAATGTCTGCATATGGATCTATACTCGAGGAATACGAAAAAAATATAATTTTTGGAATCGTGGTATTGGAGTTATGTGATTCGATACGATCGTCACATACACACACACATACACAGTCGCACACACACACATACATACAGACAGACATCATCGTAAAAATAGTAAATTTGTATTCCAGGGACCCAAACGTGTAAATTCATTAGAAATACACTATCAATTTTTTTATCCAAGACAATGCCTTCCTTACCCAAAGGCGACGGAAGGTAAAAAATACGTTTTCTGTAGTAATTCAACTATCAGACCACGTCCCAGCAACCAGAAAAGAACCAGCCTATCATAATAGGTATATTTTATATAGTTTATTTTATATTCGGCATATCCTGTTCAAATAAATTTTACATTATCCAGTTGTGAGCATTGTATGAATATGACCAACATTTGATTAAAGTTCTTAATTCTCATTAGGAATTGCGGTAGTGAACCACAGGACTACGTTATACAAGTATAATCTTATTACGTAATATAATGTAGGATTGTGTGACCGTATTAAAACTTTAAAGTGGATTACATTCTGCTAGCCACAAGGTATTTTCCTTCTACTATATCACGTGTAGTTTCCCTATGCACTATTTATTACAGAATTTATTCTTCAGAACAATAAAATATTAATCACAATCATTCGTATTATTACTATGGTGGAAATGATTAGGCAGAGGACTGACGTTATCAATCTGAAAAAATCTGTTGTGGCCAGCACAATACCTTCCGTCAATCCTATGTATAATGTATAAATTCCATACATAATTTTTCTTGCAAAAGATTCTAAATTTCCAGTAAAATTATTTCTTAAACAAACTATTCAAATTGCACTTGACACTGACATCTTCTTCCTCTTTAGCTTTTCCCATGCGTTAGGGGTCGCTATTTTTGCGTGTCGTTCTCATTCGGTTATTTTTCTCTCAAGTCTTCCGCAATACAGTCCTTCCATCTTATCTTTGGTCTTCCTCTGCTTCTTCATCCTCCCATTACTAAATTACTCATTCTTGTTCAAATATAATTCTTCATTTCTTCTCATGTCATGTTCAAACCAATGTAATCGTCTTTCTTGTATCTTTCTAGAAAATTCTAACACTAGAGTTATTTTATTACCGTATCTTTCCGTGTGTTCACCAACATCTACTTCAACATCCTCATCTCTGCCACATTAATTTACTTTTTACTCATACTAACATCTGTCAATTTGAATTATATGAATATAGTAGTAGTTTCCATGTTTAGCATAGCTGGCTGAATTATAAAATTTAATTTCTTTAAAATTCTTTAACTCTGTATCTATTGAATATGAAGTATAAAAAGTAATCAAATCGTATAGAGAATAATATATTCTTTAAGTTATAATAATATTAGATGTCAATAAATCAAATTTAACTGTTAAATCTTCAAATGAGGCTACTTCCGGCTCACCAATTATAACCAAAATCTAATCACTTGTTCTTCTGGATGTAAACTTGAGGAATACGAAAAAATATAATTTTTTGAATCGTGGTATTGAAGTTATCCGGAACTTTTGTCAAACACACACAGGACACACACAGACACACACACATACATACATACAGACATCATCGTAAAAATGGTAAAATCGTATTATAAGGACCCTAAAACAAGCTTATTCAGTAAAAACTTATCATTGAATTTTTTGACCAAAGACAATACCTTCCTTACCTAGAGATGACGGAAAGTAATTATTAGTTGTTATTTACTTTTAAGAAAAGAAGAAAAATAAACTACTATTAAAGAAACGTATATATTAATTAATTTACAATTATTTCTAAGTCAATCCCTATTCCTTTTACGGGAGATAAAATTATTTGACACAACATTATCATTCTCAGCAGTATGGTACGAAAATAAACTACAATTATTTCAAATAATTTTATATTCCGTAAAAGGAATAACGATTGACTTGGAAATAATTGTAAATATCATTAATATTTTAATACTACTACTTTTTACCTCTCGCTAAGAGAGGTATTGGATTCATGCTAAAAATCGCATATCCAGATTTTATTGAATAAGCACGTTTTAAGGTCCCTACAATCCGATTTTAACATTTTTACGATGATGTCTGTGTGTGTGTGTGTGTGTGTGTGTGTGTGGATGTGTGTGTGTGGGATGTTGGAAGGACGGTTACTCAAAAACTATAAGACTTAAAATTTGTTTAACAACGTATTTCCCAATCGGACATTCATGGGAAGATCTGAAAAGGTTTTGGTAATAATTGGACAACCGGAAGTAGAAGATTCTTGAAAAAAATTCTTCTAAATATTATTTTTTGAAAATTTTTCGTGGTAATATTAAAGAAAATTAAATTCTCTATCTGATACATTTAAATATTTTATTATATATTCCATAGATTTAGAGATAAAAGAAGTATAATATATAAAATAATCTGTTGTAATAAATTTGACAGCCGAAAGAATGCCATGAAAAATAGTTGATAATTTAAATTATTTGTAACTGACAGATAAATGTCAGTGTCAGAAATAATGAGTAATGAATTAAAAATGTACTTGGAGAATCCCTTAGTTCTTGATCTGTGACTATTATGGAGATGACAAGTCTAGGTTGAAGGACTTAAATTTGTTTCAAACATTATGGGACAATGTACACCAGTACTGTAGACTAGAGTAACTTTGAATTGCGAAAAAGCTATCAAATTCTTCTCAAGTAAGTTGTAAATATTGACAAAATCGGAGTGCAATCTATCCGTCACTTTATTAAAGGGAATTAAGGTTATTTAGATATAACAAGTATGAAAAAATAAAATGTAAAAGAAGATATATAAGAATAGATGCACAATCCAGATATATACATTTTAGACCGCCCAAAATTAATGTTTTTACTAGAAGAATATGAAGAGAAAGTAAACAAAGTTGTTCGAATTGAAAATTGCTGTTACCAGCCTAATATTTATATATGGTAAACTCTACTTTGTAATTTATTGTAACATAATTTATGGTAAAATATCTTCATGTTGAGACATGCTATTATTGAATAATAAAGAAGTTTATACGTCATAGATTTATATGAATATATTATTTGTATTTATAAAAATAATCTTTGCTTTATGCATACAGCCAGGTAAAATATACGGCGAGAGGTTATGTGCTGGCCACATCAGATTTTTTTCTTCTCCTTTTAAAAATAAATAGCACCCAATAAAAATTAAAAAAATATTCAACGGTTTAACATTTCACTATAGCGTGCATATATAATTTACAACTTCCACATCATAACTCGTAATCTAACAGTGACAAAGAAATTAAGTATCACTTTTTGATGAAATATGAAATAATCTCTAAAAAAATATTAACCAGAACGCCATATTATTTCAAACTTAGAAGTTATTCGTAAAAATGAAAATATGTGAAACATTTGACGAATGCGTTTTTGGCGAAAAAAATATTAACCGATTTCGTATCGTATCTTTTAAGTCGACAAATCCGAATGTTGAAATTCGAAAAAGTTTGTGGTGCTTCCCGTCTTTCTCACAAATTTTGTCATCTCATACAGAATAAACATTATTTCATTCATTATGAAATAATCTGAAAGAAAGTTTTACTTTAATATGATTAGATAAGAGATAAGATACTGATATTACAATTCTAAAGAAAAGTTTAAATGAATTAAAATTTCATTATGTGTTACGTCTCTTTAGTAGATGTAATTTTAAAGTGAGTGCCGCTGTCATCTATAAATAAAATTGCTCCGTTATTAAAGGCGAGAAAGAAATAAAACGAAAGTTTTCAGCGTTTTAGAAACATTCTTTTCAATTAAAAGAATTTGTATTCTTCGTCACAGAATTTAATTTGGCGCCGTGAAACCTCTGAATCAACATTATTTTGTGTCACTGACGGAACAAACAAATGAAACATGAAACATTCGCGCTTCGCATATTAGTTTTTTTTTGTTTGGAATTCTTGACTTATTTGCTATAGCAACTTTTTATTAGTCCTTGTTTTCAAAACGTTCAGGGAATTTTTTAAGGTAGACGAGACTCTCATTTTAATAAAAGAAAAACATTAGTCCTTTATTCACGGAATATAAACAAAGTTTTAATTAATCATGGATCATCTGTTTTATTTGGACGTACAAATTGTTATATTCATTTGAAATGAAAAGAATTTTTGTAGTTTTTTTAAAAAGTTTATTTGGTGAACATATTTGCTCACGCGTTACAACGTCTCGATTATTAATAACAGTTGTTAGTTATTTCTACTCATGTATTTTAATTCCTATTTTTCCAGGTTTTCTAAATATCGCACGTTCGCATACAATCATAGTTAAATAAAATAAATAAATAAATATTTCATCACGGCATATTACCCAATGCTGGGTGTGCCAATCTGCTTCGTACACAGATATCGGTAATGATGGAATATTTGTACCGTGTGGGCGCTTACCAGGCGTCACCTCACAGGCCATTAAAATTCGATGTAATTTTTGGCGTCGGTCGGGATCGAACCCGGGTCCCCAGATTCGCGATCAGACACTCAGTAGTTAATCCCTAGATTTCAGAGCTGTGAAGTAAAGTAGCTTAAATAATACATATAATATTCTCTTCTTCTTCCAAGATTCATAACTTTGCAAGTAGCTATTGCTACTTTTTGATTTTTTACCTTCCGTCACCTCTAGGTAAGGAAGATATTGTCTTTGATCAAAAAATTCGGTGGTGAGTTTTCATTGAATCAGCACGTTTAGGTTCTTTACAATACGATTTTACTATTTTTACGAAGATGTCTGTATGTGTGTGTGTGTGTGTGTGTGTGTGTGTGTGTGTATGACCGCGGTTTCGGCCGCGATATCTCTAATACTAGAATTCCAAAAATTACAATCCTTGCGTATTCCTCTTCCTTACAACTATATACAGACTCGATTAGATTTTGGTTATAATTGGTCAACCGGAAGTATCGTCATTTGAAGATTCTAACAGTTTTTCTTGAAAAACTAAGTTAAATATTATTATAACTTAAAGAATATATTATTCTCTATACCATTTGTTTGCATTTTATATTTCATATTCAACAGATAGAGAGTTAAAGAATTATAAAGATATTAAATTTCATAAATCAGCCAGCTATGCTAACTTAACCATGTTAACTGCTAATATATTCAGAAAATTCAAATTGACAGATGTCAAGTATATGAATGAAAAAATAAGGGAAATAACTCTATTGTTACAAGTTTCTACAAAGATGTAAGAGAGACGATTAAATTGGTTTGAACATATGTCATGAGGAGAGATGAATATATTGGAAGAAGAATGAATAGCTTAGTAATAGAAGGTACAAGAAACATAGGACGACTAAGTATAAGATGAAAGGACTGTATTGCGGAACACTTGAGAGAAAAGGAACTGAATGAGGACGACACGCAAAACAAAAATGACTGGAAAAAAGAAAATAAAAAATAGCGACCCCCTAACGAATGGGAAAAACTAAAGAAAAAAATGTTAGTGTCAAGTGCAATTTGCATAGTTTGTTTATGAAATAATTTTACTGGAAATATAGGATCTTTTGCAAGAAAATTTATGTATAGGACGCGTGTAATGACGTGACTTTGCTGACTTTGGCAAGCAGATATGGGGACTCGTGTCAAAATAACAGCTATTACGTCCATAACTGACAAAGGTCATAATTTTTCATTGAAAATTTCATGATTTCATGTGGTTTATTTGTTATCAGGAGTGTGGAATTTAGTTGCCGAGGAAAGGAACCATAAAATACCAAAAAATGAAATTTTGAATGAATAATTATGGCATTTGTCAGTTATGGACAAAATTAATAGCTGTCATTCTGATACGGGCCCCATAACTACTTTCTAAGGTCAGAAAGTCACTGACTGTTCGTACCCAATACATAAATTTTCTTGCAAAAGATCCAATATTTCCAGTAAAATTATTTTATAAACAAACTATGAAATATTATTTACACATTTAATGTTATTATAAATATTAAAGAATATTCTATCTATACGAATTGATTGCATTTTATATTTAATATTCAATGGATATAGAGTTTAAGAATTATAAAGAAATTAAATTTTATAAATCAGCCAGCTAGAACTATATTAAGTGTTCCTTATTCATATTTTCTGTATTATTGACAAAAAAATATTATTTCGTTTAATAATAATAGTGTGGCTGAAAGATATGTCCAGAAATCTCTGCAAAACAATATATTCTTTTCTTATCACTTTAATTCTAAGTATACTTATGCTCATTACCGTCCCTGTATTTGTAATCTGTAAGTCTGCTATTCTTTAATAATGTTATTTCCTCAAAAGTAAACTCTGTATATATTTCAATTCACAGGTTATATATTTAAATTTGACAGCTATGGATCGTATTTAGTAACTTTATTCTTAGGTTACCTAGCGTGTTATAGTGACATTTAGGGCGATATTACAGGTTTCTTTAATTAAGGCTATTTCTTATTCGTTGATTTTGTATAGTTTCTATGGATATTTATTTATTTTATTTCTACGCCGGCGGCGTAGAAATTAAACTTCTACCTTGTGAATCAAGTCACAAAAGATGCTACTTTTATGACGTTTGAAGAAAAATAATATTACAACCTGTATATTGTTTTAGGAGAACCAAATTTTCGGTTCTATCTGTTAAATTTTATTCGTACACAGGTTTAACCAATTTACAAATATTTTGATAGCACTAGCGCCTACCTATATTTACGTAAGACAAATAACATTTGCTATTTACTTGAACTGTGTAAACTAAAGTATTATATAATTTCCACATGAAATATTAATTATTCATATAATTTATTTGATATAGGTAGACTGTTAAACCATGTTATTGAAACTTAACCTGTTATTCGTATGTAATTAATACTTGTGTTGTGTATGCTAATTTCTCAAATTTGTGGATGAGGTGATGCAGAAATTAGTATTAAAGGGCTAAAAGCATGTTTACATTTGAAGAGTAAATAATTATTCATTAAAATTATTATTGTGTGGCGGCGAACGTGGGCGTGTGCGTGGTTACTTAACGTGTTAACTTTGCCTCGTGTTTTGCGGCTTTAGAAACCAAGTTTCGAAGTATAAGTCTACTTACTAAGACCTAATAATGCAAAGTGTTAATTAATAAATAAAATAGGCACCATTAATAAATCAATAATAAACTTATAAACTGTAGCACAAAGTAGTATTTTTGCTATTGAATGAAAATGATGTGACCTAACTCAAAACATTTGTGATTCATATTGTATAACTATACGAGTTTTTTACTTATATTGATTACCTAGAAGTGTCTTATGGTTACGTACTCCGTAAGCGATAATAATTTTTACCGGTTTCGGGATATGCAACAGTCTACAATGAAAATAATATAAAATTAAACTATACTGCTCTTCATCAATACATACAGATTACGTTAATGTAACATTCTTAATACGGTTAACTTTATTTTAAAATATATTTTAAAAAATAAAAAAACTGATGTGGCCAACACAATACCTCCCGTTTAATTTAATTTTTATTCATGTAAATAGTTAAAATTAAATTAAATTTAAATACCGGGTTCGATCCCGACCGACGCCAAATATTTCGAATTTTAAATGGCACAAAAATGACCCCTGTGGTGCACTCTCCACGCCAGCAATAGGTGCTCGTGAGGTGACACATTGTAAACGCCCGCACGGTACAAACATGTTGTAACACGTGGTGGGGTGGGACAGAAGAAACTCATGATGGTGGTCTTACTGCTTTTCCCAACGATGACACTTTTTCTAACTGGTGGGCGCTGGATGTTCGACCACCGCTTGATTATACAGGACGGAACACAAACACAATTGCACTTAACACACTTAACTTTGATGGCCGATGAACACTTCACATTATGGACACAGACATTATTAGAATTTAAATTAACTTTATTTATTTACATGATTAATATTTACACTTACACTAAACTTAACTAAGCACATAAAAACATAAACTAAATTGTTACATTGTTGTAACCCTGCGTACTCGCGTCTGGTACGCGCTCAACATAAAACTCAAACTACATCTCGACAACACGAGTATCTAAGATAGACTCCATGTCTTGTCAACATGAATATCTAAAACCGACTATCTAAAACAAAGCGTTACTTTCGTGAGAGGCCTTATCTCTGAGGGGTTGAAGCGGGTACCATATGGCACCCATACCAAAATATCAGCCCTGCACGTAGGCTTGCAATAACTTCTAAACTTAATTGTCAACAAATAACTGTCTAATATCTTTGACAGCTAGATTAAACAGTCAGTTAATAAAAGATGATAACTATTTCTAAACGGAATTTTGACTAGCAAAGATAACAAGTTGAGATATTTCTGAAAGTATAATTTAGAAAAGATTATAAAACGTTACTTATTTGTTATTGCTCGCCTTGTTACAATGACATTACATTTACTGACGAAATCTGTGTACAAAGCAAATTGGCAGACCCAGCGTTGCGTAATATGCCGTGATGATAAATTTATTTTATTTATTTATGTACTTACCTATAATTTAATATGCACCTCGGCACTGAAGTTCCTTTTTGTTATTCATATGGTTTAATTGATGATAAAAAATCTGTTATGGCCAGCACAATACCTCTCGCTATTTTCATTTTATGTTGTATAGGGCGCGAGCAGTTATGCGACTTTGTTGACCTTGGCAAGCAAATATGGGGGCCCGTGTCAAAATGAGAGCTAGTAATATACATAGGTGTCAAGTATCATAAGTTTTCATTCGAAAGATTTGTTTTTCCAAATCCATGTGGATTATTTTCCTCGACAAGTACTACTAGCCGTCATTCTGACACGGATCCTCATATCAGCGCGCCAAAACCAACAAAGTCACATGACTGTTCACGCCCTATAAGTAATGAATTTAACACACAAATAATTGAAATTGTTTCTCTTCTTTCGTTCTATGAGAAATTTTATCCTACTATTCTAATACGTTCAAAATTCTTCAAATTCATTGACGGTATTAGCGGTGTTTCTTAAGGATATATGTAATATTAACATACCTGTAATTTAAATACATATTTAACTAATAATACAATAATATATATATTAAATGTACTCATACCTCTCAGAAAAAACTGACACTGACATTTTGCATTTATCTGTCAATTACAAAAATTTAAATATCGCAACTGTTTTTCGGGCACCGAGATTTATTACAACAGATTATTCTATATTATTATATAATATATCTCCAATCCTATGCGAGATATAATAAAAAAATTAAATGTGTCAGATTGAGAATTTAATTATCTTTAATATTTGTAGTAACAAATTTTCAAAAATTAATATTTAGAATTTTTTTTTAGGAACTATCACTTCCGGTTGTCCAATTGTTACCAGAACCTATTCAACTCTTCCCATTACTGTTAGATTGAAGAATCCGTAGTCAGACAGGTCTTTAGTCTTATAGAATTTGAGAAATCGTGTCTCCAACAACCTCACACACACACACATCCACACACACACACACACAGACATCATTGTAAAAATGTTAAAATCGGATTCTATGGACCTTAAATCGTGCTTATTCAATAAAATCTGGATATGCGATTTTTAGCATGAATCCAATACCTCTCTTAGCGAGAGGTAAAAAGTAAAACTTAAGTGCGTTGATATATAAATACGTATTCTATATTATTTAAATATCACGCTATTTCTGGAAGAAAAGGATAAGATACAATGAAACATCGAACCCCTCGACTGTTGTTTTGATAAGAGACATAATATGAAAGTGGGCCAGTTCAACGTAAAGCCGATATTATATTAGTCAACTTGGTTGATGGAAACTGCCAACATTGCTTGAAGCAACTTTCTTCAACCAAAGTTGCAAACAATAATTACACTTGTCAACTTATATCTACAAGCAGATATATTCAGGCATTTATTCAGGAACGAGCTATTTATGTCTGAAATAACTGAAAAAGTTTTAATTTTATTTGCATTTATATAATTGTGGTTCTTTTTCCACAGAATATCATATTTTTCAAAAATATTCAGAAATTATTTTTTATTGTCTAAATTCAACTTTTCTGTTTAATTTTAAAAGCTAAACCGATTAAATAAGTGAATAACTGTATTTAAAAACATGGATTAAATACTGCAGTTGCAGTGCAAATAGTTGCAGAAAGCATTTCATATATCTCAACTATGCAATGCAAAATGCAACCTCAGAGCTGAGTTGACTGAAACTTGCGATTAAAAGTTGCTGGTTTACTTTCAACTGGCAACTACTGAATTATATTTACCAACTTTGGTTGACTCAATCGATACCAAAGTTGACTAATGTAATATCGGCTTATTCATTCGTTATTCATTCATTAAGTTGAGGACTTCAAGCGATAACCTCACTTTCTGGAAATAATTACAGAGTTCATATGAAGCCAATTACTGCTTCAAGAGTCAGTTTCCTGATCTCATTTGCCGCGAGGTATCTTTTACCAAGTTAAGTCTACTTACGGCCACAGCTGGACATTTACATACACTGTGTTCCGAAGATTCTTCGTCCTCTTCGCAGAGTCGACAGATATTGTTTTCAGCTATACCAATCTTACATAGATGGTATTTCAGAGGACAATGACCAGTAGAGATACATGTTATAGTTCTAAGATCCTTCTTCTACTAGCTAATGATTTCCTTCTTTATATAGCTTTTCAAGAGTGCACAAGAAGCTTCAGGCCCGTAACATGGTAGTTTAGCTCCCTTTTTAGCAAGTTCGTATACTTTTTCTTTGCCTAGAACTCCCGCATGCCCCGGTACCCACCACAAAGTGACGTTGTTGGCCAGTTGTTGTAGAGTGTTCATGCAATTGTCAGGATAGTTTTGACTCACAAGTGAAGGCACTTAGTGTCTTTACAGCAGCTGGCTGTCTGACAATATGTTGATTGTTACTCCTTTGAGACCTCTGTTTAGAATTATTTGAGCACAGGGACTTATTGCGTAGATCTCTGCTTGAAATGTGGTGGGACTGGTCCCTGTGGATTCCTTTGTTTGGTAACCTGGACCAAAATACACCCACTCCAGTTTCTCCTGACTCTAATCTTAAGATTACATACTACTCGGTAATAAGTACAACAAATTTGTTAATTCTTAGATAATTTTTTTGATAAGATTGTATTATTTATTGTTCCTTTTTTAAATATTTAACATAGTAAACGTGATAAATCGTCAATAAACTATAAAAAAGTAACCTTAATTTGTTTTTTACCTTCCTTACCTATAGGTGACGGAAGGTATTGTCTTTGGTCAAAAAATTCGGTGGTGAGTTTTCATAGTATAAGCACGTTTTCGGGTCTTTACAATACGATTTTACTATTTTTACGATGATGTCTGTATGTGTGTGTGTGTGTTCATATGTGCATGCGTGTGTGTATGTGTGTATGTGTGTGTGTATGTGTGTATGTGTGTGTGTGTGTATGTGACCGCTTTTTCGTGCACGATATCTCCAATACTAGAATTCCAAAAATTACAATTCTTGCGTATTCCTCTTCCTTACAACCATATGCAGACATGTTTAGATTTTGGTTATAATTGGTCAACCGGAAGTATCCTCATTTGCAGATTTTAACAGTTTTTCTTGAAAAACTCAGTTAAATGTTATTATAACTTAAAGAATATATTATTATCTATACGATATGATTGCATTTTATATTTCATATTCAACAGACATAGAGTTAAAGAATAATAAAGATAAAAAATTCGTATAAATTTCATAATTCAGCCAGCTATGCTAACTTAACCATGGAAGGTGCTAATATATTCAGGTAATTCAAATTGACAGATGTCAGTATCAATAAAAAGCAAGTAATTGAATGAAAAAATAAGGGAAGTAATTCTAGTGTTAGAAGTTTTTAGATATAATAGAGACGATTACATTGGTTTGATCATGTCATGAGGAGAGATGAATAAATTAATAGAAGGTGGAAGAAACATAGGAAGACCAAATATAAGATGAAAAGACTGTATTGCAGAAGACTTGAGAGAAAAGGAACTGAATGAGGACGACACGCAAAACAAAAATGAGTGGAAGAAGAAAATAAAAAATAGCGACCCCCTAACGAATGGGAAAACTAAAGAAGAAGAAGATGTCAGTGTCAAGTGCAATTTGCATAGTTTGTTTATGAAATAACTTTACTGGAAATATAGGATCTTTTGCAAAAAAATTATGTATAGGGCGCGTGCAGTGACATGACTTTGCTGCCTTTGGCAAGCAGATATGGGGACCCGTATCAAAATGACAGCAATTAATTATGTCCATAACTGACAAGTGTCATAATTTTTCATTCAAAATTTCATGATTTTCTTATTTCATGTGATTTGTTTGTTATTAGGAGTATGGAATTCCGTTGCCGAGAAAGGGAATCATAAAATACCAAAAATTTAGAATCTTTTGCAAGAAAATTTATGTATGGAATTTGTACATAATACACAGGATTGACGGAAGGTATTGTGCTGGCCACATCAGATTTTTTTTTAAATCATATCATATACAAGTATTCTAATTGCTATTTTTAATTGATTATTCAGTTGCTGTAAACACCTATATTTGCTACATGGAAGAGCAATTCATGTGCAAGCCACACTTTTATTTGTGCCATTCTGGAAAATCAATATTTAGCCTCATAAATCAGGTGGAAACTAGAACTGCAAAATGATATTAGAATTGGTGTGTGTGTGTATAAATAAACGCGATTCATAAAATTGACAAATAGTGTTGAGGATAAATCGCGTGGTTGGAGCAGAGGAGAGCATTGTCCTCTTTACAGCGTGACCTGCGAGGGATCAGGGATCGAGAGTCCGGGAGGCATCTCTGGAACACGTGCGCCCACACGATTTGACACGTGCGGTGTCTTCCCACATCCTATATGAAGGGCAGTGGTGTAAAGGTGTAATAATGACACAGAAACGTTTCAGAACGTCATTGCGGTACATTTTTTACTCACCACTAGCCTAGGTTATGTTTCGAGATAAAACAAGCTATAGTAAACTGATGTCACTAATTTGTAGTGCTACTAATATTTTTAACTTCATATTAAAACTACATTTTTTGCTACCAATTTGAAACATTTCTGTCGCTTACAAAATCCCTGCCACTAATTTGTAATCATTGTTGCAGTGCAACACTATTTAGTGCAATTGGCTGGTAACATGAACAAGTGATTCAGGGTGATTAGCGAGCAGTTGACTAGCAATGTTTTATCTCTGTCAATCATTTAGGATTATTTTTAGGGCTGGCTCTACAGTAGTGTTCCTCAAACTTTAACACACAAATTGACATTTAAGGGATATGAAAGTTCAAGGATTTTTTTTTTTCTAAATTTTATTGGTATTAAAAATTAAACAAGCCGTCGAAACATTATTACGCGGGCCGGACAAAATGACGTTACGGGCCGTAGTTTGCCCACCCCTGAACTAGAAGAACACATTAATCTACGGATAGGCGGTTGCTTAAATTTTTTTATGATCGATATTGCCGAAAAACTGTTTATACAGGGTGTCCCTTAACTTGGTGCACAAACTTTAAGGGCATATAATACTGATCAAAATGAGTAAAAAAAGCTTAGTCAAAATGTGTCCGATCTTTAATAGTTTCCCAGATATAACGCAGTGAAAAATGAGTTTTTACGAGATTTACCTTTGCTATCTCAAAAACTATAAGAATTACGATTTTGATTAATTGAGACTTTTTGTTTACCTTTGAGAGGTAATCTTAGATGGCCTTTTGTTATTTTATAAAAATCAAAAGTGAAATGTTGTGGCGACCTTGGTCAATATTTAATTTTCATATAACTACGTAACTATAAGAAATTGAGAAAAATGTTTCATATAAAATTTTATTGTTTTTTATAGTCTTTTTACTGACATAGACAAAATTTTATTCGATCGTTATCTTTGTCAGTTTTTCTTAGATTTTTCGCTTTTCTCGGAAACAGTTGAAGATCATTCCTATGTTGATGAAGCTTTTTTATTCATTTTGGGCAGTACTATATGCCCTTAAAGTTTTTTCTCGAAGTTAAGGGACACCGTGTATATTCTGTTTGCAAAATTTGTTTATATTTCTAAGGCACGCTATTTTCACTTTCGAATAAGTATTTGTTAAATAAATTTATTATATATGTTTATTCAACGAATAACTCCACTGAGCATTTGACAAAAACAAATAGCTATCTGTCGAATAATTTTAACATTCGTGAATTGGTAACCTTGCAGAATCAATTTGTGTCAGTGAAGAAGGATATAGTTTTGCGTAGCCACGTTAAGCAGACAAATTTAATATATATTATTAATTAAATATGTATTTAAATTATATGTATTACATATATTCTTAAGAAATACCGCTAATACCGTCAATGAATTTGAAGAATTTTGAACATATTAGAATAGTAGGACAAAATTTCTCATACAACGAAAGAAGAGATACAATTTCAATTATTTGTGTGTACAAGAAATGTTAAATTCGTTACTTATAGGGCGCGAATAGTCAGGTAGGTTTCTTGGCCTTGGCAAGCAGATATAAGGGTCTTTTCAGAATATTTGTATCAGTTCATTGTATCTGTATCAAGATTTGTATCATGATCGGTCTGTGAAAAAAGAGTTCCGTATTAAACGCGTGTATGATACAATGATCGTATCGGGACTGTTTCCACCAAGAGTCGGTCTTTTGGTGTCAATCAAAAGACCGATATGTGATATAGATAGGCAGAGTGTCGACGGAGACATCATCTCTATGTGTGCTACGCAGTCACCAAGGCAGCCATAGAGCTTATGTTGATAAAAACACATTTCTCCAGCACGTTTGTTGCGTTTTCAATGTCTTTTTAATGTGTAATGTATTAAATTATAGCTGAGAGTAGCCAATTGTAACGGATGGCACATTGTCACTGCCGGAGCCAAGTAACCAGCATTTTGTTGAAATTATATATATATATATACAGGGTGGTTTTGAAATTAATGTCATAAATTTAAGGGTAAGCAGTATGACATGTGCAGATTACAAAACAGAAAGATTTTTTTTTAAAATTCGAAAAAAGAAAAGTCGACTTTTCTTTAGGAAACTATTATTTACTGCTGTTTTAATTAATATTTCATTAACAATATGGTTATCAAAAATACATTCAAAATTAATTGTATAAGATATTATTCTTAATAATTAAATTAAATGGCAGTTTTAACGAAAATAATTGTGCAATAGGCGATGGGGAATAAGATCGCAGCGCCAAAGTGGAACTAATGTTAACGGGATAATTTGACATTTACTAATTGTATTTATGCATTAAGTGTATAATATTAAGACATATTACATATGTAAACGTAAATATTATAAACATACTAGATAACACTTGTGTTTATACAATCAAGAAAATGTCAGGTGTATAATTTATCCCGTCAACTATAGTTCCGCAAAATACCACCAGATGTCATTGCTTATTTCCCATCGCCTATAGATAAAATAATGCATATGCGTTGCGAATGGTCCAGTGGTACCAAAAATGTTAGTTTCATGAAAACTACCCTTAAATATGCAAATTCTTTCTGTTTCGTAATCTGCACATGTCATACTACTTACCCTTAAATTTATGACATTAAGTTCAAAACCAACATTTATATGTATCACGGAAATTAAAACATAAGCGGTTAACATGGGAAATCAGTTTTTTTGTGGGCATTGATCCCCTAATTATTTTAGACTTTCAAATGGATGTTGTGAAATAAAATTCATTTTGGCTACTTCATTACTGCAGAAATAAAATTTGAAAATACACGGAATTACAATTTAATAGTATTAGCCATGGAATTAGGAGAAACAAAAGCGTAACGTTTTATTACGTCAGTGTCAGAATAATGATTGTCAAAATAAATACTAATAATTTGACGTATAAAATCCCCTATCTAGAGGTGACGGATGGTAAAAAGTACGGCCTGTTTCTGGCAAGAATTGAAGAAGTCTTACTTTTACTTACATTTTCATTAATTTAATTTAAATTTTATTTTGTTGGGTAACTGCAAAATTTCTACAAAAAACCGTGGCAAAAACTACATAAAATTTCAGATTGAACGCCTTATTACCTTCCGTCACCTATAGGTAAGGAAGGTATTGTCTTTGGTCAAAAAATTCGGTGGTGAGTTTTCATTGAATAAGCACGTTTTAGGGTCTTTACAATACGATTTTACTATTTTTACGATGATGTCTGTATGTGTGTTAGTGTGTGCGTGTGTGTGTATGTGTGTGTGTGGACCACTTTTCGTGCACGATATCTCCAATACTAGAATTCCAAAAATTACAATTCTTGCGTATTCCTCTTCCTTACAACCATATGCAGACTTGATTAGATTTTGGTTATAATTGGTCAACCGGAAGTACCCTCATTTGAAGATTTTAACAGTTTTTCTTGGAAAAATCAGTTAAATGTTATTATAACTTAAAGAATATATTATTGTCTATACGATTTGATTGCATTTTATATTTGATATTCAACAGATATAGAGTTAAAGAAGAATAACGATAATAAATTTTATATAAATTTCATAATTCAGCCAGCTATGCTAACTTAACCATGGAAACTGCTAATATATTCAGGTAATTCAAATTGACAGATGTCAGTATCAATAAAATGTAAATCAATAAAAGAATAAGGGAAGTAACTCTAGTGTTAGAAGTTTCTAGATATAAGAGAGACGATTACATTGGTTTGAACATGTCATGCGGAGAGATGAATATATTAATAGAAGGTGGAAGGAACATACGAAGACCAAATATAAGATGAAAAGACTGTATTGTAGAAGACTTGAGAGAAAAGGAACTGAATGAGGACGACACGCAAAACAAAAATGAGTGGAAGAATAAAATAAAAAATAGCGACCCCTAACGAATGGAAAAACTAAAGAAGAAGAAGAAGAAGAAGATGTCAGTGTCAAGTGCAATTTGCATAGTTTGTTTATGAAATAACTTTACTGGAAATATAGGATCTTTTGCAAGAAAATTTATGTATACGGCGCGTGCAGTAACATGACTGACCCGTGTCAAAATGACAGCAATTAATTATGTCCATAACTGACAAGTGTTATAATTTTTCAACCAAAATTTCATAATTTTCTTATTTCATGTGGTTTGTTTGTTATCAGGAGTATGGAATTCAGTTGCCGAGAAAGGGAATCACATAATACCTAAAATTTATAATCTTTTGCAAGAAAATTTATGTATGGAATTTGTACATAATACACAGGATTGACGGAAGGTATTGTGCTGGCCACATCAGATTTTTTTTATATATTATACGGAGAAAAATTGCTACAGTGGACGATTTTAAAATTAAAAGATATTTTGTTACCCGAAAATTTTTATATTGAATATGATTGGTTTTAATATTATTTATTATTAACATCTTTCGTATATCAAGACGTAACTTTTCATCCTATCATATTTCTATAAAATATCAAAAGCCATTGTTTGCATTCATTGCTTTTATCAGTTTTGAATCCACTGTGTTGCCTACATAACAAACCGTAACTTGCGGCGTGAATAAATTCTGTTACAGAATACGGTATCGCGTGATACGTTCAAAGAATATCAACTCTTACTCTGTATAAGAGTTGATATTTTTGATACGTCTATACATATAACCAGAAATATATTTGGTCTGAGTTCCGCCAAATAAGAAACAGGGAACATCTTCATGAATTTATTCATGGTATACACCACCTAGCTATGATTTAAGGTTAAATTATAGATATTCACTGTCTCGTGATATTAAAGATTTATGGGCTTCATAAAAAAAATATTTATATATGAAAAAATTTAAAGAACGATACGAGACAAATATAGACATCGACAAAAAATTTCACGCACATACATAATAGAAGAGTATCGCGCGATTGGATATTGCTGAATATAATAGGTTAGACAATCCAAAAATGGTAGGACATTTATAGATCCAGTCGACTAAGAACAACTGTACAATTGACGGAACAAGAAAACGCATAATGAAATCACAATAAATATTCAAAATGGCCATCGTCATTGTCAATACAATACTGAAGGCGTCGATGAAATAATGTAACTGTTGTTGTTTCAATATCCTCTAAATTGTCATATGTGACACTCTGTGTTGTAGTGCTATTTTTCGAGTCCAAAACATCCTCTTCAATATTCTTTATGATCTGGACGAGTTCTACCCTGATTTGAAGCAGCAGGCTTAAAGGACTTATGATCTCGGAGATTTAATTATTTTGTTTACATACATATACAAAAGTGCGAACGTTTAGAAGATGAACCAAAATGGACACCATACATCTTATAGACCTGACATACGGCAGAAGAATGAAACACCACGTAAAACAAGTTTTGAATATTAATAATAAACTTATCACAGTAAAAAACCAAAGGATTTTCCTTTTGACTTGCAGAAAACAAGGTATCTTACCTAAACATATCATACAAAATGTTAAATGTTTACAAAATTTACTTTTTCAAAATCACCCATATCAAAAACAAGTCTCATTATGTTTAACAATTTCCAAAAACAAATCCTGAATCTAGAAATAAAAATAAAATGTTCGTTTTAAATCAAAATTAAACATCTTTAGACTGTGTTCCGACTATTTTTTCTCCCCTCAACCAACTTCCAGTCGATTATCGTTACGCCTAATTTATTAATTTTAAATAAAATAAAGCCCCAATTCTTTGTGTTCTCTAATTAGCTTAAGTTTGGTAGCTATTGTATTTTTTTTATCTTGAAAAGGAAGCTTTTACTGTAACTACATTTATGGAAAAAAAAATCCGTGATGTGAACATCTGAAGCGAAGAATCTATAACGCTTGAAATACGTTGCCCTATTCATGAATTACCCAATTGATATTCAACCGTAAAAGGAAAATTCAGTCAGCTGTCGATAATGAAAAATGACATAATGAACTTTTCTTTTATAATTATTTTATTAATGTAAAGAGATGGATCTTTGATATACTTTTTCATTATTTGATAAGATGGCAGTTTGTTTTAACATAATGGGCTCATAAATCTTTTATAAATTTCATTTTCATAAAGATCAAAATAAACTAAGAAAATCATTGAAAATGCGACAATTGATTTACATACCAAGTGCGGGAAAGCTTCCCGGAATCAAGTTCACGCACGCGGTTTGTACAATATTTTTTTTTTCGAAAAGTATAAAACTAATTTTTTGTACAAATAATTTCATTTATTAAAACTTTAGTACGTATTACGAGTCCAACTCCAAATGTATTTGTACCCTCTGAAATAAATATATTAACAGCAATAAAAAATAAATTTTTAGGTTACAATAGTTAAGACTATATTTGGGCATTTTTATTTTATGTATTAATAAAGTGTACTGAATTTAAATACAATGTTATTAACTAAATTTCTCATTTAAAAAATAATCTACGGGCAAATATATGACAAAAGACAAGTCCCAAAATTATCCGTTCCAACAGTAAATAATACAATATTTATGTTGATATTATCTATAAAACTGAGGGTAAAGGTAACTGACAATATACTTAATTATTTGCCATCTTAAATTTTATTACTTTAATAAAAATTATTTGCGAATTATTAAAGACGAAAACATTTGTCACATGCAGACAATGATTTATTTGCAAATAAATTATTATTAAACCTAAGAAATTTTATTATAAGCATTGTATTCAAGTTCTATACACCATATCAAAATTTGTTGGATTGGAGTAATAATCATAGCATCCAGAAGTTTATTTATTCTTGTTTTTAACATAATTGTTAGTGGTACTTTAATAAATATATATCACTTTGCAAAAAAATTTACAGTGTCAAGTGCAATTGGCATAGTTTTTTATGAAATAATTTTACTGGAAATATAGAATATTTTGCAAGAAAATTTATGTATAGGGCGCGTGCAGTGACGTGACTTTCCTGACTTTGGCAAGCAGGTATGGGGACCCTTGTCAAAATGACAGCTATTAATTACGTCCATAACTGACAAATGTCATAGTTTTTTATTCAAAATTTCATGATTTTCTTATTTCATGTGGTTTATTTGTTATCAGGAGTGTGGAATTCAGTTGCCGAGAAAATGAATTTTACTGAAAATTTAGAATCTTTTGCAAGCAAAATTTATGTATGGAATTTGTACATAATACACAGGATTGACGGAAGGTATTGTGCTGGCCACATCAGATTTTTTTAATTGGTTTGAAACGATAATGATAAAAAGGTTTACAGATTAGAATAATATTTATTCGAATTAAGTACTACATACATACTTAGTGCAAGTTAAAAAATATTATCATCTCATAGTGTAATGTTATAAATGAAATTATCTACATATTTATACAAATGTAATAAAACAATAATATTTTCTTTTTTTCAGATTCCATTTCGTCTCACAAGTCTACTAGGATTTTGGATTATAGTTTCCATAAGTGAGTATCTATTGATTATTTAAAATTAAAATGTACTATAATAATAACTAGCGTAAAAGTCCTCACTTGATATCCTAAGGCAGTCACTTTGTAAATAAAAATAAGTAGTGATGTTTCTGAATTATATTTATTTAGACCGGGGGGGAACTTTTTCGCTGCCAAGGCTCATTTGGATACTTATATCATGCGCGGCCCGCACATCGCGGGCCATACAAAATTATCAACTTAAAAATTAACATCTTATATTTGGTCAAACATTTAATTATTTATCCACTAATGTGATAACTGCAACTACTTCTCTTTAGTGAAGCATGTTCCGTTAGCTGGTATTAATAATGTTGCTACTTACTTTTTCCATGTATTGTTATTATAGAATTGTCTGAATCATGCAAAACATATGTTATAAATGACAAGCGGATATCCTTTGATGACTAAAAATAGATTTGTTTTTCCATATTCTAGGAATACTACTTCATCGTAGTTTACAATTTTACTTAAAATACTTTATTTTTGTATCCTTTGAACTAATATGTAGCATGATATAACTCTTACTTAAAATATTTATTTGATTTCATATTGTACGCGATTAAAATTAGTAACATCATACTTTACAAAGCAAATACGTAACATCCAACAGATTGATTTATCATTTTATGAAAATAAAATTCATTTCAAATAAATTATTTTATAGAGAATATAATTCCTTAGTCACGTGACATGTTTTCCGCCAATCAACATTCAGAATCTCCCTAGCTACGCGTTTATCACAGCGATGATAAAAAACAAAGAAATAAACACCGTATTTATAGTCGTTACTAAGGGATTTGTTTTCTTTATTTATGACATTGACAGTTAATTTTGAGTATAAAAATAAATAATAACAATAATTCAAACTCCGAAATATTAAATAAAACTCGTAAGTACCATGTTTTAATATAATATGAATATGTATATCAAAAGTTAGGTTAGGTTATATTGCAAAAATTCATTATATTCTCTCATTAAATATAAGCTCGTGATATGATTAATAATCGAAGATATTGCTCGTGAAACCGAAGCAGCACATTTCAACTCGTCCTTCGGACTCGTGAAATCTGCAGCTCGGTTTCACTCGAAAATATCATCGATGATAATCATATCACTTGTTATATTACGTATGAGAATATAATTCCTTAGTCACGTGATATGTTTTCCGCCAATCAACATTCAGAATCTCCCTAGCTACGCGTTTATCACAGCGATGATAAAAAACAAAGAAATAAACACCGTATTTATAGTCGTTACTAAGGGATTTGTTTTCTTTATTTATGACATTGACAGTTAATTTTGAGTATAAAAATAAATAATAACAATAATTCAAACTCCGAAATATTAAATAAAACTCGTAAGTACCATGTTTTAATATAATATGAATATGTATATCAAAAGTTAGGTTAGATTGCAAAAATTCATTATATTCTCTCATTAAATATAAGCTCGTGATATGATTAATAATCGAAGATATTGCTCGTGAAACCGAAGCAGCACATTTCAACTCGTCCTTCGGACTCGTGAAATCTGCAGCTCGGTTTCACTCGAGAATATCATCGATGATAATCATATCACTTGTTATATTACGTATGAGAATATAATTCCTTAGTCACGTGACATGTTTTCCGCCAATCAACATTCAGAATCTCCCTAGCTACGCGTTTATCACAGCGATGATAAAAAACAAGGAAATAAACACCGTATTTATAGTCGTTACTAAGGGATTCATTTTCTTTATTTATGACGACAGTTAATTTTGAGTATAAAAGTAAATAATAACAATAATTCAAACTCCGAAATATTAAATAAAACTCGTAAGTACCATGTTTTAATACAATATGAATATGTATATCAAAAGTTAGGTTAGGTTAGATTGCAAAAATTCATTATATTCTCTCATTAAATATAAGCTCGTGATATGATTAATAATCGAAGATATTGCTCGTGAAACCGAAACAGCACATTTCAACTCGTCCTTCGGACTCGTGAAATCTGCAGCTCGGTTTCACTCGAGAATATCATCGATGATAATCATATCACTTGTTATATTACGTATGAAAATCGTACGACATTAGTATGGTTACCATGGTAATATAAAAATTTCTTGGAAATTTTTTATTACTTGGCTTACCTAAGCAAAATTAATAAGTGGATTTTTTTTGTCAAAAATGTCAGTTTGACATTTTAAAAAAATATATTGAATTAATTTTACTTTCTGTGTTGGTGTCGTTACGATTTTCTTGCCGAATCTGCCCTGGACCATTAATTCATATTCGGGAATTTTTTTATCGTGCATTCCAACAACGTAATCAGCACGAGTGGAACACGAGTGCTGATTAATACGTTGCTGGGATGCACTCAAAAAAAATGCCGGAAAGAATTAATGCTCTGGGGAGATTATAAGTGAATATTTAATAATTAGATGCATTTCGAAAAAGTGCTTTCATATTTTGTCGGTGACAACTAATTTACAGACTAATTTTAGTGCTATATATAGGCCGTATATACTTGAGATTTTTAGAGTTCTCTGAAATGATTCTGAACTAACCCAACTCACCCAGCAGATTTGCTGGGTTAATAGATCCAACCCATCTACTCTATCTTTCTAAATAGTTGTGTTCTTGATTTATTTCGTAAGTCTATATTTAAAGTAGCAGAAAGAATCTTGTAGAAATTTCTAACCAAATGTGTTTTATAATTTATTGAAAATGTAAACCGGCCAAACTATTATGAGTCTGGGCTCGCATAAAAAGGATATTTCAACATTTATTACCACTCTTTAATTTACTGAGACAGAAAGCATAAGCAAAATTATAATTACTTACCAGTATAGTTAACCTAAAATTTGTTCATGTTTAAGTTTAATTACGATTTAGCCTGAGCTGGTAACAAAAAGTTTCTGCACGATTTAGATCCAGTTTTACAATGTCTAGTGAAGATTATAATTGTCAGTTAAATAAATAAATAAAATTGAAACGAAATTAACTGTCATATGACAGATTTATCATTGTTGTCAATATTTCGATTCAATATTGTTTTTTTAACTGACAGTTAAAATTTGAATCAGATATTGTAAAACAGGCCCGTAGAGACATGTAAACTAGTTATACCGGATGAAGATATAAAACGTAATTTGAATTCCCTCAGAGAATCTGCAGGTGATCTGAGTTTTAAATAATTTTGTTGAATACATAGATTTATTAATAGCGTACGTAAACCACTAGTACTACCTTCAATTTATTAATCTTAATAGTTTACGTAGATATAGGATATTTCAAAACATAACGGCAACTTCGCAAATGAGTCGTTTAGCAGTAGAGTAAGAAATAAAAAAAATCTGTTGTGGCCAGCACAATACTTCTCACCACTTCCGTTTTTGGTTCCAGAGACACCAATGAAGTTTTTTTTTTGGGAAATACATACCTTATATTATTTCTTATTGTATTAATAGTTAAATATTTAAAATTATAGCTATATTACATATACCTTTCAAAAAAGCTGTCAACCCCGACAACGAATTGGAAACATTTCGAAAAATTAGAAGAGTAGGACAAAATTTCGTCATAGAATGAATTTAAAGGTATACAAGAAATGTTGGCCTTGACAAGCAGATTTGGGGCCCGTGCCAGAATGAGAATTAGTAATTATGTACATAGATGTCAAATATTAGATTTTTTCATTAAAAATTTCAAGATTTTCTAAATTCACGTAGTTAATTTGTCACCAGGAGTGTGGAATTTATTTGTCGCGGAAAATAAACCACATGTAATTAGAAAATCCCTAAATTTAGAATGAAAAATTACGATATTTGACATCTATGTACATAATTACTAGCTATCATTCTGACACGGGCCCTCATTTCTGTTTGTCAAAGCCAACAATGTCAGATGACTGCTCGCGCTCTTATTGCATTTAACATTTCTTGTATACCTACATTCTACACCAAAAATTCTACTTGCATCTATTCTTTATATTTAGATTTTTCAAATTTAAATTCATTCAATGAAGAAATTTTGGCCTCTTCTTATTTTTTGATATGTTTCCAATTCATTGTCGGGATTGACAGTAAGTTTGAAAGTTATGTGTAATATACCTATAATTTTAAATATTTAACTATAATACAATAAGAAATAATATAATGTATGTACTTTCCAGAAAAATCTTCAGTAATGTATCTGGCTTTTTGACACTGGCATTTATCTGTCAGTTACAAACATTTTAATTTTTCAATTGGTTTCCATGTCATTATTTGGGCTGTGAGAATTATTACAACAGATTATTAAATACCTTATGTTTCTTTATCTCTAAATCAATAAAATATAATAAAGTATTTATATATGTATCAGATAGAGAATTTAATCTTCTTTTATACAGCAAGCAAGCAAGAACAAAAAATAATATTTCCAGTAATGTCCGATTGAGAAATACGTAGTTAAATAGATATTATTATAGTTTTTGAGAAATAGTCCTTCCTACCTCCCCTACACACATACACACACATACATCTACATACCACACAGACATCATCGTAAAAATATTAAAATCGGTTTGTATGGACCTTAAAACGTGCTTAAACATTAAAATCTGGATATGCGATTTTTAGCTTGAATCCAATACCTCTCTTAGCGAGAGGTAAAAATTGAATACAGTTTAAGCTGACAATATAAAACAATCATTTGTAACTCAAACAACATTTTTCATGCTGAAACTGGTCCTTTACAAAGTATTCAAAGGAAATAAAAGAGCGTAACTGAAGTTGTTGAGGATGAACAATTTGGAGGTTAATGGCGAGTTTATTATGATTTCCGACCTGGTTGACACGAGGCCAACTTTTCGTATAAGTTTCCGAGTGGTCTTGTTGATGATATCTCTTACAAAAAGAGAAGCCAGATATTTCACAAACTTTAACGCTTGGATCCAACTTTAAACTCACATTATTTTAATCACCGAACCTACAAAACAACTCAATTAGAGTCCTGATGTGATGTTTTAAAGCTAAAATGTAACACGAGATTTTATCCGAATATATAATTATTGATAATTTCCTTACTTATAGAGTTCAGAATATATGCAAAATGCATATAAAGTGCATACTTGCATATGGAATAATGCATATGCCAAATAAAATAAGTGTATATTTGCAAATTTTTGACAATTGATAATGTTGAATTATTACTTCAAAGAAAAATCTGATGTGACCAACACAATACCTCCCGCCATTTACCTATGGGGTCTCGTTGACACGTGCCTGATGTCTGGTCGCGAATCTGGGGAATCCGATTCGATCTCGATCAACGCCAAATAATTCGAATTTTAAATGGCATAAAATTAACCCTTGTGGTAAACGCCCGCACAATACAAATATGTCATCATCATTACCGAAATGTGTGTATAAATCAGAATCAGATTAGCACACCCAGCAATGGATAATATGCCGTGATAATATATTTATTTGTTTCTTTATTTAAATACATACCTGCATATTTACTAGTGCTAGAAATTATGTATTTTAAGTTCCTTTCCATAAAACTATTCTATTTACAATTTTCCGTTTAAAACGTTACTATTATTAATTTGAAATGATTATTTTTTTGACAGTGACATTATTTATCTGTCAGTTACATACATTTGAGGTGAACTATGTAACCATGGAGACATGTTTAAAACATAAGCTCCGAGATATAATTTTTATATTAGGTACTTTATAAATTTATCCATAAAATATATAGAAAAAGTATTCAAGCAAACTTGTAGAAAATGGAATAGTCTTTAATTTTTATAATAACAAATTGCGAAAAAGTTGCATTTAAAGGAATTTTTTGAAGAAAAACTATCTTGAGCTTCAAGTAAACTGTCATTTCCGGTTATCCGATTGCCACCAAAATCTAATGGCTTTTTTCCATGTTAGAATAAGGCAGAAATACATGGTTTCAAAACTTTCTGAATGATAGTATTTGAGTTAGAGCGTAAAGAGAATCTACACACTCACACACACACACACACACACACACACACACACACACACATACACAGACATCATCGTGAAAATGTTAAAATTGGATTCTAAGGACCTTAAAACGTGGTCATTTACCAAAATCTCGATATGCGATTTTTAGCACGATCCCTATACCTCCCTTACCAAGGGTAGCGGGAGGTAAAAACTGGAGGCTCGTATTTTATTGAAGAAGATATAATAAAATTTTATGGCAGTCGGATGATCCCTAGGTTTCTATGTGTAATTTGTATTTACAATATAATTTACTGGATATTTTCTATTCTTACTACATAATTTTCCAATTTCCAGGTAATTGCTTTCCCTTACATTGGTATGAATTCTATAATTACTTTATTTTTGAATGTTTGTGCGAAGCAGCAAAGAAACTATGTAATAGAGAAATATAATAATTGTATAATAAACAACAATGCTGGATTTGAAAAATTTACACAAACAAATAAAATATTAAATAGCGATGTTGCCCCTATAAAAACGAAATCAATTGTGAAAAGATCATGTCAGCCACCGGGATTTTAACTTTAGCCTTCACTTTGCCGGAATAACCGCTTGACTTGATATTCAAGTTACATGACTTGACTTGACTTGAAATCAAGCCAAGTTCAAGTCTAGTAATAGTAGCCGAAAGTCAAGTCAAGTAATTACAATTTCAAGTTCTTGAAAAATCAAGTAGTTATTTTTCAATTACTTGAAAAAATCAAGTAGTTATTTTTTTAATTTCCAAAAAAATTCTTCAAGACTAAATTTCATTTTCGTATAGTTCCTTATGTTTTATAACAATATCAATAACATACCTTCAAATATAGACTTTTATTCATAAAAATAAATCATACATTCAAATTTAAAAATTAAAAAAAAAAGATTTAAAAGTATAATATATGAATTAACAAACAATTTATAGTATATGTATTATGGTGGACCTTAAAAGGAGGCAAGTCGAATTTTAACCGGGCCGCCCCTACAGTGGTTCCAAATAAATAAAAAATATATACTGGCAATGATTCCGCTTAATTTTAATATTTGACTGTGCCTAAATAAATACTAGAATGACTCGAGAATATGTGGACAAAATCTGAAGTCCCAAATATTATTCTTAATTCGAATGGAGTATAGCTTTTTGGGCTTGTGTGCGATAGTTTAACCATATGTACAGTTAACTTAATAATACTGATTAGGACTTCAAAATTTATCGTCATATTCTCGGGTCATTCTAGTATGTATTCCAATATTGAGGAATTTTTTAAACCTCCGCACAGATTTTAACTTGCAATTGTGAATAAGCACAGAATATGGCGCGCCACGCCTTAACATACACAGCTAGGTTCTACTGATTCGCGTGTTTTCGTACATAATCGGTTCGTTATCAAGTAGCTTGAAATTGCTTGAAATTGCTTGATCAAGTCAAGTAGTAACGATAGAAAATCAAGTCAAGTCAAGTAATGAATTATTGAAAAGCATGATTTTCAAGTCAAGTCAAGTAATTTACAAAAACATCAAGCTACTTGACTTGATGAAACCCTAGGAATACCGCTAAGATCTAAGATCTAATGCCGGCAGTACATTCTCGCTGAGGCAAGGCGAGCGTAGACGAGCACGAGAGTGTACTAGCAGTACTCGGCTCGCCTCGTGGTGTCTCGCCTCGCCTCGTAGTCGCTCGCCTTCGTGTCGGTTTTTCTGGCGCGAGTCAAAGGAACCGAGCGGCGTGCGTAAGAATACACAGTACACTCTCGTTTGTCGTGTTGATCAGCCTATTAGCGTGCAAGCTAAAATAATATTAAGAATTATTTTATTATGCAAAATGGGAGAATGGAGTAATGAATTCGTTTTAATTTTTTTGGAAACTTATCAGAACGAGCATATTTTGTGGGACCCTGTGCATATATTTCATAAAGATAAAAAAATATTAATGATGCATGGATTCGTTTAAGTGAACTTCTAATATATATTAACATAATTATGCAATTGCACAATAAGCTGCAACAGCAGCAACTCAACCTCAACGTCGTTCATGACGGTTAATATTGATTATTGCGCATGCGTATTGTGTAATCCGAGACGAGGCAAATCGAGAGTGTACTGCACTCCACTCGTGCTTCCTCGCCATAACAAAAGTCTCGCCGAGACATTCGGCGAGCGGCCTCGGCGAGAGTGTACTGCCAGCATTAAGGATTTAATCTATGACAGTTCTATCTCTATGTCTGAAATGGTATTCCACAAAGCATATTTATCTCTCAATTGAGGATTTTATTCGTCACGTCCACGGTGGTTATGTCATTAGATGTGGGGTTGAAATACCACAACTCCATTTAAACATCTTAAGAACACGATTCCTTAGGTCCTAACTGAGTATTTTAAAAATTATGAATATGTTGTCTTTAATAAAAATTACGAAGTAGGTAAGCTATGAATGCTTCTGTTTGTTTTTAATTTCCGTCACCTTTAGGAAGGTATTGTCTTTGTTCAAACAATTCAATGATGAGTTTTTAGTGAATAAGCACGTTTTAGGGTCCCTATAATACGATTGTGTGTGTGTGTGTGTGTGCCTGTGTGTAACGAAAGTTTCGGGTCGCATAACTTCAATACCATTATTCCAAAAATTATATTTATTTCGTATTCCTCAAGTCTACATCCAGGAGAAGAAGTGATTAGATTTTGGTTATAATTAATCAACCGGAAATACCCTCATTTGAAGATTATAACAGTTAAAAAATATTTATTGATATTTAACTTTATTATAACTTAAAGAATATATTATTCTCTGTACGATTTCATTGCATTTTATACTTCATATTCAATAGATATAGAGTTAGACAGCTATGCTAACCATGGAAACTTTTAATATATTCAGATAGTTTAAATTGACAGATGTCAGTATCAATGAAAAGGAAATAAATATGGCAGAGATGAGGATGTTGAAATAGATGCTGGGGAAGACACGGAAAGAATAAGGCAAATAACTCTAGTGTTAGAAGTTTCTAGAAATACGTGTATATTGGTTTGAACATGTCATGAGGAGAGATGAAGAATATATTGGAAGAAGAATGAATAGCCTAGTAATAGAAGGTTGAAGAAACAGAAGAAGACTAAAGATAAGATGGAAGGACTGTATTGCGGAAGACTTGAGAGAAAAGGAACTGAATGAGGACGACACGCAGAACAGAAATGAGTGGAAAAAGAAAATAAAAAAGAATGACCTCTAACGAATGAGAAAGCTAAAGAAGAAGATGTCAGTGTGAAGTGCAATTTGCATAGTTTGTTTATGAAATAAATTTACTGGACATTTAGAATTTTTTATAAGAAAATTTATGCATCGAATTTATACATAATACACAGGATTGACGGAAGGTATTATGCTGGCCACATCAGATTTTTTAGGCTTTATCCCAGGGTCAATATCAATTTCTTGAGAACATTAGAGTAGCAACAACTCATAATGTACCTGGTATCCATGACATTAATAAACACAATTTATATACTATACTCGCCGTCAAATAAGTATGGACTTTTGTTCAACGTTTTCCCTTCTTCGCATCCTGTCCTTTGCCATGCGCTTTTCTCGCTACTTCATATCTTAACATTTCCAACATTGCCCCTGAAATGGCAACAATGTAGAAATCTTTAGTTCATACTTATTTGACGGCAACTATAGTAAGACATAAAAGAAGATTTATTTCATTCTTGTCCGAAAAATCACGAAATAATTTGGTTTTTATTTCTCGAAGTTTTGTTACCATATTCATAAAAAGTTGGATTTTTAGTTGTTAAATATTAGATAATTTTAATTATTTCTTTTAAATAACGACATTGTTATGTAGGTTCAAATGTGTCGCTTTATAAATAGTTATTGGAAAAAATAAATTAATACATCAAAAATGTATTTATACTAATGAATTTGTATCAAAAAGTTTGAAAACATACATATTTTTTTGTGGTCTAGTAATAAGTTTCTCTTAAGAATGTCGAAAATGTTCCATATTGAACATCTTAATCACGATTTGCTGTCAATTTCTGGTTTTGTTTCATTTGTCTTTTGTTAAATCTCTATCACAAGAGATTGATTGATTTGCGGAAAGAAAACAAAAGAAAATTAATATTATGTAATTCATTCATTGAAACTATTGGGTTCATAAATCTTTGTCAAAATTTAATAATTTATTAATTACATGAAAATATACATTAATTAATGAGCATTAAAAAATAAAAATTGAAGGCCGGTATTATAAATGTCCTGTTACATTTTATGCCATAGTTAAATTTAAAAAATGAACAAACTCGAATCAATTTCCTTGATCTTATGACATAAATTTTCTAATTTATTTTTTTCTTGATATATTAGGTCAAATTAAATATGTAGGTGTATTTTTTACACCTTAAAAGTCTTTAGAATCAGAGATATGATTTTTTTAAAGTTGTCTTTAATTTCAAATATTTGGACGCTGACATTACGGCTACGTCACGCCTTAGCGGATTTGTATAGCGGCTAGTATATTATATTTATTTATTATTGAATAATATATCCTTAAAATCTTCCAAAGAATCTATTTTCTTTTTTGTTGCGGTAATTTGTTTATTTGAAATATCTCTCTCACATAAAAATAATAATAATAATAATAATAATAGTATTTATTGCCCAACAGTGTATATACCAATTACAGGACAAGATAATAAAGATAAAAGTAAGAAATACAGAAAAAAAACAATACAATAATTAACTAATACATAATGAAATATAATAATATTAATACTAATTTTTTAAATGTAGAATAAACGTTGCAAGCGACATGTTAAATAAATCAATGTTACTATTTAGGTTGTTGTAATTTTTTGACATTATAAATACAGAGGATTTAAGCAATAGATTGGTTTTATGCGTTTTACAGTATAAGAGGTGTTCATTTCTAGAGGAAATTCTGGGTACTACAAAGTATATTTTGCTTAATAAGGGTGCACAATCTATTATATTATTTAATAATTTATATAGAAATAATAGGGAAGAATGAGTGCATAATGATATTATGTATCTGACACACAAATTCTGTCATTTTTGTGGTTAAATATAACTATAAAAACGGTAGGCATCGTTCTTAAATTTTGATCTTAAACAATTGCATCTTTGGGAGATAAGAAAGGATACTTAGCGCTAAGTCAGACACTGAATATACAAAATTTATGGCAGCGTACTGAAATAGTTCGGGAAGCGAGCTTAAATTTAAGTACCTACACATACTGAATACGGGCCATTTTATTTCGTTTGTAATGAGTTATTCTTATTTTCTCATTGCGTTTCAATGACGTAGTATGTATAAAAGCTACTGTATACGAAAACCTAACATCGTTATCATAAAAAACGGAACGATTGTGCCTTCATCATTACCGATATCTGTATACTAAGCAGATTTGCACAGCCAGCAGTAAGTGATATGCCGTGATGATATTTATTATTGTATTGATTAAGTGAAATTTTTCATAAAAGGAATTCAACTGTTGATATTTTCAATATTTAATATCAGAGTGAAATCATTTTTACGCATCTGTCAATATGTTTCAAAATGCAAAATGATTTCGCAAGGGAATTTTGTTATGGAATTTTTTATATTTCAATTTCGCCCAGCACATTCACAATATTCTGTGAAGTAGAACATTAAAATCACTCCTCGTGAAATTGTTACTTTTGGTGGTCTGCTATTCTGTAGCTAATACACAACCGACAAGGTTGGTAAAAGTGCCCTTTAAGCTAACTTAATTACTTGAATTACCTATCCCGTAATTTAAACATTTATAGTTTATATGTACGCGGGTGAATCAAAACCATGAGCGAACAATAAGGGCATGTCTCCGTGGAGCAACGGATTATTATCAAGTTTTTGGCCAAGGAAGGCATAAGTCGAACCGAAATTTTGCGGAGGTTGAAGGCCCAGTACGGGGACAGCATGTTTTTAAGGACCCGTGTCTTTGCTTGGCATAAGGAGTTCTCTCAAGGGTGAGAAAGGGTCGAGAATCAGAGCCACGATTTCCGCCAAAGGATGAGCATTACCGAAGTCAACATCGAGGCGGTTCGGAATCTCATAAAGACTGATAAACGCATAATGATCAACAAGCATTTAATGCCCAATATTATTGCAAGTTACTGGATGCCGCAAAATTGTCCTATCGAAGGACAAGAAAAACGCAAACTGTCAAAAATGTTATTGTTTTGGGTTTTAAATTTTCAACTATTTTCCATAGCATTCTTTCGGCTGTAAAATTTATTACAACAGATTATTTTATATATTATATTTCTTTTATCTCTAAATCTATAGAATATATAATAAAATATTTAAATGTATCAGATAGAGAATTTAATTTTCTTTAATATTACCAACAAAAAATTTCAAGAATCTTCTACTTCCGATTGTCCAATTGTTACCAAAACCTTTTCAAGTCTTCCCATAAATGTCCGACTGGGAAATACGTAGTTAAACAAATATTAAGTCTTATAGTTTTTGAGTAATCGTCCTTCCAACATCCCACATACACACACATACATCCACACACACACACACACACACACACACACACACACACACACACACACACACACACACACACACACACAGACATTATTGTAAAAACGTTAAAATCGGATTGTAGGGACCTTAAAACGTGCTTATTCAATAAAATCTGGATATGCGATTTTTAGCATGAATTCAATACCTCTCTTAGCGAGACGTAAAAAATAAACAATTTGTAAATATTCATAACCTCAACTTAGGCTTTTCATTATTAACAATGACATGTGTATTGTAATCTTGAATTAATTTGCTCTCTATGTAACAATAAATAGATAATCATTCCTACTTGAAACTTGACTAACCCTCGGAATATTATAAACATTTTGCAGGATTTGTAGCCCTGTAACTCCTATAGGTATAATAGCTCTCATAATGGATTAATGAATTTAGCTATCGCATATATCCTTCACTTGCAAACCAAATACCAGAAATTATAATAGCAATACAATATTGCACAGTAGACATAGGAAGATATTCCGTGGTGGGTTATTTGGTAATATAATTTATTGTTGAACCTCACAAAGCAAAGTGTTTGGAATATTCTCCAGTCCGCCTACCGAAATACAATGAATGGCCCTTCTAACTTTATACCGCTCGCTAACACAATCTACAAAGATAATAATAATTTCAATGTATACAATCAGCCAGAAAATTATCTGTATTAATCTAAGTAAAATATTTATCAAGTCAATTAGAATTATTACAAAAGCTATTTGAATAATGAAACCCAATTTTTTTATTTACGGGCCCCCACATCTGCTTGTCAAGGCCAACAATGTAGCATGACTGTTCGCGCCCTATACTTATGTAACCAAAAAAAGGAAGTGGCGAGAGGTATTGTGCTGGCCACAACAGATTTTTATGTATATGCTTATATTAAAAACAAATTATCGAACAGTGATGATGAAAGTATACTGCAGCACACAGGAATCGCCCACACTGTTGGCAGAAGACACCCCGTCAATGTCGGTTGCCTAGAAACGATCAGCATGTGCCGCCGGGACCAAGAGGAAGGGAACGGGTTGTGTGGGTGGCTGCGTGCTATGCATCAGTGCATCCTTGTCTTTCCCAACATCCAATATGCAGGCAAAGTGAACAGGAATTTGTCACGTGTCAGGACAGTCAGCTCAGGATCAGGAAGGCATGGGAAAGAGTTACGGTTACAGGGACGGGGGTAAACAAGAAGGGAAGGTGATAATGAGAAAGATACTGAAGTAAGTAATGTACCTAGGTGGTAGTATATCGCCCGGTGAATATTGCAAGGAAAACAAAAAAATAAGACACGTTTATATATATATATATATATATATATATATATATATATATATATATATATATATATATATATATATATATATACCGGGTGATCATTTGAAAACTTCCCACCTTGAATAACTCTTTAATTAATAAAATTATCAAAAATCACTAAAACAGGTCAATGTTATTTTGGAGGGGGACATTTAATAACCTATTCCAATCAGTTGGGAAACTTTCACCCTCCCCTCCAGCCACCCCCGCCCCAAAATTTTAAATGGCACTACCCCATATGTGATACATCATTTTAAAGGTTGTAAAATTCTCAATATTTTAAAGCAAAGAAAATTAAAATCGGCCGAGCCGTTCATGAATTAGAGACAAAAATGTATGCCCATTTTGAGTGGTTGATCAAGCCATCTACCTACGTTTTGCTTTGAAACAAAAGAACGTGCGTCGTACAAGTTCAAAGTGTCAAGTGTTGTAGAATTCAGGAATTAAATATCGCCGCTTCAGATAACTTTAGATTACTTTGATTTGGGGTAGCGTTTGTGCCAATTGTGTCACTGAAATGACATACACTTTAGAAGAGAGAATTGAAATAATTTTCATTTATGGAGCTGAAAATCAGTGTGCTCGACGTACAGCCAATGAATTTAATGCAAGACATCTAAATAAACATGTATCCCATCGATACGTTTTAGATTTGGTAGAAAAATTTGAAGAAACTGGATCAGTAGCAAATAAAAAAAGGACACAACCTCGAATTGTGGATGAGGACTCTCAAATAGAAATATTAGGACAATTTGCTGCAAATCCTACGAGCTCAATTCGGCAAGTTCGCAACATAACTGGTTTTTCGTATGGGTCTGTTCATAAGGTTTTAAAACTTCATAAATGGCATCCATACAAACTTCAAAATCACCAAGCTCTAAATGAAGATGATTTCGATAGACGAGTTCAATTTTGTGAACAAATGACTGTGATGATAAATACCACTCCAAATCTAATTCAAAATATTTGCTTCAGTGACGAATGTACTTTTTTTTTGAATGGCTATGTTAATCGTCATAATTGTCGTTATTGGGATGATGAAAACCCGAATCTATTTAGAGAAACGGCCGATTTTAATTTTCTTTGCTTTAAAATATTGAGAATTTTACAATGATGTATCGCACATGGGGTAGTGCCATTTAAAATTTTGGGGTGGGGGTGGCTGGAGGGGAGGGTGAAAGTTTCCCAACTGATTGGAATAGGTTATTAAATGTCCCCCTCCAAAATAACATTGACCTGTTTTAGTGATTTTTGATAATTTTATTAATTAAAGAGTTATTCAAGGTGGGAAGTTTTCAAATGATCACCCGGTATATATATATACAGGATGATCACGCGAGAATGAACCAGCACTTATCTCTGTTATTAAGCAAGATAGCGATTATCTTCAAATAAACAAATTTACTACAGACAATATGGGCAATAAGATGTTGTATCAAGAAGCGTTCTGTTACTTCCGGTTCCGGAGTATGTGATACCAACTTTGAAATTTCAAATGGAATATACCATATTTTTTATATTTTTTAAAAGTACAAAAAAAATGCTTTACAATGATAGTAAACAAATACGACGTTGTATTATTAAAACGTAAAATGGCGGACGTTTGAAATATGAATATATTGAATGAAAAAAAAAATCAAGTGTAATATTTTAATGTTTTATGTTCATAGATGATATAAGTATTTTGAGATAAATTCATTTACATGACGTAACCTAGGCAATAAATTCAATAAAACAAAATTTCACTCTTTCTTGACTTATTTTGTAAGATATTTCAATTTATATAGTCGTACAAGGCTTGCAGAAAGTCATTGATTGTGCTTGTGCATGCAAGATTCACAACCTCATTCTTTGTGAAATAAATATAACCTTTTTACCTCTCGCTAAGAGAGGTATTGGATTCATGCTAAAAATCGCATATCCAGATTTTATTGAATAAGCACGATTTAAAGTCCATAGAATCCAATTTTAACATTTTTACAATGATGTCTGTGTGTTTGTGTGTGTGGATGTGTGTGTGTGTGTGTGTGAGGTTGTTGAAGACACGATTTCTCAAATTATATAAGACTAAAGACCTTTTTGACTACGGATTCCTCAATCTAACAATAATGGGAAGAGTTGAATAGGTTTTGGTATCAATTTGTAAACCAAAAGTAGTAGTATCTTAAAAAAATTCTAAATATAATTTTTTTGAATTTTTTTTATTATTAGTATTAAAGAACGTAAAATTCTCTATTCGATAAATTTTAAAATTTTATTATATCTTCTATATAAAAGTAATATATAAAATAATCTGTTAATAAATTTCAGAGCCTAAACAACTCTATAGTAACCATCAGATGTTTGTAAATGACAGAAAAATGTCATTGTCAAAAACCAACAGTAGTTCATAAACCTATTTGGGCGGTATTGGCAGCTCAATTCTAAAACTTAACCTTAAGTCTATTTTAACTAATCACATGACAGTGGTAAGAACCGATTCAGAATTTGTCATAGTACGAATATGGTTTCATATAGATTTTAGCTGAAAATAAATCTTAGATATTCTTTTTTGGCAACATAGTAGAAAAACGTCAAATTACGCTTTTACGTTAAATAAAGAAGTGTAACTGACATTATTGAAGATTTTTTCTGTGATATTGGTAATTTTACTATTTCTTGTTGTGTAACAATAATAACAATTAAATATTTAAAATTATACATATACCCATCAGAAATCCCGTCAAGAAATTGGAAGAAATTCGAACATTTAGAAGTATAGGAGAAAAATTCCTCAAAAAATAAATTTAAAATTATAAAAACATTTAAACATAAAGAAAAGACATGAGAAATTTATAGGGCGCGAGCAGTCATGTGACTTTGTTGGATTTGACAAGCAAATATGGGGGCCCGAGTTAGAACGACAGCTAGTAATTATATACATATATGTCAAATGTCAATTTTCCATCCCAAATTTCATGATATTCCAATTCCATGTGGTTTATCTTCCCCGACAAGTAAATACCATATTCCTGGTGACAAATTAACCATGTGAAAAATTATGACATTTGAAATTTACGTAAATAATTACTAACTGTTATTTTGACAAGGGCCTCCATTTATGCTTGTCTAGGTCAAGTATGACAATCTAACTACGTGAATTTAGAAAATCTTAAAATATTTGATAAAAAATTCTGACATTTGACATCTATGTACATAATTAATAATTGCCATTTTGACACGAACCCCCATATCTGCTTGTCAAGGCCAGAAATATGTCACATGACTGCTGGCTCCCTTAACTTATGTAACCAAAAACGGAAGTGGCGAGTTTAGTTCATTTCTTCATAAGATCAGTCTTTTGAGAGATATTATGGAACCAAAAATACATTTTAATAGTATATTTTGATACAATTGTACAAGCCGGCCATTAAAGCACGCGTGACAAGTTTAAAAGCGCAACGCGAAGAATTACAACCATTTGTAAGTTACACTTGGAGAGTTACTTAAGTTCTTGACCGGTTTTCATAGTGAAAATTGCGTTTGTTAAAGAAATATTGTTTTTTACAACACGGAACCTCCGGTATAAATACATTTCCAAGTGAGATGGACAAAGAGGAGGGACCTTAAAACGTGGTCATTTACCAAAATCTCGATATGCGATTTTTAGCAGGATCCCAATACCTCCCTTACCAAGGGTAGCGGGAGGTAAAAAGGTTATATCATTTTAATAAAAGTAATACCACCCATTATAAAACACACGTATGTTATTGACAAGCAATATCGTCAGTGACACATGACGCTTTCTTATTAAATCTTCTCTAGTGAATTCAGTTATAGTTACAAATGAAATCACGACCTTATCCAGTAAAATCTAATTCATTTATCACTTAATATTTCATTAGGGCTAAACAAGAGATATTGTGTAATCTATTTGTGTTAACAATGGGAATGGGAGTGTTGATATGTAGAAATGAACATTTAATTAAAGCCCTACTTGATCGCGTAATTCAGGGAACGAATGAAGACAAGTGATACAGGAAGGGCTAAGCGCCTTTGATTAACATTCCCGTCTGACAAGTACCCGGGATCAGGATTGGGATCAGGATGGAGACGCCAAGCACTTCAATCATAATGAATCCACAGCTGTCAAACTACTAAACAAGACAAATATCACCACTCAATGTTAGAACAACATGCTGTTCTATTCAACAAAAACTAAAACTTATTTTTCCCACGGGATTATCTGTGTCAAGAAATATTTTGTTCTGATTACAAAAAACGTAATACATTGATTAAATATTATGTGTACCACCGAGGAAAAATGACATCTCAAAATCACTAGTTTTTAGAAAATCAAGTACACCATCCTTAAATTTAGTATACAATATATATAGTGATCATGCGAGAATGAACGAGCAATTATTTTTTATTTTAAAGATTTGGCCACTCAACAGGATAAATCCCAATAATAGAGTGGCACTTACAAGAAAATGTAAAGAAAATCACAAAAGCATAGGCAGTAATAATCTGGTAAATAGGTTAATTACGAACATTTACAGATTAAGTGTTAAGAAAGAATTAGCAGATTTTATAAATTCCATAAATAAACGGTTAATTTTTTTTATTACCTTTCGTCACCTTTAGGTAAGGAAGGTATTGTCTTTGGTCAAAAAATTCAATGATGAGTTTTTACTGAATAAGCATGTTTTAGGGTCCCTATAATACGATTTTACCATTTTTACGATGATGTCTGTATGTATGTATGTATGTATGTATGTATGTATGTATGTATGTATGTATGTATGTATGTATGTCTGTGTGTGTGTGTGTGTGTGTGTGTGTGTGTTTGTGACGAAAGTTTCAGATCGCATAACTTCAATACCACGATTCCAAAAATTATATTTTTTCGTATTCCTCAAGTTTACATCCAGAAGAACAACTGATTAGATTTTGGTTATAATTGGTGAACCGGAAGTAGCCTCATTTGAAGATTTAATAGTTAAATTTAATTTATTAACATCTAACGTTATTATATCTTAAAGAATATATTATTCTCTATACGATTTTATACTTCATATTCAATAGATATAGAGTTAAAGAATTTTAGCCAGCTATGCTAAACATGGAAGCTACTAATATATTCATATAATTCAAATTGACAGATGTCAGTATAAATAAAAAGTAAATTAATGTGGCAGAGATGAGGATGTTGAAGTAGATGTTGGGAAGACACGCAAAGATAGGTAAGGAAATAACTCTAGTGTTACAAGTTTCTAGAAAGATACAAGATAGATAATTACATTGGTTTGAAAATGTCATGAGGAGAAATGAATATATTGGATGAAGAATGAATAGATTAGTAATACAAGGTTGAAGAAAGAGAGGAAGACCAAAGATAAGATGGAAGGACTGAAGGACTATATTGCGGAAGACTTGAGAGAAAAGGAACTGAATTAGAACGACACGTAAAACAGAAATGAGTGGAAAAAGAAAATAAAAAATAGCGACCCCTAACAAATGGAAAAAGCTAAAGAAGAAGATGTTAGTGTCAAGTGCAATTTGCATAGTTTGTTTATGGAATAATTTTCCTGGAAATTTAGAATCTTTTGCAAGAAAATTTATGTATGGAATTTATACATAATACACAGGATTGACGGAAGCTATTGTGCTGGCCACAACAGATTTTTTTTAAGTTACTGAGAAAATATCTGGTAAGGAACTATCCATCATGGTTTTATTAAATAAAGAGAAAATTCTGTTAATCGGTGAATTAGCAGCAGAAATAGTACTGGTATTTGGAACAGTAAACATATTATTATGATGTGGCCAGTACATTACCTTCCGTCAATCCTGTGTACAAATTCCATAGGACGCGAACAGTCACGTGACATTGCTGACCTTGGCAATCAGATATGGGGGCCGTATCAGAATGACAGCTATTAATTATGTCTATAACTGACAAATGTCATAATTTTTCATTTAAAATTTCATTACATGATCTAGTGCACTTGCCAGTTAGTGTATTCGTCAAGCACACAAGTCGTCCGAGCCCAGCTTTACATTATTTTATAATTTATCATTTAAACGAGAAACGATTTAAAATGAATCTTAGTACGAATGAAGACAACTACACAGACACACGCTCCAGTTTACCGGAGAGGTCTGCCGTGAAGCAGCCGCCTTGAGGCAAACCTGAGTGTGTGTAAGATCATCTTGAGACAGAAGTCTAAAGAGGCCGTCGGATATCAAAGCGAATTTCTGTTTGTTCGCCGGAAAGTGAAGCCATCTCCTAGGTTGGCCGGAGCGTATTTACGATTGTTTTTGTCGACCTTGAGGCGGTGTAGTGTGTTTATTCTACAAATTTACGTGTGAATATATTTTTTTTGCAATCCTTCTTTACACCAATCTCTTCGGTTAATTTTTCCATTGGCATGCCCCAGAGCTATCAGTAAACCGATAATAGCGAGAGCATCTTCTACTGGCGCTGTAACCGGAAGTGGAATTTTGTTTGTTCTCTGAACTCATATTCTGAAAATATATATTAAAATATGATTCAAAACCACTCAAATTTGGTATTTAATACTCATATATGATTGGAAACAAAACATTAAATTTTAACTATCGTAACGTTTTTTTTTTTATATGGGTAAAGTGCAAAAATCAAAGAAATATTATTAATTAAAATAATACGTTTATTAAACGATAAATAACTAGGATAAATAAAAAGATAATAAAAATAACTAACACTATGATTAAATAATTATAAACACTAATTTAAGACTAGGACTATTATTAAATACTTAAACACTAAGATTATTTATTTAAACAATATTTATATCACTATATTTATTTATATAACTGCATTTATTTGTGTTCACAACTCGTCGACTGTTTATTTATATCACCAATTGTTCATTGCTCGTTGCTTCTATATAACAGACTGTGTTCGCTGGCTTTGGCGACGGGTTTATATATATATATATATATATATATATATATATATATATATATATATATATATATATATAACTTACTGACGCCACAATTACATTGAATACAAAGGATCCAGGTCACCGGCGTAATTAACACGTCTAGTCGTATGGGTTTTTTCCGCCGGCTGGGATTACGTCATCGCTCGGGAATATTCTACCAGAGACGGCGCTCATATACTCTTAAGTCAGGGGCGCTCCTATACTCTTAAGTCAGGGGCGCAAGTTACACTAAATATGATAAACTGGACGTGGTACTGAACTTGTAGCTTTTACTGGCGGATCTATGGGAGGGGTAAAGGGGGTAACGACCCCCCTAAGAAAATTGAAAATATATTGTTTTTATAATGAATTATTATAATTTTAAATATTGAAAACATCTTTTAGAACTCATAATAATAATACTCATACAATATTTGGGTTAATTTCCATTTATTTAAGTAAAACACTGTAAGTTATACTTAAATAACTTAACTCCCAAAGTTTTGGGTTATTATTATTTTATTTATTTTTAAACAAAACTTTATTTTATATTTATCATCGATTTATTATAAACTATGCTTTATTTTATTATAATAATATTTAAAATCATTATTATAATAATTTATACATTTTGTATTTTGTTGGTAGTACCTATACCTACTGCATACCTACATATAAATATAATATTTAGTAAATATTGTACTTATTAAGATTTTTTTTTCAATTTCAACACTTTTTTGTTAAATAATTAAATTAAAGTGATAATATTCAATAAAAAAATATTAGTATTTTTGCAAATTTCATAATTAGAAACTCACTGTCGAATTTTTTGACCAAAGACAATACTTTCCTTAACCTAAAGGTTACCTACGGAAGGTAAAAAAACAATCACTAGTAATACAGTGTGATTCATTCAGATATTACATTACCTATACATATATCCGTATATTCACACTCATTTAGCAACAAATAACTTGATTATGTGTATAAAAAGCCTCTTACAGTAAAATACTCCATTTTGCAAATAAATTTGTAAATACCCATAAGTAATTTACATGACATATCATTGAGTATTTATTAGGCATTTAACATGTAAATATCCCTGAACAATGCCTGTTAGTTGACAAAGTAATTCCAACTTCATATCCACAATTTGTGGCTTTTGATCACATTAGCAGAATAACATCATTCCGGGGGCGAGATTCGTAAGCCGATGACTTAGCAGGTAATATATTGTGATTGCGGAGCATTTAGCGAGTAATCAGTCCGTGACGCGACAAAGGTAACGTGAGGTAGTCAGATCAGACCCGACATGGAGATTTCAGATAGCTCCAGGCGTTCACAACGAGAGCGGTTGTGTTGTAAAGATGTGTATGTTTGTATACTTCATAGTATATCAACAGATTATTCATACAGTTTTTAGAATTTCCATGTAGGTGTTCACAGTCGAGATGTATTTTGATAAGTGCTTTTAGTTTATATTAGAAGATGTTATCGTCTTTGATAGGTGACTAATGCAAAAATATATTTAATATTACCATTTCTAATTAAATGACATTTTATTAACTATTAGTTAAAAATTAATCTGAAGGTTACAAGCGATACATGCTTATCAATATAGTTAATAAACTATGAGTTTAGAAGTATTGATTAATTTTCGCGTTTGTTATAATTTCCAAATGTGAATAGTTTCTGAAACATTTTTTTTTTTTTTAATTTAAATTTCTTTGTGACCAGCTCATTCATTAATGTGTTAGCATTATGAGTTGTCATCTTAATAACATATACAGTTGAACCCCGGTTAACCGAAATAAGGGGGCGCAGCCGTTTCGGATAATGATTTTTTCGGTTAACCCATTAACATCTAAAAATAGCCTACATTCGGGTCTATTCTGTAACTTTTAAATACCTGTGTTATTTTCAAGGATAGAGTTAAACTTTTAACGCAAGCGTTAAAACTAAATTTGGAATTCTCTAACGACAAAAGCGTTAAAATAATTAAAACCTGGTGTTAATTTTTGACGTTAAACACAATAAATTAAACCCATGGTAAGTACCTAGTGTTAACAATTAACCACTACCTTTAAAATTAAGAAAATGGCGAATATTGTTACTATTTTGGTTTTAAATGTAAACGAAAACGTTATTCAAAGGTAAATAATAAACATTAAATTTATTTGTGCAATTATTTTTCTGTACCTACTACACTATACATACATATAATTTTTGTTACATATATAAAGAAAGATGTTTTATTTAAAATTATGTACAACCTGCATACTTAATTCATTATCATCGATTATGCCACCTTCTTTACAATTATGTACAACCTGCATACTTAATTCATTAGCATCAATTATACCAGCATCTACTATAGGTGCACCTTCTATAGACACTTTTGATAACAAACCCATTAGCTTTTCTTCTATTTCGGTTAGTTTTTTTACTTCTAGTGGTCCTCCACCAGTTTGCTTTTTGCGCAATGAATATTTCTCTCGCTTTTCTACGTGCATATGTTTTCAGTTCTATGAATATCTAAAAATACATTTTTCAGCACCAAATAAAATTATTGCTATACTATTTATATGAAATTACATGTTTTCAATCAGCTAAAGTCTTTTGAGGGCCATTTGAAGATGAATTCAATAGTTCTACTAATTCTTTGAAAGGTTGAAAAATATATGTAATAGCACACTGTTATTTATAAAGTTTTTATTTATAAAATCTTTTCAATTATCGATTTCGCCTATGGATGGCCATCCTCAGATTGAAAGCGCCGAGAAAATTTTTAGAATAAAGTTAACATTGGTAAATTTATTCTAAAAATTTTCTTGACGCTTTCAATCTGAGGATGGCCATCCATAGGCGAAATCGATAATTGAAAAGATTTTATAAATAAAAAAACTTTATAAATAACAGTGTGCTAGTACATATATTTTTCAACCTTTCAAACATTTATCATGCACTCTGAACTGGAGGAGCCTTACATCAAAATGATTCTACTAATTCATGTTTCATATCTTTTGGGTCGAGTTTTGATGCCAGTATTATTTTATTTTCGTCCAGAAAATTTATCATTTCTAGTCGTTTTTTGGTAGTTCTGGTTCTGGGTGCTCTTTTCTTTATACATCCTAATGTTTTAAAAATTAATAATATTGTAAATAGAATATTTATAAATTACAAGAATACTTACCAGTTTCCAACATCTTAGTATTTAAGCTAGAAATTAACCTAACAAAACCTATAATCAACCTAATCAACGGAAAATCTGTCACCTGTAGTGCATATTTAGGAAATGTTTTCAGAACGACTATATCATATACAACTAATTTCACATCATACTTTTAACAACTGCGCTAAGAGATATTATTTTAACGCTGGCGTTAAAACATGCCTTGTAGAATAGCAACATTTGATTTCAGTATTAACGCACGAGTTAAAATTTACTTTTTAACTCCAAATTTTAACGCAGTAAATTTTAACACTTTTTTTACAGAATAGACCTGATTATGTACTAAAATGGGTGTGTAGGGGAAATGAATTATTTTGAAACAATGTACATTACATAATATACATATGTATGTAGTTACAGTTTTTAGATACAGTACAAATTAAGTTTTCAACTTCTTTGATAGCAGCTAATTTATCCGCAATAGAAATCACAACACGCTTCCGCTTAGATGTCATCTCACAACAATACGTAAAGACACACAAAAAAAACTATGTTCCACTCTACTATTCATTTGCGAGCCCCGTGCGAGCCCTTCGTTACAGCCCGCCTGTGGAATGAAGGAGCCGGACAGTAAATGGGGCTACATAATCATTCGTGGAACTGATAATAATTATACGTGATGTTGTTTCGGTTAACCCGGGATTCGGTTGACCCGAGTTCGGTTAACCGGGGTTCTACTGTGTATATATATATATATATATATATATACCTTACCACAAAAAACATTTCATGGATCGTAAAATAAGTCACTTTAGACAGAGCTGGGAACGACTTAAAGTAAAAGTACTGGTAGTATTACTTTTAAATTTATTATACATTTATGTTTAAAACAAAAAAATAATATAGTAGCTAATACCCAGATTTTATTTGTTTCAGATTTTAGAATTTCTCAGCAAAATCTACAAATTCATTAAAACATTTTAGGTGAGTATGTTTTGTTAAATTGAGTTTATTTTCAAATGTATTGTGTAAAATGTGTATAATAATTAAGGACACATCTGAAGCTCGTTTTAGACAGGTCATAAATTCATGAATTAACAAAGTCATATGAAGAAGGATTTATGACTTTTTATAGGTTTTACATGATTATAAATTTATTAACATGCAAATTAAATAAATTTATAAATAATCCATAAACTACTACGTTGAAAATTATGCCTTGTTTGTTGTCAAGATTTTGATTTCAAAAATTTAAAAAATTGATGTCAAAGTCATCTATAAAATACTTGAAAAAACGTTTCAAATACTTTTACTTTTAATTATTTAAGAATTCATAAGATGTTACTGTATTGCTAAAATGTTTTCCGTACATAGGCAACTGTTTATTTCAAGAAAAGTTGTGGAATTATTTCATATTAGAGAGACCACATACGAGGGAAGGTTTATATTTCGAGTACATAAAAATGTAATTCAAATATTTGTTCATTTTAAAATTAAAATACAACATACTTTTAAGTATTTCAAATAATTACTTAAAATACTTACTCAAATATTATACAACACTGGTTTTTATGAGGGTACAATAAGATACTAAAGGGTTTTCCAATAAGAGGTGTTATTTTGATATTCAAAGAAAATTGCCATTTTTTAATATAAATGATCGGATGTTTATTTCATTATAAAGAGGAAGGTATGCCGTTAATAGTGGAAAATAACATCAGGCAAATGACCACCACGACCACGCTGACAGGACAATATCCTTTTCATGAAATTTTCCATAACCAAATCGCAAAGTGGCTGTCCTATGTCCTCGATAGCCTCACGAATTCCATCTTTGAGGTCTTGAGTCGACGCTGGGCAGTTGGCGTAGACCTTCTCTTTCACGTGGCCCCAAAGAAACAAGTCGCAAGGTGTTAAATCACAAGATCTCGGTGGCCAATTGTGATCACCTCTTCGAGAGATAACACGGTCCGGAAACTTTTCCCGTAAAAGATCAATGGTTTCGTTGCTTGTGTGGCACGTAGCGCCGTCTTGTTGAAAGTAAACGTTGTCCAGATCAATACCATCCAATTCCGGCCATAAAAAATCGTTAATCATCTCTCGATAGCGCAATCCATTCACCGTAACTGTTGCTCCAGCCTCATTTTCGAAAAAGTAAGGTTCAATGACTCCGCCGGACCATAAACCGCACCAAACAGTCACACGTTGAGGATAGAGAGGCTTTTCAACAATAACTCTTGGGTTTTCTGAGCCCCAGATGCGACAATTTTGTTTGTTGACGAAGCCACCGAGGTGGAAATGGGCCTCATCACTCAAGATGATTTTTCGATGGAATTTCGGATCATTTTCATGCATTTCAACGACCCAATCAGCAAAGACACGACGTTGTTGATGATCGGCCGGCTTGAGTTCTTGTGTTAACTGGACTTTATAAGCCTTAAGACCCAAATCTTTATGCAAAATACGGTGTAATGACGTTTGTGGAATGCCTAATTCCAAAGAACGACGAGGAATGGACAAACCTGGGTTTTCTTCAACACTTTCGGCTACAGCAGCAATATTCTCGGCTGTTCTTGAGCGACGAGCACGGGTTTTATTCTTCACGTCACTAACTTGTCCCAACAGCTCGAATTTTTCCACCAATTTTTGTATTGCGGTCCGACAAGGTGCTTCACGACGACCCAAAAATTGTCGAGTTTTACGAACCGTCTCTGCCAAATTTTCACCATTTTTATAGTGAATTTTAATAATTTCAATGCGTTGTTGAAGCGTGTATCGTTCCATTTTTATTAATGGCGTAGTTTCTACTTGTCAAATGTCAAAAAATGACAGCTTCAAAAGCGACATCTACCGAAATAGCGGGATATTCAAAATAACACCTCTTATTGGAAAACCCTTTATATTGTTCTTCTAACCTCGTCTATATCTTTCCAAAAAAAACCTTTGTCCCAGTCATAACCAGAAAAATTATTTTTAAAACGCATTGTTTTTAATGTGACAGCCGTGCACTGTATTTACAAGTGTACCTTTTTATATTGTTAAGAAGAATTTACTTTTTCTGAAAGTGAATACACTTTTTCCGAAATTGAATAAACTTTTTCTGAAATTGAATTTACTTTTTCTGAAACTGAATTTACTCTTTCAGAAATTAAATTTACTTTTTCCGAAATTGAATTAAGTAACTTTTTCTGAAATTGAATTTCCTTTTCTGAAATTGAATTTACTTTTTCTGAAATTGAATTTCCTTTTCTGAAATTGAATTTACTTTTTCTGAAATTGAATTTACTTCTTCTGAAATTAAATTTACTTTTTCCGAAATTGAATTTACTTTTTCTGAAATTGGAGTTAAAAGGTATGGTGGTCTATGAATCCTCTTCGTATATTTGTTAATAAACTTATTATGACCGTAATATAGTGAGAAAATAGTTATTTACTTCATTCTAGTTAAACATAATTCATTTTCTAGTATATGAGCTCAAAAGCTTCAAACAACATTTAATAATGTAACATAATTCCTGTATGATATGAATTATAAATAGTTATTTAGTTTGCTGTGCACTTTATACTTCCTAACAATGAGTAATACAGCGCGCGCCTAATTGAAATGATTGCTACACAAAGTTCGTAAAGAGGAAGAAAAGACGACGTCAACGTCGCAGGAAATATTACAGGCGTGTTGTGTTTTATTACAAAGGGTAACGTTACACCCGCAGTCAATTTGAGCCGTCTTGCCCGTGCTTGGCAAACTTCGGCACCTGTTTTAATTAAATAAAACACGGATATAGGACACCCACACCCACGACGTTGTCACTTGCCCGGTCAAACTTAACTCGAAGTCTGGAAGAGGACAACAACAAACGCTGAGTAGGTACTTATAGTTTGTAACACTCGTAGTTATAGTATATTTCACTTTATTTTCCTGACTTCTTAAGGCAGTGGAAGATTTTGGGAGAGGAAAAGAGTGTAATAATTATCCCTTTTAAAAAAATCTGTTGTGGCCAGCATAATACCTTCCGTCAATCCTATGTATATATTATGTATAAATTCCATACATATTTTTTCGTGCAAAAGATTCTAAATTTCCAGAAAAATTATCTTCTTCTTCTTTGGCTTTCCCCATTCGTTAGGCGTCGTTATTTTTTATTTCCTTCCACTCATTTCTGTTTTACGTGTCGTTCTCATTCAGTTCCTTTTCTCTCAATTCTTCCGCAATACAGTCCTTCCATCTTATCTTTGGTCTTCCTCTCTTTCTTCAACCTTCTATTACTAAGCTATTCTCTCCTCTTCAAATATATATTCTTCATTTCTCCTCATGACATTTTTAAACCAATGTAATCATCTCGCGTCTATCTTTCTAGAAACTTGTAACACTAGAGTTATTTCCTTACCTATCTTTCCGTCTCTTCCCCAACATCTACTTCAACATCCTCATCTCTGCAACATTAATTTACTTTTTATTTATACTGACATCTGTCAATTTGAATTATATGAATATATTAATAGTTTCCATGTTTAGCATAGGTGGCTGATTTATAAAATTTAATTTCTTTAAAATTCTTTAACTCTATATCTAGTGAATATGAAGTATAAAATGCAATCAAATCGTATAGAGAATAATATATTAATTTGCCGAACAAATTGTAAGCGACTTAATTTGTTATCATTGACAATTCAACTTCGGTCTCCCAGAGCGTGCTTCATCGGTCAAGCTGAGATCTCCCGAAGAAAATTTCTTGAAGCACTTCTATGTTGTTCGATCACTTAGGGCATCATCTCCGAATGCGGTACATATTTTTCGCGCCGCCACTGCAGCTTTGGTATCAAGTTTGTACTCATACAGTAAACAACCTCGAATTAAAGTTATATTCGTTGTTTTCAACTATTCAAATTAGGAATTAAACAATTGTCACCAAATGTATATGTATCCGACAAAAGAAGGATTCATATTAAAGTGGGTGAGAGATAAAAAACAAGTGCTATCGATCAACAACTTAAAAAATATTCATGGCACTCTGCTGTATACAAAAATCGCACGAACTTATTTGGTATATTGTTTTTATAATGAAGTATTATTATTTTAAATACTGAAATAAAAAATTACGCACTTGTTCGATGCAATCAATGATCATGCTTCGTTTATACTTTACCAAAATAAACATATTTAAATTTTTATATATTTTTATGATGTGCGAGTATATTAGAACCAGCATTAGTTTATAATTTACACAGATAATTCAATTCTATACTAAATTTATCTGATTTTATTTTTAAAGAAACGATGTTTTCTTGTGCTCATCATTGAAAAGGAAAGAAAAACAGAAGTATTCATTTCTGATCTCAGTAAGTTACTATACATGAATAAATTAATCTCTTCTTTCAACTATTTTGTAAAAACAAAAAATAAACAGTCTGTGATTCATGATTTTACGGGATCAAAGTGTGCTTACGGTAACCTAAATTCGTTGGTTTCGCGTATTTTTCCCTTTTATACATCAAAGGAAGCTGCTGCTGTTTTAAAAGTGAATAATGACACCCATTTATTCGACTGTGATGGTCATTTGTCTCGCTGTTCGCTTGTTTCAGCCTGCGGACAATTATGTGCGTTTCTCTTAACAGAAAAATTTATTCATCGTCAGGACCGGAACCTGAAAATTTGACAAATTAGGCAAACATAATTTTTGCTTTCTGGCGACCCCTTTGCTAAGTCTTTTCTCAAAACACTAACGAATTAAAAGAAAACATTATCTCTGCTGCCATAGATAAGGGATCGAAATGTTGGTAAATAAGCTCGTTTTCGTTAATTAACGATATTTGTCCAAATCAAATTGTCAGAAACGTCAAATAAGTTAACTTACGTTGTGACAGAAAAATGTCAAGCATTTATTAATTTTTTGTTCAATTACATGCCTGTCTATATTTTTTAACGTAATTTTCGACATTTTCATATTTAATTTCTGCCGTTACAAAGTATGTAAAAGTAATTCTGTTTATTGATTTAGATGCAGAATTTATTTAACGCGTTTTTGCTTAAAATAATTAGGCAAGCAGGGAATTGCAAAACACTGATTTCTCATGTTAATTTCCTATGTACACCTTTAAGACAGACACACGGTATAAAAATACATATATAGGGTGAAATATGAAAGTTATAAAGTTAATGTCACTTCCGGTTAAACAGGAAGCGCTACCATCATGCTAATTACCACGATTTGTGCCCCCTAAGCCTAGTTTATAAATATATAAAGAAAATTAAAAACCAATTATAAATAAAAAAGTTATTTTGAGTGGCCGTTTTTATTGTCACCGGTATTTATGTTAATATTTGTATTTGGGTAAAATATACAATTCATCACTATTAAATATTACCAGTCAGAAACTTGTATCCCAATTATTCACTAAAATGGGGAGAATCCATTAGATTTTATATTTGAACTGTAAACGGGACGTGAACTTTTTCAAGTCGAGTTTAAGTATAGCGTTTTATTAAGTATTGCCTAACATAAGTAAATTTATACTGCTGACTATATACATTATCTAGTCTTCAAAAATACTGTTAATCCCAACAATGAATTGGAAACATTTCGAAAAATTAGTAGAACAAAATTTCTTTATAGGATGAATTTAAAATTTAAAAATCTGTTGTGGCCAGCACAATACCTTCCGTCAATCCTGTATATAATGTATAAATTCCATACATAATTTTTCTTGCAAAAGATTCGAAATTTCCAGTATAATTATTTCATAAACAAATTTTCGCCTATATCGAGTGAGCTATGCATTTTTCCTCCATAAACAATATGTCGCTAAACATAACCACCTCATGGGGCTACTTTTGTCTAAGGTAACCGACTTCGGAACTCATATAGCCCTCTAAGATTTTCATGTTCGATACGTTGTCCTGAACATTTTATATGAACGCTACATATAAATGCCACTTGTCAAGTTTTAATCTGCATCTTTCATATCAAGTAGTAACATTACAAATCACTAAAAACTAAAAAAAAAAACAACAACAACAATAGATAAAATTGAATTTTTAGAACTGCAAAGGGAGACTTTAGTTATCGTAGGTGAGAGGTTCATTTTTTCCGTAACGAGACTTTATTGTATAAACAAATTGTTGAGCCTGCAAAGTGTTAAATTTGAAGTTATACGAGTACCAACAATACCTGTATTGGACGCACAACGCACGTGCCGGTTCTGTTCAACGATTAAAAAAGAAAACGCTTCAAACAGAAACCGGGCATTTTGTAGGTAATTATGTTAATGTGTGCTCTTGTGAAGTATTGCTGAATACAGTACTTAATTACTGCAATGTTGTGCTGAACTCTTCAGCAACAAAGAATTATAAAACAGGCGAGGAAATTAGACATAATTTAGTACTTTGTATTAAAAAGAATTTTATATAAATAATGATTCATACTCGGTGAAAAAAATGAACAAGAGAAACATAAAAGAAGAATAATATTTATACTGGAAATATTTCAATTATAGCATAATGAATTAATTTAAAAAGCGAATAAACAAAGTCTTTATTAATTAAACTCGTGGTTTTGGAACAAAATAAATTTAATTAAAATATGTAATTTTATTAAACAGGTTTTGGAGGGCTCAAAATATAATATTAATTAAAAATAATTACGATGTAACATTCATATTTATTGTAAAACAAGATAGGTACGTAATTTTATACATTTATAATATAAATTAATTTACAACAATAATGAATTTTCTTGTACAGGTAACCCAATTAAATTTGGGATACATGATTTATTGCAGCAAAAAATACGTATGAATGCACTGGAAATAATTGTGACAAATGGAGACTTTTATATTACTAATTAATATATAGTATATATATATATATATATATATATATATATATATATATACATATATATATATATATATATATATATATATATATATATATATATATATATATATATATATATATTTACAAGTACAGAAATGTTCTGTTTCTGTGTCATGGTGTAAGCTCGGGCCACACTATACGTTTTGGCGGGACCGGTTTAACAGGATCGGTTGACCGGGACGACAACAACTTATTGTTTTAAATGAATACGTCCACATCGATGCGGTTGCGGTCTTATTGCCGGATACTACCGCAGCATTGAAGATAATGCGAGCGTTCACATTTGTCCGGTTTTTACCACAGCCGCGGTTGATATAACATAATATAAAAATCTGATGTGACCAACACAATACCTCCCGTTTAATTTAATTTTTATTCATGTAAATACTTATAATTAAATTAAATTTAAATACCGGGTTCGATCCCGACCGACGCCAAATATTTCGAATTTTAAATGGCACAAAAATGACCCCTGTGGTGCACTCTCCACGCCAGAAATAAGTGCTCGTGAGGTGACACCTTGTAAACGCCCGCACGGTGCAAATATGTCATCATCTTTACCGAAGAAATCTGTGTACAAAGCAGATTGGCAGACCCAGCAATGGGTAATATGCCATGATGATATATTTATTTTATTTATTTATATACTTACTTATATTTATTGCTGGCGTGGAGAGTGCACCACATGGGTCAATTTTGCGCCATTTCAAATTCTAAAATATTTGGCGTCGGTCGGAATCAAACCCGTTCCCTAGATTCGCGTGAAGTGACGCCTGGTAAATGCCTGCACGGAACAAATATGTCATCATTATTACCGACATCTGCGTACAAAACAGATTCGTTCACCCATCAATGGGTAATATGTTTTTATTATCTTACATATATTTTTACATATTTGTTATGCTGGAAACTGTATTAAGTTCCTTTCCATATAATTATTGTTCCATTTACTATTTAATGTTAATATTATTATTTGAAATGATTAATTTGTTGACAGTGACATATATCTGTCAGTTACAAACATTTGAGATCTGAATTGTGTAACCATGTGTATGAGTTGTGTTTAAAACGTAGGCTCCGGGATTAAAATTATAGGTAGTTTTATAAATTTATCCATAAAATATAAAAAAAAAGTATTAATGCAATCTTTAGAAAATTTAATAATCTTTTTTATATAACATAAATCTCGAAAAAATAACATTTAAAGGTATTTTTCGAAGAAAAACTATTTTGAGCATCCAGTAAAGTGCCATTTTCGGTTATCTGATTTACTCCAAAATCTAATGGGATATTTCCATATAAGAGCAAGGTAGAAATACAAGGTTTCAAAATTTTCTGAACGATAGTATTTGAGTTAGAGCGTAAAGAGGATCCACACACACATACATACACACAGACATCATCGTGAAAATGTTAAAAATAGATTCTAGGGACCTTAATACGTGGTCATTTACCAAAATCTCGATATGCGATTTTTAGCACGATCCCTATACCTCCCTTACCAAGGGTAGCGGGAGGTAAAAATTGAGTGGAACACGTTGAAAATCAAGTGTGTATTTGTCATTGTCAATAACTACCTGTGATTCTGTTATAAATATGTTTGACACAAATAAATTTATTCAATATATTGAAGAGTACCCTGCGTTGTGGGAAAAGGGTAGGAATGACTACAGCGACAGGAACCTACGAGAGAAATGGTGGGATAACATTGGAGAAAAAATATACGAATTATAAATAGATATGATATCTGGAGAAAAGGAAAAAAGTGTTGTGCTATAATTAGTGAAATATTACTAGGTACTAACAGGTACTAATACTAAATTAATTTTAAATCAAGAAGCATGATTTCTCTGAAATGTTAGCAAAAAAATCTCTGACGTCTGATCCCTGAGCTCGCACACTTGTCGCATAGTTATCCACGTCCATAAAAGGATGAGTTTCAGTATCTTCATAATTGATACCATCCCCTTTCTAACAAAATTTGTAATATGCAGCAAGCCTTAATAATGTCATCCACTGAATTAGGCTGTACTAAAATCGGTGTGGAAAACTCTCCACTTGTTTGTACATTCCACATATCTCCTTCATCGCGAGAGCCTGTAGTTAAAAATTCGCTTGTTTTTTAATAGAATCGAGTTGTCATTGCTGCCGTCCTGCTTAGCGGGATATACGTGGACGCTGTAGGTTCTATCCCGTTTAACCGGATGCGTTTTATCGGTCCCGTCAAAACGCATAGTGTGGCCCAAGCCTTAGTGCGTTTTCACACACACCGGCAAAACCGTTTCCGGTGCCGGTCAATTGAGCTTTTCACACACACCGGTATTTACGGATCCGAATTAGAAGATTTTTGACTGTGTTGGTAGAAAAATGCGTGCTACTCTGAACAGACGTTCTCTCTTTGCGCTGTTATATCTGAGAAGGAAGTATAAAAAGGGCAATAAAAGAAGACAACACTGGGTACATCCCCTATTAACTGTAAGATATGCATTTTTGTTGTTCTTTTTTCTCCTTCTGTGGGTAATCTTCTTCAAAGAACGTATATATTTCCTTCCAAGCTTTTTGTTTTTCAGTTTTGTCTTTGAAACAATCTGCAGTCTTATCCCACAAATAAGATTTACTTTTCACAAGCTCAATTAATGTAACAACGTCATATTTAAATTGTTTACTGATTTTTGAAAACAAAAATAAGAAACACTTTCATCTATTAACGAGAAGATTGAATTAAATATATATATATATATATATATATATATATATATATATATATATATATATATATATATATATATATATATATTTAATGTTATATTTATGTATTTACAACTGGCCTTTAGAGCCAACAAGCAAATTTGATAAATTTTACAAATCATGCGTGAGGATAGTGCTCAGTGGAACTACCTCTTTTTATATATATTGTGTACAATAATTGTGTTACATTTTATTGCATGCGTTAGGTGTTCTTTAGTTCAAAGGGTTTTGTTCTCTTGAGTCGCCTGGCTGAATAATCGTTGTCTTGGAGATCGGTCATCAATTTATTTGGGTGACTTGTCAATTTCGTGTCGTGTGATGTTGCGTGTTGTCGGATATGGTCTTGAACATATTTTATTCTAAAATCATTGTGCAGGGTGTGGTTGCTGACATACCATGGAGCATTGGCTAGCATTCGTAAAGTCTTGTTTTGAGCTCTTTGGATTAAGTTTAGGTTTGACTTTTTGGCACAGCCCCAAAGTTGGATCCCATATTTCCATATTGGTATTATGATTGTTTTATAGATTAAGATTTTATTTTGCATGCTTAGCTGTGATTTGCGCCCTAAGAGCCAGTACATGTTTCTGATCTTTAAGTTGATTTGTTTTGCCTTGGTCTCTAAATGCTTCCGCCAGGTTAACCCTTTATCTAGATGCATGCCAAGATATTTCACGTTTTCTTTAGTGTCCAGTATTTTGTTATTTAAAGTGACTTGTGGGCAGGTGACTTTTCTATTTGTGAAGACTATGTGAGTGGATTTTCCTTCGTTTATTTTTATTCTCCACTTTGACGCCCAAATGTGCATTTCGTTCAAGGATTCTTGTAGTAGTGCTGCTGACTCCTTTGGATCTTTATGTGATGCAATGTACGCAGTGTCGTCAGCGTATGTAGCGGTTACCACGTTTTCTGGGGCGGGCATGTCTGCTGTGAATAGCAGGTACAGTACTGGACCCAGTACACTTCCTTGTGGTACACCGGCTTTTATTGGGTGTATATTTGATGTCGTATCTTCATAACTTACTTGATAAAATCTTTCGCTCAGGTAGGATTTTAGCAGAAGAAAGTATTGGTGTGGCAGCTTTGATTTGATTTTATACATTAATCCCGTATGCCATACTTTGTCGAATGCTTGGCTTATATCTAAGAATGCAGCTGAGCAGATTTTTTTGAGTTCTAAGCTGTTTTCGACCTCTTCCACTACTCGGTGTATTTGTTGTACTGTTGAGTGCTGCTCCCTGAAGCCAAATTGGTGTGCGGGGATTAGATTGTCATTTTCAATGATTATTTTTAATCTCTTTAGTAGAAGTTTTTCGAAGGTTTTTGACAGTTGAGGTAGTAGGGAGATTGGCCTGTATGAGCTGATTTCGTTTACTGGTTTCCCAGGTTTATGTATGAGGATGATATTTGCGAATTTCCATTGGATAGGAAAGTATGCTATTCTTATCATAGCATTAAAAATGTTTGTTATGAAGATAATAGCTTTTCTAGGCAGCTCCTTTAGTGTATTAGCGTTTATTAAGTCGAATCCTGGAGCTTTTTTGTTATTGAGGTGGTCTATTTCTTTTTTCACTTCTGGTGGAGTGAAGTGTTGGATGATTTGTTGGGGTAATTGTGGTGGCCTCTTTAGAAAGTTTTCTATAGAAGTTTCGTTTTCTGTTGTTGTGGTGGCTGGATTTGATTCGAAAACCTTTGCAAAGTACTCTGCAAATATTTCTACCTTGTCTTTGTCGTCTCTGGCCCATGTTCCATCTGGTTTCTTGATAGGTGGTATGTGTTTTGTTGGCCTTTTCAATTTTTTGGTGGCTTTCCACAAGGAGTAAAATTAAAAATAAAATATTTCTCCAGCAAGACAAGTGTAGACCTGTGTGAACAAATGTGCATAGGAAACATTGCTGTGATCAACTCGAAGATCGGCAAGGCATCCGATTTGTCGAGTTCAACGCCGGCTGCATTTCCCGGACCCGTTTGCCGGACCGGCAAATTTGTCGGATCGGACTACGTGTGAAAATGCTAATTTAAATACATTGCATCCGGCGCCGGCACCGACACCGGCTCCGGTTTTACCGGTGTGTGTGAAAACGGCCTTATGCTGTTACGATGTGCCGTCCAAACTTGTCACTCGCTCATTGCTGTCCTGTAGTTAAGATTGTTGAAAGTACAATATGCGACATAAATAATTATGGAGGTATTTAAAACTCATTGGGCTTGGGCGTGCATTAAATAGCCAAAAATAATAGATATTTGTTACATATCAGGCTACACTACTATGTGGCAAATATCCACTACGAAAATTATGACATATTATTTGCGAAAAAACTTTAATTTACTTTAGTTGACTAGTTTTTGATTTTATACTAAAATGTTACTAAATTTTTTTTAAATCTTTTTCTAGGGGTGGGCGACTTCCCCCCTGCCCCCTTGGATACACTAATACATTAATCATTCACATATTTTTCATTTTGATAAATAATGTAGGATAACATTACACAAGATAAAATAAATACATATTATATGTATAATATTTTGAAATAATACATAATTAATGGAAATGAATATACAAAATGTAATTTAAATAATTAATATTCTGTAAAGGTTATTTTAATATATATTTGTTGCCTATAAACATTGATTATTAAAATAATTTTTCCGTTTTTCGTTGTTCAGCGAAAACCTTCCGTATATAAAATATGTATAAGTAAAACAATCTTTTAATATATGTATATATACAGTATTTATTTGTTTTTGTCATATCACTTCGCGCTTTATCAATGAAATTAACTCATATAATTTTCAGTCAAAAAGAATTTTATTAAATTTTTTATCAAACATAAAAGGAAAATAAAAACTCTTTACAAAAATCACATATCTAATATTGCACTAGATGTTATAAAGTTTGGATAGCAAAAATAAAGCAGATTAATTTCTTCAAAGTTAAGCAAAAATAGTTATTTGTGTATTAAGAGCGCAAAATAGCAAAGAGGTTGTTTCCGCGCTCTTGCGTCGCGCGGCATTCTCTCGAAATCGACAATGTCCATTTGCGCTCGAAACTAGTGCTGTCAAGAACCGAAAAAATTTGGAACCGGGTACCCGGTTTTTTTTAATTTTCTTTTTAAAAAGTTACTGTTATTAATTTGAAATCATTATTTTCTCCACAGTGACATTTATCTGCCAGTTACAAACATTTGAGCTGAAATGTGTAACCATGGAGTTATGTTTATTGCTTAAGTTCCGAAATATATTTTTTATAGTACTTTCTTTATAAATTTACTATAAAATATATAGAAAAAGTATTTATGCAAACCTATAGAAAATGGAATAATCTTTAATTTTTATAATTACAAATTCCGAAAAAATAACTTTTAAAGGTATTTTTTGAAGAAAAACTATTTTGAGCTTCAAGTAAACTACATTTCCGGTTATCAGATTGACACGAAATTTAATGGTTTCTTTCATATTAGCATAAGGTAGAATACAAAGTTTTTGAATGATGGTACATACACACACACACACACACACACACATACACTCCAACAGACATCATCGTGAAAATGTTACAATTGGATTGTAGGCACCTTAAAACGTGGTCATTTACCAAAATCTCGATATGCGATTTTTAGCACGATCCCTATACCTCCCTTACCAAGGATAACGGGAGGTAAAAATAAATAGTGGAGGGGGCCTTCACTATTGCAGCATTCCAGCACCCGCTACATACTTCTAATCTAAATTATACTAAAAATGTCTTTCCGTAATAATTAATTGTTTGGCTAGCTGAGCAGCTAATTCGGATAATCTGACTCGTAGATTTTAATTATAGAATGGTGCAACAGCGCAGGTGCTAGTTACAAAAGGATTATACTTAGTGCCATGACTTTACAAAAGTAACCAATGATTGTCACGCAGGATAGGTAACGACTCTAACTGCACTACTCGTAATTGGTCAATAGATAAGTATCTACAATACTTAATACAATACTTGACAACTTAACGCTTTGGCTCTATAAACTACTACATCATTTATAAAAGAAATAGTAACTGTAATGTAGTGACGCCGTGTAAACGCTCAATAAACTAATCAGAAGTAAGATACGAGTATATCTATTTTATTGATCTTAACGAGACCCTGGGTAATTACATCGCCATTAACTATAACAAGTAAACGTCATACACCACTGCTTTCTTTGGCTGACAGTTGATATAATACAGTCCAAACATATGAATTAATCATATAAATATTTTGACACCGTTCAATGAGTATGAGAGTCCGTAAAATTTTTGAAACATGTCCGATCAAGGTCGTCTACGAATAGTATGAATTCAGATTTTTGCTCCGCGCATTATGACAAATTCAGTAGTGTCGTTTGCTTAGATTTTATGAGGGTACGTAAAATACTACTGTTATTTTATTATCATAAAAATATATATTACACTAAAAGCATTCAAAATTCAAAATAAGTCAACTGATAACTTTATTAGCAAATGTAAAATCAAATATGTGAAAAATAAGATACTTACACAATGTCAGTGACAGTGACTCTGACACAAATTAACGTTATTCTTTTTAGAAACTACCACTTCCGGTTGTCCAATTGTTACCAGAATCTATTCAACTCTTCCCATTACTGTTAGATTGAAGAATCCGTAGTTATACAGGTCTTTAGTCTTATAGAATTTGAGAAATCGTGTCTCCAACAACCTCACACACACACATCCACACACACACACACACACACACACACACACACACACACACACACACACACACACACACACACACAGACATCATTGTAAAAATGTTAAAATCGGACTCTATGGACCTTAAATCGTGCTTATTCAATTAAATCTGGATATGCGATTTTTAGCATGAATCCAATACCTCTCTTAGCGAGAGGTAAAAATGCAATCCATTCGCATATAATAACATATTCTTTACGTTATAAACAGCACTAAATATTAATAAATCCAGTTTAAGAATATGGTGAGTGTAAGCGTGGCATTTGAATGTAAATTATTCTATGTACGAAGCAAGGGAGAGAGCATATTGGCAGAATTAAATTCTTTATGACAATAATTGGAAAGTGAATGTATCGGAAATTGCGGCGCGGAAAGTTAAATGAATTCAGGCGGCAGCCGGCAGCCGGCAGCCAGCACCGCGTACCCTAACATTGTTTATGGTAATCAGATGCCAGTCAAAACCAAGTCAAGAGCTTTTATGCGCCATTCTAATCAATATTAATATTTTTCAATTCGACCCCATTTCTAATTAGGATCTATATTGTTTATAATCGGTATTTTTACAGGCATTCTCTCGTCGGATGTTAACCTTTTACTACTCAATGATAGGTATTTTAAAGTCCATTATGCAGGGTGTTAATGAATACGTGATAGAGTATGTAGGGAATGCAAAATAGATTTTTACTAATAACCTCATATCCCGAAACGCACCATTTTGGAGCTATAGGCTCTTAAAAGAGTAATTATCTACCTTAATTTTAGTTGGCTGTGGCTGTTTATTTTAATGTGGTGTTGCACTATTTTTACTCTCGCCAAGAGAGGTATTGGATTTATGCTAAAAATCGCATATCCAGATTTTATTGAATAAGCTCGTTTTTAATATTTTTACGATGATGTCTGCGTGTGGATGTATGTGTGTGGGTGTGTGTGTGGATGTATGTGTGTGTGTGTGTATGTGAGTCGGTTGAAAGGACGATTTCTCAAAAACTATAATACTTAATATCTCTTTAACTACGTATTTCTTAATCGGACATTATTAGGAAGATCTGAAAAGGTTTTGGTAATAATTGGACAATCGGAAGTAGCAGATTCTTAAAAAAATGTTATAAATATTATTCTTTGAGAATTTTTGTTCTCGCTTGTATTAAAGAAGAGTAAATTCTCTATCTGATACATATAAATATTTTATTATCTTTTATAGATTTAGAAATAAAGAAATATAAGGTATATAATAATCTTTTGGAATAAATCTCATACCCCTAGTAATGTCATGGAAACCAATTGAAAAAAAATGTTTTAACTGACAGATAAATGTCAGTGTCAAAAATCCAGAGATATTACTGGCATTTTTTTTCTGGAAAGTACATACATTATATAATATCTTATTGTATTAATACTATTAATAGTTAAATTTTTAAAATTAAAGGTGTAACATATACCCCTCAAAAATACTGTCAATCCCGACAATGAATTGGAAACATTTTGAAAAATTAGAAGAGTTGGATAAAATTTCTTTATATGTAGAATGAATTTAAAATTAAAAAATCTAAATATAAAGAATAGATGTAAGTAAAATTTGTGGTGTAGAATGTAGATATACAAGAAATGTTAAATACAATAGGACGCGAGCAGTCATGTCACTTTATTGGCCTTGACAAGCAGATATGGGGGCCCGTTTCAGAATGATAGCTAGTAATTATGTACTTACTTACTTACTTACTTACTTAACCCTAAAGCCTTTCTACGTTGCGGTGGTAATCATTCTTGAACTTCATTTGACATCTATGTACATAAATACTAATTGTCATTCTGACACGGGCCCCCATATCTGCTTGTCAAGGCTAACAATGTCACATGAGTGCTCACAGATTTTTTCTCTTTGTTTTAATCGATAAGAAAAAATATTTTACCCGTATTTTTATATTTTCTTTCATTTTACTCTTTATTCATGTGAAAATTGTCTCTGAAAATACTATATTTAAATTAGCAACTTTTCTATCGCCTGATGACGTCAGAAAACTACTCACAATGAGGGAGTGATTTACATTTGCCACCGACAGAATTTTAACGAGTGTCAGCCGTGTCAGCTGTTATTAATTATACAGCTTTTCCGGATTTCAAGGTCCACCATTGGGATATCGGAAACTATAAGGTATACCACTTCGGTTAAAAGGGACATGTGGTGCGCCTTTGGGGGACCATCTTAGATGTGCTGTTGTTTTGCCAAAAATTCTTAAAGGTTACTAGATAATGGCGGAAAATTGTATTTAGTCGACTTTTACCTTCCATTACCTTTAGGTAAGGAAGGTTTTGTTTTTGTCAAAGAATTCGATATTGAGTTTCTAATGAATAAGCACGTTATGGTGTCTCTAGAATACGAATTTACTATTTTTACGACGATGTTTGTATGTATGTGTGTGTGCGCGCGTCTGTGTGTGTGTGTGTGTGTGTGCGTGTGTTTGTGTGGATCTTGGAAGGACGATTTCTCGAAAACTATAAGACTTAATATTTGTATAACTAACTACGTATTTCTCATTACTGAGAAGATATATATCAACTGGACAACCGGAAGTAGAAGATTCTGAAAAGAATTCTTCTAAATATTATTTTTTGAATTTTTTTGTTCTTGCAAATATTAAAGAAAATTAAATTTTCTATCTGATACTTTTAAATATTTTATTATATCTTCTATAGATTTAGAGGTAAAAAAAATATAATATATAAAGTAATCTATTGTAACAAAACTCATAGCCCAAATAAATGTCAGTATCAAATATCTAGAAACATTACGGTAGACTTTTTCTGGGAAGTATATATTGTGACGTGCGCCCCTGAGAGAAAAGTATGCTTGCGCCGCTACTGATAGCATGTTCGCGAACAATGACGTAATCCCTTCGAAAGAACGTACCAGAGCGATGTTGAAATCCCCGCGACGCGCCGGCTAGAAAACTACGCCGTGGCCCATTTCTTTTGTATACAGGTCATTGTCGCTTCAGAAGAGTTCTAGCGGGAGGTTAGTCTGTATTATACAAGCAACGAGTACAGAAGTCTGATATAAATAAATGTCGACAAGTGAACATAAATAAACGTAATTAGTGACATAAAGAGTAGTGTTAATTGTTTAAATAAATAATCTTAGTGTTTAAGTGTCTTATAATATTCTAAGTCTTTAAATCAGTGTTAATATTTGTTTATTATATAGTGTTAGTTTAATTTATTATCTTTTAATTATATCCTTAATTATTTACCATTTAATAAACGTATTCTTTTAGTTAATAATATTTGTCTATGTTTTACACTTCACCCATATAAATAAAAACGTTACAATATGTACATATATTATTTCTTATTGTATTAATAGTTAAATATTTAAAATTATAGGTATATTACATATAACCTTCAGAAATACTGTCAATCCCGACAATGATTTGTAAAAATTAGAAGAGTAGGACAAAACTTCTTCACAGAATAATTTAAAATTAAAAAATCTAAATACAAAGAACAGGTATAAGTAGAATTTTTGGTGTACAGTTCAGGTACACAAAAAATGTTAAACACCATATTTACGTAATCTAAAATGGAAGTGGTGAGAGGTATTTTTCTAGCCACAACAGATTTTTATATAAGTTTCCATTGAAATAAATTTATTTGTTTTATGAATAATTTACCTGCTGATATTACAGAATATGAAGAAATACTTTATTTGACCACATAACAATCATAACAACGTGAAGCTGTATATTTCTCTTATTAAAGAAAATATTTCCGAGAAATGGCTGTATTTCCATGTAATACTTTGTAGCAGGTCTGTTATTGGCACTTTGTGTTGTTACACAATACGAGAGATGCTTTGTTATAGAATAAGTTTCGCCTTGCTTTACGTTGGGATACTGTTTCTGCTTCAACGTCAGTTGTCAGATCCACGCCGTCTACATAATGAAAAATCCTAATTACCCTTTTTTGTGCCTTGCATCATTAAATGTCACTTTAAAAAAAATAATGACAAAACAGGAAAATTAATAATGTGTTCTGTTCAGCAGTAATTATAAATATATTTAAAAAAATAATAAACGGCTTCAATTATGCTGTGTCAGTCATTGATTTTTTCATCGTATCTTTAAACGGAGCTAATTATTTATAAATAATTTATTACTGGTATCAACAATTACAGTAAACAAAATATGTATGTGGAAATTTTATTTTATACACAAAAAATCACACCAGTCAGCAGAGGTTATTTTAACGGGCATGCTGTTGGTGTAGCTCTAAAATCAAATTTCATTAATAACTAATTAAACATTTATTGATGTCACTATGTCACAACGATGAACTTGTGGCCACTTCGATTTCCACAAAGAAAATATCATTAGGCAGCTTGGAAAAAATATACTTTTTACCTTCCGCAACCTTTAGGTAAGGAAGGTATTGTCTTTGGTCAAAAAATTCAATGATGAGTTTTTAGTGAATAAGCATGCATGTTTAGGGTCCCTATAATACGATTTTACCATTTTTACGATGATGTCTGTATGTATGAATGTGTGTGTGTGTGTCTATGTGTGTGTGACGAAAGTTTCGGATCGCATAACTTCAATACCACGATTCCAAAAATTATAATTTTTCCGTATTCCTCAAGTTTACATCTAGAAGAACAAGTGATTAGATTTATAATTGGTCAACCGGAAGTAGCCTCATTTGAAGACAGTTAAATATGATTTATTGACATTTAACGTTATTATAACAAAGAATTTATTATTGTCTATACGATTTGATTGCAATTCAACCAACTGTCAAATTTCTTAAACAGTTTGATATTCATTTGTTTAAAGAATGGCATACTGTTTTAAATCCTATTGTAAACACCTTTCGGAAATTATTTGAAATAAATTATTGCATAAATTTCATTACAAAGTGATTTACATTATCGTCGGCCAAAAAGTTTAATACAATTCTCGTGCGTGAAATATTTTACAGCGCTCCAGCTAATAAGGCATCTGCCTTAAGGGCTCGTGCCTTAAACAAAGTTGTCGCGCTGTAAAATACAACTTAAGGTACGGTTTCCTAGACGCGACAAGCCCCGGCGACTAGTCGCGCGACACCTCTGCGTATAGGCAAATTGCAAGAAGTGGTTTCCACGGCGCGACCGCGACTGTGCGGCAGATCGTCTGTCGCGGTGACAAACGAATGACTGGTATTGTGAGGAGTACTCCGCGACAGTCGCCGGCGACCGGATGGCGAAATCAGCATTTTCAGCCGCAGATGATGAGAAATTAGTTGAAGAAGTTCAAGAAAAAAATGTTTTATATGATAGTAGCAACGATATATATAAAGATGTAATATATAAAAACGAAATATGGAAGGATATTGCAGAAAAAATAGGAAAATTAGGAGAATGTAAATGAAATAATATAAAATAATTAATGTTGCTATAAATTGAAATTTACATTTGGAAAATATAATTATTTTGTAAAATAATTCGCTTCATTTCAAACTGCAGTGGTCGCGTTTAGGAAAACAGTAGTACTCTGCGACTACCGATCGGAGTAAAGTCGTGGCGACCGACCGCCGCGGCTTGTCGCGTCTAGGAAACCGTACCTTTACACGCATTCGAATGTAAATAATGTGACGTGCGCCACTGAGTTAAGAGTATACGAGCTCCGCTACTGAAAGAATGTTCCCGAGCGATGACGTAATCCCTTCGCCGGAATTACCCAGATGACGCAATCCCCGGCGACGGAACGTCTAGACGTGATAATTACACCGTTAACCTAAATCTATTGTGCTCGGTATCACTGTGGCGTCGGATGGTTCTAGAAGGGCGCTGGGCTGTATAAATACCGTCCGAACGGCAGCGGAGATATAGTCTGATATATAAAAGCAACGAGCAATGCAGTTGGTGATATAAATAAATAGTCTACGAGTTGTTAACATAAATAAATGTAGGTATATAAATAAAAATAGTGATATAAATATTGGTTAAATAAATAATCTTAGTATTTAAGTATTTAATAATATTCTTAGTGTTTATAATTATTTAATGATACTGTTAATTACTTTTTCCGTCGACCGTTTATTAATAGGCTATCTTAATGTATAGAAAACCATTCATTAATGACCCCTATTAATGCATGATTTTTTATTAATAAACGATTTATTGGGTGCGTTCACCACATGGAACACAGCATGTATTGCTAACGCTAAGTTGTAGCAAAAAGGTAGACAGAATTAAAAGTCATGCTTTTGACACTTACTAGCTAGGTATATTCACGTAGCATACCTTTAAAATGAATTTGAAAGAATAAAATTCCTCAAATAACATAAAAAACCGCTTGTGTTGTCTAGCATTAAGTAAACTGAACGCACCCACTGAAAACAATTGATGACAAAATTTATTGATTTTCTGACGTAAAATTTGACGTTCGGTTAACCATTACTAACCTAAAAAAAATTGTCATGGAATAAAATTAGATTTTCCGTTTAAGTAAGATACGGTCAACGAAAAAATATTATAACTAACACATGTGTTAATTGGCGATTAATGATCTCAAAAATGTCTCGATCATTAATCGCCCTCATTAACACACTTGATAGTTAAATAACTATTATCATCTTTTTAATATTTATCTTAATTAGTTATCGTTTAATAAACGTATTATTTTAATTAATAATATTTCTCTTATTGTTACACTTCACCCAAATAAATAAAAGCGTTACAATAACTATTCCTCTATTCCGACTTACAGGCGTCCCGAAATTCTTGGCACCCTGTTCCCTTACTGTACAAATGCATGCTTTATTAATATTCCATTCTATGGTTTTCTCTCTCTTGTTACCTTATTATTATTATTCATTAAACATGCAAAAAAAACCTACTTAACCTTTAAAATATTCACCGTTAATTCACTTACTTGTAGATGTTTACCTCCTCTCCAAACATTTCAAAACTGTTTTAAACCCAGATCAGTGGGTCGATTTGAAAACAGACGAAACTCTTGAAGCTTGAATCAATTTCGTCTCTGACGTCACCGCTGCATTGTGAAAACATTACGGTTACACTATGAAAAAGCTTCAAACTGATGCATCGCCAAAAAAGCTTGCGTCCTACTAACAACAACGAGCAACTTTTTGTTCGCTGTTTTTACCAGATGTTCCAAATATTGTTCAAAAATACCAACTCGTAGAGATATTTTATTTACACTGAAGCAGCGTATTCAGAGGGACATTTGAGTTTTGTTTCTTTTTCTAGGATATTTTTCTAGTGGATGACGTCCACAAAAACTGATTTTACATTTACGGATCTTGTTTTTACTTCGAAAATGCAACATGGAGTTATTTCAAGCAAACTATTTGTAAATAAATATAGATCCAGCTCCTAATTTCTCCATTAGATATCGTATTTTTCTTGCTAGTAAGTAAAACTGGACAACCAAATTTATCACTCACCGAACAAAAAATTGAGATTATACACAGAATGGTGACCGGCACGGCCAAACATAGGGCTTTAACAATTCTCTAATTATTTAATAAAAAATCTGATGTGGCCAGCACAATACTTTCCGTCAATCCTGTGTATTATGTATAAATTCCATACATAAATTTTCTTGCAAAAGATTCTAAATTTCCAGTAAAATTATTTCATAAACAAACTATGCAAATTTCACTTGATACTAACATCTTCTTCTTCTTTAGCTTCTCCCATTCGTTAGAGGTCGCAATTTTTTATTTTCTTCTTCCACTCATTTCTGTTTTGCGTGTTGTTCTCATTCAGTTCCTTTTTCGACATATGAAGCAATTTATGCTGTAAACGAACCAGACAATACTATGGACTCTTATATAAATACACCATCAGCTCATTAAAATATCGCCACCAAGCGGCTACAGGTTAATTTTCGTTGCGAATATCTATAGTTTTCTAATGGCCAGTTGCAACGTTGTCACTTAAATTTTAAGTGTCACTTAAAGGAAAAGTATTGATTCGAAATAATGCCAGTAATGTTTGTCATATTTGTAATTTTACTATCGATTTGATATTGTTCATATAAGTTAGGCTTAAAATTTAAGTGACAACGGTGCAACTGGCCATAAATCTACAGGATTTATATATTTGCACAGAATATCACCAATATAATTTTAATAATTTATGGAGTAATTTTTTTATTTATATTAAATTTAGAAATATGTAAATTTTTAATTTTTTTTATACCAAAATGTATATTTACAAAAATACTCAATAAAGTATTAAAAAAATCTGTTGTGGCCAGCACAATACCTTCCGTCAATCCTGTGTAGATGTATAAATTCTATACGTAATTTTTCTTGCAAAATATTCTAAATTTCCAGTAAAATTATTTCATAAATAAACTATTCAAATTGCAATTGACACTGACATCTTCCTTCTCATTCGGTTCCTTTTCTCTCAACTCTTCCGCAATACAGTCCTTCCATCTTATCTTATCGACCCTAAAACATGCTTATTCACTAAAAGTCATCATTGAATTTTTTGACCAAAGACAATACTTTCCTTACCTAAAGGTGACGGAAGGTAAAAATATCACCTAAAACTATATTTATAACCTAATCCCATATATTTGTTACCTAAAACATTTTTTTTATACTTTTGTAGGTACCTATTTTTACATATTTTACAACCTAAAATCCCATCTCTATTTATGAGAGAGGAGAGAGAGAGAGAGAGAGTACATAAACGTCCAATTCCTTTTTGACAGATTGAAATTTGCATTTAGTAAATTTCGAAATACTTATTTTAATGTCTGGTTTTTCTAATTTAAATTTAAAATCAACTTTATTTATATTTTTTCCCTATCATTAATAAAGTCATCTACTAATATTTTCAAAGATCTTTTGTGTGCCACGTTTTGGAAACTACTGTTCTACGCCATATTTTTTTTACTCTCACAAACACTTGTTGCTCTAGAGCCGCCAAACCAATAATACTTTGTTTTTGGTTTAGCTACAGAAAATGAAAATTAATTGCTGCTATAAATATTGTCGATGTAATTTCTAATTAATTATTCTCCAACGTTACCAATAAAGTTTTAATCAATGAAATCCATTTTATATTCATAGCACTTTAATATATGGGCGGATGAATAAATTTGTCTATGATATTGAAGCTAAGCTTACTCTACTACTAAGTTTGGATTAATAATTTTAGCATAAAATCAAAATTGAAATATCGGAATTTATTGTGCTGTTTATATCATTATTTTACGATGTTTGTCGTAGATTTTACATATCTTCGCTTCTTGTATAGACTGTCTTGTTTTATATCACTTTTTCTAAGATAAAGTTTTTTGATACAGTTTTTACGAGGATTATAAATGATAAAGGTACAATACCGTCTTTTTCTTTTTTACTTAAATTAGATTTATTTAGTTTGTTTTTAGTTTCCTTCCTTTTACGAATCAATCATTCTTCAAATAACAACAGTTTTACATATACAGTTCATTGTTGAGATAATAAATTCTTAGTTCCCTTTATTGTTACTACAATTTTATTATGGTAATATTATTTTTATCTTCTTTTTATGGACATGGGCATTCGCAGCACTTGGGATAGTACACCATTACAAAGAAATAAAAAACTTTAATATTAATGTTAAGGTTAACGATAAATAATTGGAGTTGCAGTCTTGGTGAAAAATGTTTATTAAGATTTCATCTACTTAACTGTCGAGTTTTTTGATAGCTTTTAAAAAAACTCGACTTTCGGAACATGAAAGGAATTTTAAGAAAACTACTAAAAAAATGCTGCAAAATGTGCTTTGGTCCATCATACTCAAACTCAGAACCAGCACTTTCAACTTTCAAGAAACCAAATATTAAAACAAGAGAAAAATTTAAACAAACGACTCACTATAGAAATGTTGGAAATCCTTAAACATAAAAACTCCATAAATTCACAGACCGACATCCAACATTTAAGTGTTATTTACAAAGGAATTTTGGAAAAACAATATAAAAATATATTTAAAATAAACCATTAAAAAAGATAATAATAATAAAAGAAAGAATATAAGTTAAAAATAAGATAAAAATTAAAAATGGAAGGTAACGTAAAGATAAAAAAGATTTGTTAAATTTTAACTGCAACATTATTATTATTATTATTAGTTTACCGATGTGTTTTCTGATGTAAGCACGCTTTTTATTACCTTGATACCTTTTGACGACATTTTCATCCTTTTTACCTTCCGTCACCTCTAGGTAAGGAAGGTATTGTTTTTGGTCAAAAAATTCAATGATGAGTTTTTACTGAATAAGCATGTTTTAGGGTCCCTATAATACGATTTTACCATTTTTACGATGATGTCTGTATGTATGTATGTGTGTCTGTGTGTGTGTCTGTGTGTCTGTGTGTGTGTGACAAAAGTTCCGGATCCCACAACTTCAATACCACTATTCCAAAAATTATATTTTTTTCGTATTCCTCAAGTTTACATCCAGAAGAACAAGTGATTAGATTTTGGTTATAATTGGTGAACCGGAAGTAGGCTCATTTGAAGATTTAACAGTTAAATTTGATTTATTGACATTTAATATTATTATAACTTAAAGAATATATTATTCTCTATACGATTTGATTACATTTTATACTTCATATTCAATAGATACAGAGTTAAAGAATTTTAAAGAAATTAAATTTTATAATTCAGCCAGCTATGCTAAACATGGAAACTACTACTTTATTCATATAATTCAAATTGACAGATGTCAGTATGAGTAAAAAGTAAATTAATGTGGCAGAGATGAGGATGTTGAAGTAGATGTTGGTGGACACACGGAAAGATACGGTAATAAAATAACTCTAGTGTTACAATTTTCTAGAAAGATACAAGAAAGACGATTACATTGGTTTGAACATGACATGAGGAGAAATGAAGAATTATATTTGAACAAGAATGAGTAGTTTAGTAATGGGAGGTTGAAGAAGCAGAGGAAGACCAAAGATAAGATGGAAGGACTGTATTGCGGAAGACTTGAGAGAAAAAGAACCGAATGAGAACGACAAGCAAAAATAGCTACCCCTAACGCATGGAAAAAGCTAAAGAGGAAGAAGATGTCAGTGTCAAGTGCAATTTGAATCGTTTGTTTATGAAATAATTTTACTGGAAATTTAGAATCTTTTGCAAGAAAAATTATGTATGGAATTTATACATTATACATAGGATTGACGGAAGGTATTGTGCTGGCCACAACAGATTTTTTATTATTTAATTTTCGTATTGTAATGAATTGTTTCTCAACTATACATTAACTGTAAGTAACTTCAGCAAATTTTTGTAAAATATTTTCTTGAATTTTGTATTATGTATATTAAAAAAATGTATTCCTGATGATGATTCATTTGGAATCGAAATGTCGGAATGTTAAGTAGATGAAGTCTTAATAAACATTTTTCACCAAGACTGCAACTCTAATTATTTATCTTTAACCTTAACATCATGCCAACAGGCAAGAAATACCAAGAAATTATGGTATATATTTAAATTTAACTATGCTGGGATCTCGGAAACTGAGATACGACTTCGGTTAAATAGGACATGTGATGCACCTTTAGTGAGCCATCATAGATGTGCTTTTGTTTTGCCAAATATTTTTATAAGTTACTAAATAATGGCGGAAAACTACTCCTAAACTATCAGTAATCGACAAAAGTGCTTCAAATAAAAAAGTTAGATGTTATTATCTATCCAGTATCGTACGAAAATATTTTTTTCTATTGGTAAATTTTCGAGATAGAACACAAACGTACATTTTTGAATAGAACCCATATTTAATTTTTATTTTAAAAAACTACTTATTTTTTACTCTTTCGCTTGGTATAAAGGTTATTGTATTTCAAATATGTTTTTACCCTTCAAACTTAACGTTTTTAGATTTTTTTCATAGTTTCTTATTTATTTGGAAGAATCTGTATTATTCACAGTCATGTTATTTTAGTAAAATATATTATTTTATTTTCAATAAATAGCATACCATTGTACATTAGATTAGAAATTATTCTGTACTTACCAACATTATTAAATATGTGTTTACATAAAATTGAAATGGTGGAAGGTAATATGCTGGTCACATCAGAGTTTTGTTTATACGAGTAGATTTATTAATTTTAAAAATAAAATGTATACTTTGGAAAACACAATAACATTTATCTCATATTGTTACTATGAAAATTGAAAGTATTATGTGTCTTTAATAAAAGTGATTCAGTGTCGGTTTGCACTATGTGCAATAACCTTCTTTGTTATTTATGTAAAACACATTCATTTAATATCCGCCCCTAAAACTTTAAAACTTATAATATAATTCCACCCCGGAATAGATTTAAAGTCGATGACCCGAGGTTTGGGTACACAACAAAAGCCATACGTCACCTAACTGAATATCTATGTCGATGCCAGAGCTCTCTATGACCTGCTATAAGCTTTGATAGCGGGGGCCCGAGCTTAAATTAGTGTTTCTCAGCGAATAAGAAGCATCATCAGCTTGATACGACGTCGTAAAAACACGCTTGTTAAACTGTAGTAAACCTGAAAACACTCGCGTCATACCGCGCCACTAAAAAGAGATGCACGCGTATACGATTGCGTGTGTGGGAGAGAGATACCTAGGTACGTGATGACGTCACGCACATCATCATTATGTCGTAAAGATTGGCACTACAGATTAATGGAAACCTCCCTAATTAATATACGGCCTTTATGTTTTTATGAGTGCTGAAAGCAAAAGAGAGAAGCGCTTTATTCAATTTTGTGGATGATATAAAATTCTTGTAAAAAGTGTTTTTGTTTATGAGTGTAATGTCAATATTTTATCCATAAATAATTGAAAAATAAGTTAAAATTTATGTTTGTTTTGTATGTAGTAACAATGAGATTGTAGAATTCGTTATTTTATAAAGTGACTAATGCAACGACTCCCAAAATTCCCACACATACATACATACACATAATACGATTTTACCATTTTTCGATGATGTCTGTATGTATGTATGTATGTGTGTGTGTGTGTGTGTGTGTCTGTGTGTGTGTGACGAAAATTACGGATCGCATAACTTCAATACTACGATTCCAAAAGTTATATTTTTTTCATATTTCTCAAGTTTACATTCAGAAGAACAAGTGATTAGATTTTGGTTATAAATGATCAACCGGCAGTACCCTCATTTGAAGATTTTAACAGTGTTTCTTGAAAAAACGCAGTTAAATATCATTTATTGACATTGAACGTTATTATAACTTAAGAATATATTATTCTCTATACGATTTCTTTGCATTTTATACTTCATATTCAATAGATATAGAGTTAAAGAATTAAAATATATTAAATTTCATAATTAGCTAGATATGCTAACCATGGAAACTGCTAATATATTCAGATAATTCAAATTGACAGATGTCAGTATGGTGCGTTCAATGAAGTAAGCAGTTCAAGCAAATGCTAGGTAAGCAAACGAGACTTGTTGCTTAGTACACTGAAAGATTTGCTAGCTATATGACGAACTGATATTCACAAATGTCATAGAGAAAGTTATACAGTTGTCAAATATAACATGTGTATCTCTCATATCCCTTATATTGATCTGGAAAGTTATAGAAAATAAATTTATAGATAGGTATAGTTATTTGCAGATAGTGGAATAAATTTTGAACATTTTTTTAGGTCTAAGAAAATATTTCAAATTTAACAATGTTATGAACATTCATCACAAAACTTTGAAAGCGTTTTTGACATGTAATTAATATAAACTCACCATAAAATGAGATAGAAATAGTACAAGTTATATTCATGTATGTATAATTTGCATTTCCCGCCATTATATTTCATAAGTTAGCAAGACAAGCGAGAAATTTGGCGCTTGGATTGCTAGCCAGCAAATCAAGCAAATGCTAGGCTAGCAAAGTCGTTCAACAAATTTTACTTCCGATTGCTTGTTTTCCTGGGGTTTATTGAAGGCATCTAATGAAAAGTAAATGAATGTGGCAGAGATAAGGATGTTGAGATAGATGTTGGGTAGACACGGAAATATACGGTAAATTAATGAAAGAATAAAGGGAATAACTCTAGTGTTAGAAGTTTCTAGAAAGATACAAGAAAGACGATTACATTGGTGTGAACATATCATGAGGAGAGATGGAGAATATATTGGAAAAAGAATGAATAGCTTAGAAATAGAAGGTTGAAGAAACATAGGAAGACCAAAGATAAGTTGGAAGGACTGTATTGCGGAAGACTTGAGAGAAAGGGAACTGAATAAGAACGACACGCAAAACAGAAATGAGTGGGAAAAGAAAATAAAAATAGCGGGCCGTAACGAATGGGAAAAGCTAAAGAAGAAGAAGAAGATGTCAGTGTCAAGTGCAATTTGCATAGTTTGTTTATGAAACAATTTTACTGGAAATTTAGAAGCTTTTGCAAGAAAATTTATGTATGGAATTTATACATAATACACAGGATTGACGGAAGGTATTGTGCTGGACACATCAGATTTTTTAATAAAAATATTTAAAAATGTAATAACATATTGTTCCGGTTTCGTTACACAACATGAAATATACTTAATTATTTATGATATTTTCATTTAATACTATCAATATTTAATAATTACGTAACAAAAACAAAGGGTCCAAAAATGACCCTATTGTAGTCGTCCATTGTCGCGTATCGCCGAACTACATGGAAACCTACCAGGGTGATTGTATAATATATTATACAAATGATTATTTTCTTAATTAATTTTAAACTTGTAGTTTAATTTACAAAGTTCGGGGTAAATATTTATAACAATATTATCTTTAAGTTTTTTTTAATACATAGAATGATACATATATTTTTATATTTTTCGAAAGTAATTTCAGTAAGTTTTATAGTAATGCCAAATACTATCATTTTCGAAAAAAAAACTAACCTAATTATTTTTTCCAAATTTTTAATGCATTATCAGTTTGCCATTTTCCTGGTTTGAGTAAATATTTTGAATTTTGACCAAGAACAATTTTGACGTTTAGTTGATGTATCATTTGTTTATGACTACTTCGAATTCCGAAAGAATTAAGAAGTTGAATTCAATTTTACTCTTCATTGTACCTTAACTTGCTTTCTTTCGGTCAAAAAAGAAAACGAATCGAGAAATCTTAATCGGATTGAGGGCTTGTTTTTATTTGTTATCACATATTCCCATCAGTAACTTCATGGTCGCAATCAGAAATCCCTTTTCACCTACAAATTGCTCCAAAACAGAAACCACCGCAATCTGATTTCTGATTGCTGTCACTTGGTGGTAGATTATTATTATACTGCCGGTTTCCTTGCTGTTATAAATGAGAAATACGACCAAAACTGACAGAAGATAATTACAAAGTAATTATTTATCTAGATATCTTATATTTCTTTATTATTTAGACATATGTATTATTTATTTTAGCCATGGGAAATAACTAAATGACTATAAAAAACTGGACTTATAAAGAAATATGTATTAGGTTTAATAATTATTTGTATGAAGAAAACATGACAAATTTTATATTGGTAACCATAATAACAAAAAGAAAATGGGTCATTTATTATTGTGCTGTTTACTTGACTGAATCATTGTTAATCTTACATTATCAATCACTAAAAATAGGTGTTTTCCCAAATAAAAGGAAAACTTCAACTATTAACACCAATATTCAAAAATGGCAACATCAATGACGTGACTAATTATAGGCCGATTTCCATTCTGTCAACCTTCAGCAAAATTTTTCAAGCTCTGGTAATAAACAAACTAAAAAATCTGTTGTGGCCAGCACAATACGTCTCGCCACTACCGTTTTTGGATACATAAATATAGAGCGCGAGCAGTCATGTGATATTGTTGGCCTTAACAAGCAGATATGGGGGCCCGTATCATAATGACAATTAGTATTTATGTACATAGATGTCAAATGTCACAATTTTTCATTCAAATATTCAAGATTTTCTAAATTCACGTAGTTAATTTATTACCAGGAGTGTGGAACTTACTTGTCGAGGAAGATAATCCACTTGGAATTGGAAAATCACGAAATTTAGAATGAAAAATATAGATAATTACTAGCTATTATTCTGACATGGGCCCCCATATCTGCTTTTCAAGGCTAACAAAGTCACATGACTGCTCGCGCCCTATTGTATTTAACATTTCTTGTATACCTACACTCCACACCAAAAATTCTACTTATATGTATTCTTCATATTTAGATTTTTACTTCCTTGTACGTAAGTAAAGGAAGTATTGTAATCGCGAAAAATTTCGGTTTTCAGATTTCAGCGGAAATATCCATTTTGATCATCCCTGAATCCATTTTAACTAATTTCGTCGTGACGTCTGTACGTACGTACGTCCGTACGTACGTTCGTACGTACGTATCTCGCATAACTAAAAAACGGAAAGCAGTAGAAAGTTGAAATTTTGTATTTCGGACTCCTATAACATCTAGTTGTGCACCTCCCTTTCTGGTTATTACACAATTTCCAGAAGTGGCACTTTACATAAAGCCTATAATAGATTTTAATGAAAAACTATTTTAAAATATAATCCAAAACTTTTCAAATTTGGAATACAAGACTTTTATGTCAATCGAAATAACAATTGATTTTGGTTAAAATAGGCTAACCGGAAGTGGTACATTACTTGAAGTTGTTAACAGTTTTTCTTGAATAAAATGATTTTATTTTGATTTTAGAAATAAATGCTTCAAATAAAAGTTTTAGATAATTAATTTCTGCATCTAGCACATCAAGTATTATTAAATTAGCCCTTTGTATAAGCGAGATATGTAAATTTAAAAATTATATACTTTTTTGTTTTTGTAATAAAGCTTGCTATGGATTAGAACAAAAACATAAAAAAGTTCATGTCAAATTACGTTAAATACGTGCAATTTTATGATTCGTACAATAACAAATATTATATTTTTATTGTGAAATTAGTCATATTCATTGTTGTAATCAAATATTTCTTTGTTGTAATCAAAACTCTCCTTAAAAAGAACCGGGTTAGATTATGGTCGCTATATATCTTACTGTTTTGAAGTTAAAATTAATATTTTGTAATTTATTTATTAAAAAAATATGTATAGTTTAATAATCGTACAAGGAAGTCGTGTGGTGTCCACATCAGATTTTTTAATTTTAAATTTATTCTATGAAGAAATTTTGTCCTACACTTCTAATTTTTCGAAATGTTTCCGATTCATTGTCGGGATTGACAGTATTTTTTGAATAGAGAATTTAATGTTCTTTAATACTTGCAAGAACAAAAATTTTGCCAATAATAATATGTAGAATTTTTTTAAGAATCTGCTACTTCTGGTTGTCCAATTATCACTAAAGCTTTTGCAATTCTTCCAGTAATGTCCGATTGAGAAATACGTAGTTAAACAGACATTAAGTATTATAATTTTTGAGAAATCGTCCTTTCAACATCCACACACACACACACACACACACACACACACACACACACACACACATACACACACATACACACACATCATCGTAAAAATGTTAAAATCGGATTTTAGGAACCTTAAAACGTGTTTATTCATTAAAATCTGGATATGCGATTTTTAGCATGTATCCAATACCTCTCTTAGCGAGAGGTAAAAAAACGTTCTTATTGAAAACTCATTATTAACATGAAAAATAAATGCTTAAGCGAAAACATGGCATATAGCGTGTGAGGTAGAATATTCTCATAGAACATAAAATTTTACTTCCAACAAAAAAATGTTTATAGCACCCACCTCTATTTACAATAATTTTTCTAAAGTATCCTATAAAAAAACAATAGTATTATATCTTTGTTATCATTACAACCTTCTATACAAATAATAAACAATAAACGAGCAAAATAACATTCAGGTAAATATTTACAACGCTCGAAAATTGCAGTAAAAAATCTCTATAACATGTTTCGTGCAGAATTGCCCGTACACGAGGATGTAAAAAACAGCTCTTAATATTCCTGACACTCTGAAGCACTTCAAAGGTAGGGATGAAGAAGTATCATCGCTATAAAATCACGCACTTGGTCGTATAGTAAATGTAGCTCATACATATTATGTTTGCTTTTATTACACAAATCTTTTCTTTTGATGTATTCTAATTTTTATAAAAAATGAGAATGATATTTTTAACAATAAACAAGTCTTACGGCCATTATACATGTATAAATATATCAACATTTTTTTTGTGCTAAGCACTCATAATATTTATTTCCCCTCATAAATTTTCGTTTAAATGCAAACATAAAAAAATCTAGAAATACGGTGTGATAACTTAGAAATGTCATTGTCATTATTATGTTTGCATCCGAGCAGAGGGGTGAAACTGAATTCAGAAACGTTATAACAAGTTTTCAATCTAGTAGCGTTTGGAAATACTTCCTGACCCTTTCATAGATGTCATAAGTAGTACAGTTTTTACAGTGATTCTCAAACTTTAATGTCTAAATACTATAAAAAGGTAACATAATGTTTGAGAACTGCTGTAAATTTCCCACAATTCTCTATTGCATCGTTCGAAATACTTTGACATTTAAAACTATTATTTGTGAATTGGTATCTTTATAGCAATACAGTACTTTATCATACAATCTATTTTCAGTAAGTATATTATATTTCATATTAGCATTATAATACGGGGGGTGATATAAAAACTTAATGACAAATTAATAATGTTTCAGAAAAAGATCACATGAAATATTTGTAACTTCTGTGTAGTGAAGAGACATTCCTGCAGAAGAAGTTGATAGTGCCGAGTAGAAGAAATGGTGTGTATAAGTGGACTAGGAGAATGTACATCATGGCGGTGCTCTTAGAAGTTTGGTTGTAGGCAGGGCCGGCGCGTGGGGTGAAACAGTGAAGCGAATGTTTCAGGCGGTATATTTTTTTAGGGCGGCATTTGAGATGAAAAATATTTTTAATAACATCATGTTGCTCGTTACAGTTTACATTATAGAACGCAAAAATGAAATGTCTTAAATTTCAAAATGTCTTTTTATTGTAAGATTTTTGCAACTTTGTAAACAAAGTGTATATTCTTTTTACTTGAGCCACAGACGAAATATATATTTCGTCTGTGCTTTGTGCCTAGGAATAGGCTAGTTCAGTAACTACTCACAGGCAAAATTTAAGTTTATTTGTAGTGTTATAGTTTGGCATGATATTCTGTCGCAAATTAACATAGGATCAAAAATATTACAAAATAGATCTGTAATTTTATCAGAATGTGTCAAAATTTTGAGAAACATTCATTCTTTTTTGAAAGATTATCGTTTAAACGGTTTTAAACAAATGCTATGTTTGGCACAAGAAATTGCGACAGAATTGGAAATTGAAACAGAATTTGAACAAATACATCCGATTAGAATTCGTCGCAAATTAAAACAATTTACGTATGAGGACAGAAATGATTCTCTTAAGAAATTTGAAATTGAATTTTTCAATGTAATTATTGACGTCTCTATCAATTCAATTGAGGAACGTTTTTCACAACTAGAAAATCACAGAAATATTTTTCAGTTTTTATATAACATACCATCCCTTGTTAACAAAGAATCGGATGATATTTTTAAAAATTGTCCAGATCTGCATGTTTATTTAACAGATGATATTGAACCTTTAAATTTGTATAATGAACTTCTAATTATAAGAAACATTTTAAGCGGTGAAATAACGCCTTTAGATGTTTTAAATTATAGAGATAAACATTCTTTGCCAGAAAATTTTCCTAATTTATTTATTTCTTTAAGAATTCTAATAACTATGTCTATAACTGTCGCTGCAGGTGAACGTTCATTTTCCAACTTGAAACTGATTAAAAATTATTTACGTTCGTCAATGTCCCAAGAAAGGCTCATAGATTTGGCAATATTATCAGTTGAGCATGAAGAAGCAAAATTAATTAATTATGATGATATAACTGATGATTTTACGAAAGAAAAAGCTAGAAAAGTTAGACTCATGTAATGTAAATCAATATAAATATTTTAATTTATATTTTATAAATTTATACATTCATTATTCTTGAAATATTTTATTTTTATTCATTTGGTTATTTAATTTTTTAAGTTATTTTTATGTGATAACAAAACATAAAATTTATACATATTATTTTGTTATTATCGCGATTAAAAAACACAATAAATATAGGTATATTATATGTATATATAAATAAGGGCGGCAAATTGAGCCCTCGCTTCAGGCGGCAAATATATGCGAGCCGGCCCTGGTTGTAGGAGACCAGCAAGATATCACGATTCTTTGGCAAAATGACATAAAGCTTCATAAGATTCATTAGAGAATGTTGGAATAGTATGGTGTTGCCAGTTTTAATAAAAAAGAGTGTAAAATAGGATAATTAGTTAAAAAGTGGACGAACATCGATGATGAGTCAAAGAAACAGTGCATTTCTGGCAGACATTTAAATTAACATCCCTTTTTTGAAATAAAAATATCTCTTGTAATAATATTTCAAATTTTTGGTTCCTTGAGTAGTATGAGCTTAAATTTTAGTAGTTGTTGCCGCGTAGTTTGAGATTTGTAATTATTTATTTGATTTAAATAGTGTAATGTATTATACATTTTTAAATAAAGACATTAACCTATTAATTATTTTTTATAGTGCAAGATATATTTCACATTTCTTGATAATGTCTTTAATAAATTATCTATTTTCGATAGATTTTTTATTAATTACATTATGAAGAAATAAAATTTAAAGTTTAGAACAATTCGAAATGAATTTATATTTCCCGCCACCTTGTCGGCTGTCAAATTTAGTTCTCTGACCTTTTCATAGATGGCACTAAACTTGTTATCACGGTTTATAAGGGAGATACCCAATCTTCTACTATATATTTTCCTTAATCTATGCATCCGATATATGGATAGATCATATCATTGGCTATTATTGTCACTGGTTAATCGGGTTAATTCTTAATTTTTCATCTAAAATTTCAACACAATTAAAAATAAACAATATTATGTATTTAATACATAATTCAACCTCTTCATAAATAACGTGGTGGACTGTGTTCAACATTCTCAAATACTTTTGTATGCTGATGACATAAAAATTTATAAAACCATCAACTCTATTAATGGCTGTATTCTCTTACAAAACGACATCAACAACATTTTAAAATGGTCCCACAACTCAAAATTGTTCTTTAATTACAGCAAATGTAAAATAATGAGTTACTTTGTTAAAAAATACGTTTACACTTATGCTTATCACATGGAAACTAATTCGCTTGAGAAAGTATTTCAGTTTAAGGATCTTGGGATTATATTTGACACAAAACTAACATTTAATGTACACATTGAGACTACTGTAAGATCATCCTACAAAAATCTAAGATTTGTAATTAGAAATTGTCGGTCTTTCTGTAAAATAACTACACTCAAAAGCTTGTATTATGCATTTGTCCACTCTAAGCTAGAATATTGTCTACAAGTCTGGAATCCAATATATCATAAATATATATCTAAGATTGAGTCTGTCCAGCATAAATTCATTAAATATTGTTATTTTAAAATACATGGACAATATCCTATCTTTACCCATGATTATTCTATTTTATTGCCTGAAGTGAACTTGGTGCCATTAAGTAGCAGAAGAAATTTACAATTATCTCTCTACTTATACAAATTAATTAATAATTGTATTGATGACCCATGTAGTCTTGAGCTAATACCATTTCATGTTCCACGCGTTACTTCAAGAAATAAAGTACCATTTCATTGTAAAGCAGCTAGGACTAATTATGAATTGAAATCTCCAATAAGACAACTCTGTGTAGCATATAACAGTGTATCATGTATTATTGACATTAATATATTTGGCGACTCCTTCTCTAAATTTAAGAATATATTAACAAAATATTTCATGCAACAAGTCACTTGTTAAATTTCTTGTATGTATTTACTGTTCAACTCATACGTTTATTTCTTGTAATAAGTCACTTGTTAAATTTCTTATATGTATTTACTGTTCAACTCAATCGTTTCTGTATTTGTATGTCATATGATCGTCCTGTAATTGGGATCTTGAATCCTGTTGGATCGATTTATTAATAAATAAATAAATACGTGGCAAATTTAAATAAAAATGGGTCGTCAGTTTGTACCATAGGTAACAGGAAGGTTAAGCTAAACCCAAACCCAAAATAGATTTTTCATACTAAGGTACTAATTTTGTATTCTAATCGAGTAGTGGAGAGGGTTAAATGTATTCAGTTTTAATAAGCTTCGTATTGGACAAGCTCGCACGAAATGAGTTTGCACTTGAGTTTATAGGACAATGATCTGGATTTTTCCTATTACGCTCCAATGTTCCGTGAATCTAGGTTAAACGGAAACTTCTGGTGACCGACTACAAGTCTAAACAAAACAAAACTTTACTCAATATTCACTCTTAATCTAAACATCAATAAATGAATTCGTAATTATTTCCTGTTCAACGTCTGTTACGTGATTAGATAATTCATTTTTTTAAATAAAAATTTCATGCCCGCAGTGGCGCAATAAAAAATAAATAAATGAAATGATATGCGTTATGAAAGAAAAAACTGAAAATGGTCTTGAAAAAGACTGATTTTTATCAATAGAATTATATTGTGCTATGAAAGGATATGGATACAAAAAAGTAAATAAAAGTGTACTATACAACAAAGCGAACCAAATAAACAACAATATCACCAACTATCACAAATGACACACTCCAACACTATTTATTTATTTATTTATTTAATCGTATTAGACATATCATAAAACATTGTATAAAATAATAGAAATAAACAAACAAACAAATAATTGAAACTTTGAATATACAAAGATTAGCAAATATAGAGTAATAATAACAATAACACTAATAACCATAGACGCCTGCAAAGAGGGAAAGATTGTACCAAGTCCTATTTATGAATTTAAAGAAGAAAAAAATTTGATGCGTCCAGGACATTATCTTCCGTAAATCTTGTGCATTATGGACAAATTCTATACATACATTTTCTTGCAAAAGTTTCTATATTTCCAGTAAAATTATATCATAAACAAACTATGTAAATTGCACTTGACACTGACATCTTCTTCTTTACCTTTTCCCATTCGTTATGGGTCGCTATTCTTGATTTTCTTCTTCCATTCATTTATATTTTGCGTGTTGTTCTCTTTAAATTCCTTTTCGCCAAATGTTCCGCAATACAGTCCTTCCATCTTTTTTGATCTTCCTCTGTTTCTTCTACCTTCTATTACTATGCTGGTCATTTTTCTTCCAATATATTTTTTATCTCTCCTCATGACATGTTCAAACCAATGTAATCGTCTCTTGTATCTTTCTAGAATCTTACACTAGAGTTATTCCCCTTATTCTTTCCTTGCTTACCATATCTTTCCGTGTCTTCCCCAACATCTATCTCAATATCCTCATCTCTGTTACATTCATTTTCGTTTCATTGATACTGACATCTGTCAATTTGAATTATCTAAATATATTGCAGTTTCCATGTTTAGCATAGCTGGCTGATGTATGAAATTTAATATCTTTAAAATTCTTTAACTCTATTGTCTATTCAATAAGAAGTATAAAATGCAATCACATCGTATAGAGAGTAACATATTCTTTAAAATTTATAAACATTATATGTAAATAAATGATATTTAACTTCGTTTTCTCAAGAAAAACTGTTAAAAGTTGCAAATGAGGGTATTACCGGTGGACCAATTATAACCAAAATCTAATCATGTCTGCATATGCATCTAAACTCGAGGAATACGAAAAAATTATAATTTTTGGAATCGTGGTATTGGAGTTACGCTATCCGAAACGATCGTCACATACACACACACAGACACACACACACACATATTTTCGTATTCGTATTCTATAGACCCTAAAACGTGCTTACTCATTCGAAACTCATTATCGAATTATTTGACCAAAGACAATACCTTCCTTACCTAAAGGTGACGGAAGATAACAATAAATTTAATAAACAAACATTTATTACAATTTTATATATACAACTATGGCCAAAGGCCGGAAGAAATAGTAGAAATACAAAACGAATTCGCCTTTCCGATTCTAAAAAAAAATCAATAACAGAGGTGATGAATTTTTTGTTTTTATGTACAATAGTAATGAAATGCTTCGGTAACACCCCTGCCAACAGTAAATTATTTTTCAGCGCCATGGTCCATCTTATATTGTCAGCCCTATCTTACATTTTCAACCCCAGCTTACGAAAATTCCTGCGCGCGCCCTTGCTAAAAAGTTTTTGCCAAAATCTAGCTACACTTTATGGAATATAATAGTTCGACTTACTGCCACAAGATGGACGCAGGTTAATTTTATTCGCGAATAAGAATTAGTTGCCATTAGGTCCAAATCTAAAACATAAATAAATAAAATAAAGTTTAATCTTGAATACCACATCTACGAACTACGAGTACACGCCTATTAAAGTTTATTATCTGCTGCCCATTTTTATCTCTATTTTTGAATTCCTTCAACAATATGAAACAACCTGCCATTCAAATTTAACGTTAAATGGTATTATTGATATTTTCGATGAACATTTCGGAGAAATAATGCACGCCGATCCGATATTGGTCTATTTCAGCTCATCCTACACAGCTCGCAGATTGAAAAGTAGCGAGTGAATAACAAAAGCTGAATCCAGCGACGCGTTATGATTTTCAAAGGCATTAATGCTTCCCTGGCATATCGTGTTTCACTTGAAAACAGTAAAAACATTCGGCATATAGGGCATAGCGAAATATTACAGGAGAAACGTCTTCACCATATCGAATAGATTGAAGAATAAATGCTCGAATTCCTGACGTCAACAAATATATTTCAACTGGGATAAAAATCATCTGTTAACTTCAAGCAACGATATGAAATATACAAACCTGGCATACATAAAGTTGAATCGTTATTGTAGTTTACGTAAACAAAGTATTATCAAAAAGTTTTCGACTGTGTTTATTTTTCGGTAACTTTCAGAGATACGCAATGCCTAGATTCTTTATAACAAGTAAAATTAATATGAATATAATAATGTGGCCTTTATTACATAAGTTTATATAATATCGTGAGTCGTATTGCATTTATATTAGAAATCTATCTTATTTTTACCTCTCGCTAAGAGAGGTATTAGAATCATGCTAAAAACGCATATCCAGATTTTAGTGAATAAGCATGTTTTAAGGTCCCTACAATCCGATAATAACATTTTTACGATAATGTCTGTGTGTGTGTGTGTGTATGCGTGTTAGATTGTAGGTTGTTGGAGGTACGATTTCTCAAATTCAATGAGATTAAAGACCTGTGTAACTACGGATTCCTCGATCTAATAGTAATGGGAAGAGTTGAATAGATTCTGGTAACAACAAAACTGTTAAAAGTTATAAATGAGGATACTTCCGGTGGGCTAATTATAACCAAAATCATACAACGTTTGTATATGCATCTAAACTCGAAGAATACGAAAAAATTATAATTTTTGGAATCGTGGTATTGGAGTTATGCGATCCGAAACGATCGCACATACACAAACAGACGCGCGCACACACATACACACACACACACACACACACACACACACACACACACACACACACAAAGACATCATCATAAAAATAGTAAATTCGTATTCTAGGGACCCCTAAACTTTCTTATTTCATTAGAAACTCACTATCGATTTTTTTGATCAAATACAACATCTTCCTTACCTAGGTGATGGAATATAATAAATAAATTAATTATAATATTTTTTGTCGGATATAGTTTGTGCGAGAAGTAATATAAATACATTATGTAAATTTTATTTTCTTAATTAAATTTCACTTTTGTCAATGTTATAATTATAGTTTTCGACTTCACTAGACCTCATAGAATATCAATAGCTCTGTATATATTGTTTTAAAGAAGACATTTCTTGTTTGTTATCTTAACGTAGTTGAGGGAGAAAATGTGTAGAAATCTGTTTTTAATGCGAATAAGTTTTATGAAAACTTTCCTGCAAACAGAAAAGTTAGTTTCAGGTGAAAACAACTTGTCACGAGAAACAAAAATTAATTATTAAAGAGTAGTTTGGTTGTGCTCCTTTCTGCAAAAACAAATAGCCACATTACAACAAAAAATCAAAAGTTATAAGTAAGTGCACATGTTTGCATTAACTTTATTTACAACAGTAATATGCGGTTGCAGAAACGTTCATCAACTCTTTGTTTAATTAACGAATCATCAGCAATGATTTAAATATAATAACAAGGAAACTGATTCAAATTTGATCCAAGTTGGCGGCTCATCATCGTTTCGATGTGACCAACACAGTACCTCCCGCCATTTACCTATGTATATAATTTTTATTTTACTTTATAAATTTATCCATACAATATAGAAAAAGTATTAGAGCATACTTGTAGAAAATGGAATAATCTTTAATTTTTATAATAACAAACTCAGAAAAAAATACATTTAAAGGTATTTTTTGAAGAAAAACTATCTTGAGCTTCAAGTAAACTGCCATTTCCGGTTATCCGATTGCCACCAAAATCTAATCAGTTCTTTCCATATTAGAATAAGGTATAAATACATGGTTTCAAAACTTTCTGAATGATAGTATTTGAGTTAGAGCGTAAACAAGATCCACACACACACACACCTACATACATACATACAGACATCATCTTGAAAATGTTAAAAATGGATTCTAGAGACCTTAAAACGTGGTCATTTACCAAAATCTCGATATGCGATTTTTAGCACGATCCCTATACCTCCCTTACCAAGGGTAGCGGGAGGTAAAAATTGTTTCTACCGCACATTGTGTAGGGTAAAACCTCTATTGACTTGACTATAAATGGTCCAGAAGTAGTTTTTTACAAGCGTCGACCTGCAAGAGATAGGGGCTTTATGGTTATAAGTTGGTATTATTCTAGTGAACTGTCAACTTATAAATATTTTCAACCCAAGAATTAGCAAATTTTTAACAAGTTTTAGTACTAAATTGTTAATTGTAATGTAAATGAATACATTTTAACATAAATGTAAGTAATTATATTTGATCTTGCAATACAAAACCGATAAAAGATATTTTCTGATTTTTCAAGTTCTTCTTCTTTGCTTCAGGTATTAGGCAAAATGCCTGTTACGGAACCCACCGTTTCCTTGGACGTCCCACGTTTCTTCTTTCTCTGCATTTATATTTAATAGCTTTCAGTGGGAGTCTTACTTCACTCATTCTATTTATATGTTCTTTCCAATCATGTCTGTATTGTTTAATTTTTTCATTTATGTTATATATGTTTAATTCACTTCGAACGTCTTCATTTTTAAATCTATCTATTCTGCTGCATCCCTTTACTCTTCTGAGAAATTTCATCTCTTGTGTCTGGATTCCACTTTCTTGTTATTTTGTGATTGTCCATGTTTCGCTCCCGAATGTGAGTGTTGGTACTGCAATTGTTTTGTAAAATTTTATGAGTGTATCCTTTCTTTTTTATTTTTTAGGTTTCGGTTTATAGTTCCGCATATACTATTGAATCTGTTTAGCTTTTGTTCGACATCATTGCAATAATCGTATGTTACATCGCATCCCAGGCAGGCCCGTAGCCAGGATTTTTTCTCGGGGGGGGGGGGGGGGGGGCTTCGAGATTTTAGGAAATGGTGGGGAGGGATTAATTAATTTTCCTCTATCAAATTTGTATCGAGAACTTTATTGGAGAAGGAGCTCTTATAACATGAAACAGTATTTCAGAAACACAGATTTTTACCGTTTGGATAGAAGAAAACGAAATTTATAAGAATTTCGGGGGGGGCTTCAGCCCCTCGAGCCCCTCCCCTGGCTACGTGGCTGATCCCAGGTATTTGAAGTGTTTAACTTGTTCTAAGGTTTTATTATTTATTACTATTTTAGTTCTTACTGGGTTAGTTCCTATGAAGGCTATTGTTTTGGTTTTTTCGATTGATATCTTCATGTCATATTTCTCGCAGGTTTTCTGTAGTTGGTATACGCCTTTTTGAAGTTTATCTTCAGTTTCAGCAATTATAGCTAATGCAGTATAGTACTTTTCCGAACATCATTTTCTCGGCCCCAGCATTGAAAATAGTATATTGTGTTATTAGGACTAAAATTTATACTTTGTGTGGCGAGCGTGGAAGCGAGTCTAGCAATTGCCCTCGAGGCACACAAAGACACTTTTACTCCGAATGACACATTATATTTTTTCTTCAAACGTAGATATTAAAAGAAAAATATTTAATATTGACGTTACATTTTACGTAAATTACGTTTGCGATTTCAATTGCAATTTGTTCAGTTTTTGTTATAAACATTGAAGTGAAAATTTTCACGTTTTGACATTTAAATAAAAACTGTGCAATTTTATATCGTCCTTGTGTGCAATTGTGTTGGAATTTGAAATATTATAATGTGGGCCCCCTGAAGTTGTTCAATTGGATGGAAATCTAACAGTGTGGCTGAAAGATATATCCAGGAATCACTGCAAAACAATATATTTAATTCTCAGTATTCTTATATTCATGATCGTCTCTGTAATTACAATCTGTAAGTCTGCTATTCTTTAATATGTTATTTCCTAAAAAGTAAACTCTATATTTCAATCCATAGGTTATTTATTTAAATTTGACAGCTATTGATGATTTATTAGATTACAGTGTGTTATTGTCACATTTAGGGCGATATTGCAAGTTTCTTTTATACAAGTTCATTCTTATTCGTTGATTCTGTATAGTTTCTATGAATATTTACTTATTTTATTTCTACGCGGCGTAGAAATTGGCTACTTCTACTCCGGCAGCGTAGAAATTAAACTTCTACCTTGTAACTCAAGTCACAAAAGATGCTACTTATATTACGTTTGAAGATAAAGTACGTTATTTACATAAAATTACGATTTTAGCGGAGTTGTAATCAATTTTTGTTAAAAAGCTAGTTTGTAACTAAGCTACATAATGTTTGACTTGGCTTGAGTTTGATAAAACTAAAGCTTGGTTCAGCTTAAAATTTCAAGCTTTTAACACAAGTTTGGCTTGATTGTGTAATCTTTTTAAAACCAAGCCAAGCTTTCAAGCTTAAGCCAAACTCATGAATCTCTATTAGTAACAAGATCTCAATAGGTCATTCTAAAAGTATAGGTGTTAGAAAAAATAATTACTTAAAAATACATTTGTTTCAGATGGTGGATAAATCTATTCTGCACTCCATGTGACACCAAAATTTTTTAGTAAGTACTTATTATTATAAAATAGAACTATAAAAAAATTGTCACTTCGAAAAAAGGTACTGTACGTACACATATAACGCAATTTTTTCTAATGTAAATTATATTGATATGATTGTAAAATATCATATAGTCGGTTAGTAATTCAATCGAATAACTGTAACATCGAAAAACATGGCATCAAAAGCCTTCAGATCAATAACAATTCAACTACAATGTCTACAGCGATAAAATTAATTAAGGTAATGAAGTACCTATGCCAAATATTTAGTTTGTATACAATTTGTAATTTTATGGCTTTCCGATTTCATATAAACTACACTACCTGTGATTAATAATAGGAGGAGTCTAAGGTTAAATTACAACTTATAAAGATCGGATCGCATAACTTCAATACCACGATTCCAATAAAAAAAATTTCTTTCTTATTCCTCAAGTTTACATCCAGAAGAAGAGGTGATTAGATTTTAGTTATAATTGGTCAACCGGAAGTACCCTCATTTGAAGATTTTAACAGTTATTATAACTTAAAGAATATATTATTCTCTATACAATTTGATTGCATTTTATACTTCATATTCAATAGATATAGAGTTAAAGAATTATAAAGATATTAAATTTCCTAAATCAGCCAACTATGTTAACCATGGAAACTGCTAATATATTCAGATAATTCAAATTGACAGATGTCGGTATCAATGAAACGAAAATGAATGTGACAGAGATGAGGATGTTGAGATAAATGTTGGGAAGACACGAAAATATACGGTAAGAAATGAAAAAAAAGGGAAATAACTCATCTAGTGTACAAAGATACAAGAGAGACAATTACATTGGTTTGAACATGTCATGAGCAGAGATGAAGAATATATTGGGAGAAGAATGAATAGTTTAGTAATAGAATGTTGAAATGGCCCTAAGTAAGAATATCATCTTAATTAAAATGTCACCATAAAGAAATGAATGAATATTTTTATACAAAAATACCCTTTTTACTCCCAAAATTATTTAAACACAAATTTTTACATATGGTCATTGTGAACGTATGTAAAATTTACGTGTATAACTTTACACAACAGTGGTAGTGGTAAATATACTCTTCCCGTGCTACATACTTCGTTTTATAACATTGCCCGCTGTATATTGGAGTGTATATGAAGTCAGTAACGACACTGCCGAAGTTGCTTCTGCTAGTCGCCACTAGATGGAATCAAGTTTTGCCATCAATGATTCTCAACTGGCAGTGTTGTTGGTGTAGAATTTGAAATAAAAAAATCCAGTCCAATAAAGTGTAAAGAGATTCGTTCATCGAAGAGTGCTCACCTATTCGTACTACTCTACTCACAATGTTTAGTATACCGGGTGGTGGCGGTTTAGGGTTGAACATATAGGGATTTAATATGGGAATTTAATTTTATGCAATTTCCTACTCTCCTGTTCATTTTACGGCAAAAATTATTGACTGCAAAGTTGTTTAGAATTAAAAGTTACATATCATAGGGTTTTTACATGTTTATTATGTTTCTAGTGTCTTCACAATTTGGAAAAGAAATTAAAAAAATTCTGTTCATTCGTAAAGCAATAGCAATAGCCATGACCTCTGTCGTAGAAAACAATATTATTTTATGCATATTCTGTATTTTTTTTTGTAAAAAATAAATTAAATAATGAATGTATAATATCTATTCGAATGAGGAACGTGTCTTCATTATAAAGAATTATATAAATAGTTATGATGTTATGGAAGAAAATGGAATTAATTATCCATAAGTTAGATTGACGTTTGACGTTTATAAACAATTCATGAAAACCTGAAAAAACAAGAGCCGTGGCTGTTGCTACGAAATAGCAGAAATTTTTAAATTTATTTTTGTATTCGTGCATTGAAATGTATTGTTTCACGTCGCCTAAGCAACGTCTGAAATTTTTAAATTTATTTTTGTACTCATGCATTGAAATGTATTGTTTCGCATCGCCTAAGCAACGTATGAAACGTCAATTTTCCAGGTCTCCACCAGATAAGTAACCGGAAAATTTTGGAAAAAACACTCTCCTATTTCTAAAGCATTTCTTAAAGGACTAAATTTACAATAAAAAATCTGATGTGGCCAGCACATAACCTCTCGCCGTATATTTTACCTGGCTGTATACATAAAGCAAAGATTATTTTTATAAATACAAATAATATATTCATATAAATCTATGACGTATAAACTTCTTTATTATTCAATAATAGCATGTCTCAACATGAAGATATTTTACCATAAATTATGTTACAATAAATTACAAAGTAGAGTTTACCATATATAAATATTAGGCTGGTAACAGCAATTTTCAATTCGAACAACTTTGTTTACTTTCTCTTCATATTCTTCTAGTAAAAACATTAATTTTGGGCGGTCTAAAATGTATATATCTGGATTGTGCATCTATTCTTATATATCTTCTTTTACATTTTATTTTTTCATACTTGTTATATCTAAATAACCTTAATTCCCTTTAATAAAGTGACGGATAGATTGCACTCCGATTTTGTCAATATTTACAACTTACTTGAGAAGAATTTGATAGCTTTTTCGCAATTCAAAGTTACTCTAGTCTACAGTACTGGTGTACATTGTCCCATAATGTTTGAAACAAATTTAAGTCCTTCAACGTAGACTTGTCATCTCCATAATAGCCACAGATCAAGAACTAAGGGATTCTCCAAGTACATTTTTAATTCATTACTCATTATTTCTGACACTGACATTTATCTGTAAGTTACAAATAATTTAAATTATCAACTATTTTTCATGGCATTCTTTCGGCTGTCAAATTTATTACAACAGATTATTTTATATATTATACTTCTTTTATCCCTAAATCTATGGAATATATAATAAAATATTTAAATGTATCAGATAGAGAATTTAATTTTCTTTAATATTACCACGAAAAATTTTCAAAAAATAATATTTAGAAGATTTTTTTTCAAGAATCTTCTACTTCCGGTTGTCCAATTATTACCAAAACCTTTTCAGATCTTCCCATGAATGTCCGATTGGGAAATACGTAGTTAAACAAATTTAAAGTCTTATAGTTTTTGAGTAATCGTCCTTCCAACATCCCACACACACACACACATCCACACACACACACACACACAGACATCATCGTAAAAATGTTAAAATCGGATTGTAGGGACCTTAAAACGTGCTTATTCAATAAAATCTGGATATGCGATTTTTAGCATGAATCCAATACCTCTCTTAGCGAGAGGTAAAAATCTGATGTGACCAACACAGTACCTCCCGCCATTTACCTATGTATATAATTTTTATATTACTTTATAAATTTATCCATACAATATATAGAAAAAGTATTAAAAAAACTTGTAGAAAATAGAATAATCTTTAATTTTTATAATAACAAATTGAGAAAAAAATACATTTAAAGGTATTTTTTTGAAGAAAAACTATCTTGAGCTTCAAGTAAACTGCCATTTCCGGTTATCCGATTGCCACCAAAATCTAATCAGATATTTCCATATTAGAATAAGGTAGAATACATGGTTTCAAAACTTTCTGAATGATAGTATTTGAGTTAGAGCATAAACAGGATCCACACACACATACATACATACACACAGAATCATCGTGAAAATGTTAAAATTGGATTGTAGGGACCTTAAAACGTGATCATTTACCAAAATCTCGATATGCGATTTTTAGCACGATCCCTATATCTCCCTTACCAGGGATAGCGGGAGGTAAAAAGTATATTTTCTCTAACACTCTTTAGCTTAATAATAATGAGCGACAATAGTGAAATATTGAATGAAATTTAATTTTAAAGGTTAAAGATAAATAAATGGAGTTGCAGTCTTGGTGAAAAATGTTTATTAAGATTTCATCTACATAAAATTTTAAAATAATGAATTTAGTGTATTTGGTTCAAAATGTTGGCAACAATTTCTCCTCGGCGGAAGTCAGCAAGATAAAGTACTCGGGAAGTCGGTAACACATAACCAACAAATGTAATGTAAATTGTTACAAAGCTATTTGAAATTTAACAAGTTATTAAGTTTAAATTTGCTGTATAATATAAGTGAAATACTTGGTAAGTAATAAATAGTTATTTTTTCATACCATGATTAACGTTACATTACGTAAAAATAAACATTAAAATAATTGGAATTTAAATTTGACACATCACTCTGAAAGCTACAAAGCAGTGATGTATAATATTATGTAATAAAGTTTTAATAATTTTTTTTTTTGTAGAAAAATTACTAATTATTAGTTTTTACTTATCGTACAAAAAATATTGTACAAAACCCGTGTGTGAATTTGGTTCCCGGAATCGTTCTATGGCAGGGGAACTAAGCGTTCTCGCACTTGATATGTAAATAACTATTTTTCCTGTTACCTGGTATTAATTTCTTTGCCTATTGTAAAGATAGAGCAATAAGCAATACAGTTTCAAATAATTGTTTATTAAAGATTCACTACACGTATATTTGAATTAATTTGTATTTAATACGATAAAATTCTGCTGTAATTAAATTTTAATCAATTTGAGGGGAGCCTCCAGCTACATTTGCTCATAAGTACAGCTTTCGAATTTTAATTTTAATTATTAATTTTGTAGGGTCTAAACTCTCAAATGATCGACAAATGATATTACGAAAAAAATCTGATGTGGCCAGCACAATACCTTCCGCCAATTCTGTGTATTATTTACAAATTCCATACATAAATTTTCTTGTAAAAGATTCTAAATTTCCAGGAAATTATTTCATAAACAAACTATGCAAATAGCACTTGACACGGACATCTTCTTCTTCTTTAGCTTTTCTCATTCATTGGGGGTCGCTATTTTTATTTTCTTCTTCCATTCATTTCTGTTTTCGGGTCGTCCTCATTCGGTTGCTTTTCTCTGAAGCTTTTCGCAATACAGTCCTTCCACCTTATCTTTGGTCTTCTTTTGTTTCTTCCATCTTCAACTAAGCTATTCACTCTTCTTCAAACATTTTTCTCTCCTTATGACATGTTTAAACCAATGTAATCGTCTCTCTTGTTTTCTAGAAACTTTTAATACTTGAGTTATTTCCCTTATTCTTTCATTGCGTACCGTATTTTTTCGTGTCTTCCCCAACATCCATCTCAACATCCTCATCTCTGCCACATTAATTTTATTTTGATTGACACTGACATCTGTCCACCATCTGCCATTTATAATTTTCTTAATATAGTAGCTGTACACAGATTGGCACACCCAGCAATGGGTAATATGCCGTGATGAAATATTTATTTATTATTTTTATTTATAGTAGCTGTTTCCATGGTTATAGCATTGCTGACTGATTTATGAAATATAATTTCTTTAACTCTATATGCACTGAATATGAAGAATAAAATGCAATTAAATCGTATAGATAATATAGAATAATCTATAATATTTACAATAACATTAAATGTGTAGATAATATTTAACAGTATTTTTTCAAGATTTTTTTTTTAAATCTTCAAATAAGAATACTTCCGGTTGACCAATTATAACCAAAATCTAATCAAGTCTACAAATAGATGTAAGGAAGAGGAATACGTAAGAATTGTAACTTTTTGGAATTCTAGTATTGAAGATATCGCGGCCGAAACCGCAGTCACATACACACGCACACCCACACACGCACACACAGACTTCATCGTAAAACTAGTAAAATTGTATTGTAGAGACCCTAAAACGTGCTTATTCATTGAAAACTCACCACCGAATTTTTTGACCAAAGACAATACCTTCCTTACCTAGAGGTGACGGATGGTAAAAATGTACACTAGAGTTGTGCGAAACGAAAAATTAGGGCATCGAAAATTCACATTTTGCCTACATCTTTTAATTTTTTTTTTTAAGTGCAAGGTCAATGAGGGTATTTAGAAACTGGAGGGAAATGGAAACTGGTTTGATAGTGTCGCCTTTTTCTTTTAAGCGGTACAACACTGATGTAGTGAGCGTTCTAGTGAAACTTATTCACGATTTTGATTCTCGTACAGCCCTGTTGTAAAGATATGTTTAAATGAAATTTAGATATTGAAATATTTTAACAATCACTTGTAGTGTGTAATGTGTCATATTTTTTTTGTTGTTAAAAGAAAGTCTCTTAATTTATTAGAATCAACTGTGTGTTGTATTAATGTTAGGAGTATATTCTCATGATATTGGTTAGGATATGCCGTTAATTTAGCATGATCGGAACCGTTTGCTGTTTCCATTTACTCCATGCAAAACACTAACTTTGGGTAAAGAGAAACATGCCACTAACGTAAGTCAAGAAAAAGCGTGAGCCAGAATACACGGACGAGGATTTTTATGTTGTAATATTTTAAGTTAATATGTTTTTTTATACTCCGATGTGTAAAGTTGACACTTTACACACTGCAGACAATGTGTAAAGTAAACGATTTTCGTATTTTATTTTATTTACACATTATAGAGCTACCACACCACCATCAATACACGTTTGGCCTTTAAATTGTCTTACCTAAATTTAGTTTTAGTTCTTTATACATTCATGTTGGTAATACTGACTAACTGCAGTATTCAACTTCAGATCTGTTAAATGTGAACTCGGTATTTGGTTTGTTCAAATTGTCGTCTGCTCGTCTGTCAAATTTCTAATTTGTTTCAGGAATTTTATTTAAGGTCATATAAAAAATATTGTATCCAACTCAAGTGCAAACAATCTTTATGATATTCGGTCAATAATTTTCGTGACTCGGCAAGCCTTGTCACAAAATACTTGACCCCATGTTATAAAGATTGCGTTTATACTCTTGTTTCATAAATAATTATTTTTCTGATTTACAAATAAACCACCGTTGTATTTTACGTATGCCCTTATGATCGCTACAACTTGGAACATTTTTTGGTTGTATTAATTAAAACAATAAAAAATCAGCAACAGTTATAGAATATATTAACATGTTTCTATTAGTCCCATTGCTGCACACATTCAAAATGAATGGGAAAACAAGAATTGTTTTCCAATATCCCAATTGATGGGGTAAATGGAAAAAATCTGGGGTAATTGTAAATTAAAGAGTGATATTGGATTCATGCTAAAAATCGCATATCCAGATTTTAATAAATATGTGTGTCTGTGTGTATGTGCGTGTGTGTGTGTGTGCGTGTGTTGGAAGGACGATTTCTCAAAAACTATAAGACTTAATTTCTGTTTAACTAGATATTTCTCAATCGGAAATTAATGGAAAGAGTTTAAATGGTTTTGGCAGGAATTCGACACCCGGAAGTGGCAGATTCTTAAAAAAAAATACTAAATATTATTTTTTGAAAATTTTTGATCTTGTAAATATTAAAGAAGATAAAATGCTCTATCTGCTACATTTAAATCATTTATTATATCTTTTATAGATTATAGATAAAAATATATATATATATAAAATAATCTGAAATATTAACACTATTCTGGACTTCCATTGTTTTTATTTTTAACAAAAAGTAACAAATACACAAAGTTTCAATTGCTAAAGTATCTGCAATTAGCAATTGAAACGTTGTGTATTGTTACTTTTTTGTTAAAAATAAAGACAATTGAAGTCCAGAATAGTGTTAATATTTCAAATACAACATTGCCTACTTCATTCAAACGGACGTTAAAATAATGTGTTGTAATAAATCTCATAGCCCAAATTATACCATGGAAACCAATTGTAAAATTAAAATGTTTGTAACTGGCAGACTTGTCAGTATTAAAAACGCATACATTACTGAAGAATTTACTGGGAAGTACATTCATATATTACTTCTTATTGTATTAATAGTTATAAATATTTAAAATTATAGGTATATTACACATACCCTTCAGAAATACTGTCAATCCCGACAACGAATTAAAAACATCTCGAATGATTAGAAGAGCATAGGACAAAATTTCTGCATAGAATGAATTTAAAATTAAAAAATCTGTTGTGGCCAGCACAATACCTTCCGTTAATCCTGTGTATTATGTATAAATTCCATACTTAACTTTTCTTGCAAAATATTCTAAATTTCCAGTAAAATTATTTCATAAACAAACTATGCAAATTGTACTTGACACTAACATCTTCTTCTTCTTTAGATTTCTCCATTCGTTAGAGGTCGCTATTTTTTTTATTTTCTTCTTCCACTCATTTCTGTTTTACGTGTCGTTCTCATTCAATTCCTTTTCTCTCAAGTCTCCCGCAATACAGTCCTTACATATTTTCTTTGGTCTTCCTCTGTTTCTTCAGCCTTCTATAACTAAGCTATTCATTCTTCCAATATATTCTTCATTTCTCCTCATGACATTTTCAAACCAATGTAATCATCTCGATTGTATCTTTCTAGAAACTTGTAACACTAGAGTTATTCCCTTACCGTATCTTTCCGTGTCTTCCCCAACATCCACTTCAACATACTCATCTCTGCCACATTAATTTACTTTTTATTTACTGACATCTGTCAATTTGAATTATATGAATATATTAGTAGTTTCCATGTTTAGCATACTGAGTGATTTATAAAATTTAATTTCTTTAGAATTCTTTAACTCTAGTAGTGTATAAAATGCAATCAAATCGTATAGAGAATAATATATTTTTTAAGTTATAATAACTTTAAATGTCAATAAATCAAATTTAACTGTTAAATCTTCAAATGAGGCTATTTCCGGTTCACCAATTATAACCAAAATCTAATCAGTTGTTCTCCTCGATGTAAACTTAAGGAATACGAAAAAAATATAATTTTTGGAATCGTGGTATTGAAGTTATACGATCCGAAACTTTCGTCACACACACACAGACACACAAACACACATACATACAGACATCATCGTAAAAATGGTAAAATCGTATTAGGGACCATAAAACATGCTTATTCTCTAAAAACTCATCATTGAATTTTTTGACCAAAGACAATATTCCTTACCTAAAGGTGACGGAAAGTAAAAATTTAAATATAAAAAAATTTTGGTGTAGAGTGTAGGTATACAACAAATGTTAAATACAATATTTATGTAACTGAAAATGGATGTGCCGAGAGGTATTGTGCTACCCAAAACAGATTTTTAAATTTTTTTTTTTTTACCCCGACTATTAGAAGTAAAGAATTATTTTATACTATATACTGTAATAGGTTGTGGATTGGAGCAACTTTACAACAACGGACAGGTTTACTTTATTTTCAGTAATTATGTTATATCAACCTAAGTCAACTCTTCAAAATTCGATTTCAATTACCCCGATTGACCCTATCTCTCTAAAATGGAATCTTAATGGAGCAACTTTTGGCTCATATGTCTTTTAGTTCTCGAAATCCAAATATTAAGTATGTAATCTTCAACATCCTCATCCTTGATAATGTATACTGTGTTCCTTATTGAATGACGGATATTTATTTAATACTGTTTCCTATACCTCAAGCCACAACAGTCCTACTTTTGTATACTTATATTTATTATTAAAATAAATGATTATATCTCATAATAAATATTTCTGTTTCCACTGAGTTTATTATTTTTCTTTACTTAAAACCAAAATATGAATTTTGGGATGAATCTTGACAGCCGAGTATGATTGCATAACAGAGTGAGTGTTTAGTGCATCACATAAATAAAGATATGTGTAAAAGAATAAAACAAAAGAAGGAATTCCCGCGGTTAGACAGCGTTGTATATTTAACCAATCTTGTTTGGGCCATTGCCAAGGGAGACAAGAGACAACACACCACCGTGCAGTTAGTGAATCAAGATAGCCGTGGTATCGCCTCGCGCAGCTAACTTTTGTTTCCGTGATCATAATCGAAATGTAATTTAGTCTTTAAATCATTTTTCATATATATTTCTTTTAGAAAAGGTAAGCAAATAAGACTTTAACAATAATATATGAATCAAGTGTTCAGCAGAGACTAAAAACGAAAAATATTTCGTTCAGTTCTTATCCGAACGAAACCGAAAAATTTCGTTTCTGTTCTCAATGTTCCCAGCTAAATATTTTCGTTTTCGTTCAAAGTAGTTAAATACCGGTTATAAGTATTAACTTTGAATATATAATACATATAAGAACGGCAACGTAATGTATTTAGATTAAATATTTCGAGAGAAGGTGCCATCTATCCCTTCGTATACGAATTATTTCTGAGTTAGTTCAAAAAATACATAATATGTGGATGTTGCACAGTGTTGCCACGTAGCTAGAACAGCAAGTTAAGATTTTATAAAGGTTTTTAAGTTTGCTACTGTAAAACAAGTATACATGTACATTGAAGATTCAAAATATATTATCTGGTTATTATGAAACAATATTTTTGAATTATTGATTATTGAATACCTCTAACAAATAGTATCTGGCAATGCTGTCAGCACGATTTACCGTAGTTCATAGTTTTGTGGTAGGAGTCACTAGCTATTTGTAATAATTTTGTGAATAAAAAGAGACAGATATAGTATCTTGCTAGGCCATATGCGTTGCCGTTCTTATATGTATTATATATTCAAAGGTATTAATGAGTAACAATTGATGAAAATATAGAAATATAAGTTTTTTTTTTTATTAAACATGAAAATAAAACATACATATAAAGGAAAGATAATACATATATAAAAATAAGAAGAAAAGCTTATGCTATGGCCTGAATTTTTTACGATAAAGAATAAAACATTAATTACATTTTATTTCACCTAACTAATAGTACGTTTTCAATCAAATCTTCCTTTATGTTAGTTCTTTTATATAAGTACTTAACATAACTAATAAGACGAATACCGAAAGTGTGTGCAAATGAAAATTATCGCAGTCAGTGTTCAATAGATGAAACTACGAGTATACCGTTTAACCTAACACGTAACAGGGTTACTTACTAGAGAGTTACTTTGAAAGTCTGCTTGTTTGCAACTCAAAAATCTAAAAATTCAATAATATTTGTGTGTAAAATATTTGTTGTGAATAAAATAAAATATTAAATAAAATAACGGTTAAAACCGGTAACCGATATTAATTATTTTGTTTTCAATCATGAACGAAAAAAATATATTGCGTTTTCGTTTTTATAAAAATTTCGGTTTATTTCGTTTTCGTTCTTAGTCCCAGGTTCCAAGTGACATATTATTTTTGAGAATGAGTAACTTTACGCGGGATCTAGCGAAACCTTGTTCCGCAACCTCACGAACAAAATAAAAACACGTGTTTCATGTACTATTTTTCGTGTTCGGAAGGTTTTATGGCTTGAAAATTGAACGCGGAAAGAAAATTGGCCGCAGAAACATTGACTCCAGGGAAAATTGGTCGGCTGTAAATTGATCGCTAACAAAATTTATCGTCGGTAAATTAATCGCGAAAAAAATGATTGACAGAAAATTGAATAATTGATGAATTTATCTGAAGGAAAATTGATACATATTAACATATGCCAAAAAATTTTTCGGAAATTTTTTGAACGGACGTTTATTTGGTTTAAAGAAAGTATGATGAACTTGATTATTTGTGCAATAATTAATATGGTTTAAGCTTTAACATTCATATTTAGTACGGAGGTAGTGATCCATTTTCATATATGTTACAGTTAAAGTATCAACTTAGACAGTGCATACACTGTCTAGTTGATGTATGCTTCCACTAGCTGTTTTAGTGAAAGTATACATTATTTTATATAGTGCATACTTTATCTAGTTAATGTATTCATTGACTAGTTAGTGTATACACCTTCTTTTGTCACTGTCTACCTAATGTTGCGTGGGCAACGCAATAATTTATACTTTCACTAAAACAGCTAGTAGAAGCATACATCAACTAGACAGTGTATGCACTGACTAAAAAGTATACTTTAACTGTAACATATATACGACGACGTTTCCGAGTCCAGATTCATAATAGTTCGACCAGCTTACATTTTCAGGAAATTATAAAACTTACACCAATGTTATTTTTTTTTACAAAATACTTTCTACAACTGCAAATACAGACATTTACAGAAATATACATGTTAAATGAGTTTATCGTTTTATAAAACAATTAGACAACTATCCGTATTGTAAAACATCACTAAATCAATAAAGATTTAACAATCTGGCTGCGTTTTACCCGCGTTTTATAAAACGCCTAGGGAAAATTAATTACTAGAACATATTGTAGACAATATTAAAAAATCTGATGTGGACAGCACATTACATTCCGTCTATCCTGAGTATTTCCAATAAAATTATTTCATAAATAAACCATGCAAGTTGCACTTGACATTGACATTTTCTTCTTTAGCTTTTCTCATTCGTTAGGGGAGGGGTCGTTGTTTTTTTTTATTTTCTTCTTCCACTCATTTCTGTTTTGCGTGTCGTCCTCATTCAGTTCCTTTTCTCCCAAGTCTTTCGCAATACAGTCCTTTCATCTTATTTATGGTCTTCCTTAGTTTCTTCTACATTGTATTACTAAGTTATTCATTTTTCTTGCAATATATTCTTCATCTTTCCTCATGACATGTTCAAAGCAATGTAATCGTCTCTCTTGTATCTTTCGAGAAACTATATCACTCGAGCCATTTTCCTTACCTTTCATTCCTTACTCTATCTTTCCGTGTCTTCCCCAACATCTATCTCAGTATCCTAGTCCCTGCCACATTTATTTTCTTTGTTACTGACATCTGTCAATTTGAATTATCTGAGTATATTCGCAATTTCCATGGTTAGCAAGGGTGACTGATTTATGAAATTTAATATCTTTATAATTCTTTAACTCTATATCTATTGAATATGAAGCATAAAATGCGATCACATCGTATAAAAAATAACATATTCTTTAAAATATAATAACATAAAATGTCAATAAATGATATTTAACTGTTAAAGTTGCAAATGAGGGTACTTCCGGTTGATCAATTAGAACCAAAATCCAATCACGTCTGCATATGGATCTAAACTCGAGGAATACGAAAAAAAAATTTTTAGAATCGTGGTATTGGAGTTATACGATCCGAAACGATCGTCACATACACACACACACACAAACACATACAGACATCATCGTAAAGCTAGTAAATTCGTACTCTAGGGACCCCAAAACGTGCTTATTCATTAGAAACTCACCGTCAAATTTTTTGACCAAAGACAATACCTTTCTTACCTAAAGGTGACGGAAGGTAAAAATTGATTAATTCTTTATATAACCCCCCTTCCTCTCTCGAAAAACCCTACCCAAGAAGCCATCTTGGCTTCACCACTCCATGAATGCCAAGCGCTATATGATCCATTAATACATACTTAAATGAAGTGAAATAGAAACAAATGTTATGAAATTTACAATTTTCAGAATTGCCGAAAGAGGTTACTTATAGTAGCAAAAAATGTCTTATACGGATATCATAAGATTATATATAAATATGATACACCCTTTATCCTTTATTTATAGATGCCGGAATAAAAAAAAAACCTTCGAAAATGGGACATTTTGTCCATATGAACATGTTTATTAAATTCAGATAATGTAATGTGTTTCATATTTCAGAATGAAGAAAATGGAGCGATTGAAGGCAACGAGAATTGAGTAACTGCGATGGACAACAGCATTAATATGGTGATGGCGTTCAACGGCACAGATCCCTGGTACTCGGGCAACTTGTCAGACAACTACACAGACCAAAAATGTCCGGATTCTTCCCAGCCAATAGCTCTGTTAATTTCTCAACAAATCCTCTACGGCTTGGTGTGCATCGTTGGATTGCTAGGCAACACACTTGTTATTTACGTTGTTATTCGATTTTCCAAAATGCAAACGGTTACAAATATGTACATTGTCAACCTAGCCATTGCTGATGAGTGTTTCTTAATAGGCATTCCATTCTTAATTGTAACTATGTATAAACAAGAGTGGATCTTCGGAAATACAATGTGTAAAGTTTACATGATAAGTACGAGTATAAACCAATTTACTAGTAGTATATTTTTGTTTATTATGAGCGCTGATAGGTACATAGCCGTTTGCCATCCAATTTCATCACCAAAATGGCGGACACCTTTTATATCTAGAATTGTATCTTTGATGGCATGGACTATCAGTGCATTATTTGTAACTCCTGTTGTAATGTATGCGAATGCTTTTCCAATTAATCCAAACTCGACTTCTTCTGCCCTCACTTGTAACATAATTTGGGCTGAAAATGAATCTGGACCTGGTCAGACAACATTTACAATTTACAGCTTAATACTGGGATTCACTGTACCTCTGTTTTTCATATTTGTGTTTTATTGTTTTGTTATCCGAAAACTAAAAACAGTTGGTCCTAAAAACAAATCAAAAGAGAAGAAACGATCTCATCGAAAAGTAACTAACCTAGTTCTAACTGTCATTACAGTTTATGTACTCTGTTGGTCGCCATATTGGATTGCACAGGTTGCTTTAATATCAACTCCTCCAGAAGTATGTCGCTCGCCAATAATAGTAACGATCTATTTATTGGCAAGTTGTTTGAGTTATTCTAATTCAGCAATGAATCCAATCTTGTACGCTTTTCTGAGTGACAATTTTAAAAAGAGTTTTGTGAAGGCTTGCACATGCGCAACCGGTAAAGATGTGAACGCTACGCTGCACATGGAAAACAGCGTATTCCCGAGGAAGAAAACTGGTTCGGAGAGATTGCGTCCTTCTCGAGGTACCTCGTTGTGTCCCGGAACTGGGAGAGACCACGACGATGATGAAGGAGAAATCGGACCTCTGGTGAGTAAAGCTGATCCCTCTACTTCCGCCATTACAATGACTTCCAGGTCCAACATAACAATGACAACTGGATTTGACAGAAGTGACGACAAAGATTCCAATACGAACAACGGTGTCATGATTACTTTGCAACCAACAAAATTGTAATCATCCAAAAATATTGAACTTGATATGTTTGGCGGGTTACAACATATCATTTATATCAAATATAGGACGAGTATATTTTTGGATTATGAAATTGTTAAATGTTGTCAGATTAATTCACTAATTCCATGTAAATGAAACTGCATTGTTATGTGTGTTTATATGTTAATTGTTAATAAACATATTATCGCCGTCAATTGTCAAACTGTAAATAATTCTCGTTGATCGAGAGCAAGCATATACATGTATATTACGATGATAAGCAGGGTACCAGTATGTTATAGATATTAACGCTCTTACTGTAATGTAAATACGGCTTTGAGATATTTAATAACCTACCTATATGTTTTGTTAGAGAACATGCATTTATGTGTTTAAATAGTTCGTAAGCATGTGTATTATTCTAATATTCTCTTTTCTATATATAAAGAAAACGTCAACTATTTCAATGAAAACCAAGAGTCAAGATTTTAAATATATGAGCCCTTGAAATCTTAATTCTATTTCTTTGAAATATTTGATGTAAGTATATGCGTAACACATACGATTGAGTGTTTCCGTAATATTAAATAAGATTGTTTATTCATGTAAAATAGTATAATAAAAACTGTGATATTAACATTGGATGTTGTGTATTAAATAAATAAAACCGATATTTAAAATGTTGGGTATGTTTCATTTATAAGAAAATCTGAAATAGCCAACAATTGAACAAGTATACTATTTAACAATATTTGCAAACATATGTATTAGATTGGAACTTAATAGTTATTTTTGATATATGACCGAGTCGCCCCCAAATTATGTAAAAACAAGTTCTGGAACAATTGGGGATGTAGCCATAATAAAATTTCAATATATCAATGGTCCTAACGTAAAATATTATAACTCAAAAATCTGTTGTGGCCAGCACAATACCTCTCGCCATTTTCATTTTATGTTGCATAGGGCGCGAGCAGTTATGTGGCTTTGTTGGCCTTGGCAAGCAGGTATGGGGGGCCGTGTCAGAATGACAGCTAGTAATAATGTACATAGGTGTCAAGTAGGTGTAATAATTTTTCATTCAAAACATTATGATTTTCCAAATCCATGTGGATTATTTTCCTCGACAAGTATATTCCATACTCCTGGTGACAAATTAACTACGTGAATTTAGAAAATAAATAAACATCAGAATATTTTGAAATTTTGATTAAAAAATTATGACATATGACAATTGTGACATCTATGTAAACAATTACTAGCCGTCATTCTGACACGGATCCTCATATCTGCTTGCCAAGGTCAACAAAGTCACATGACTGCTCGTGCCCTATAAGTAACGAATTAAACATTTCTTGTACACACAAATAATTGAAATTGTTTCTCTTTTTTCGTTCTATGAGAAATTTTATCCTACTATTCTAATATGTTCAAAATTCATCAAATTCATTGACGGTATTAGCAGTATTTCTTAAGGATATATGTAATATTAACATACCTATAATTTAAATACATATTTGATTAATAATATATATATATATATATATATATATATATATATATATATATATATATATATATATATATATATATATATATATATATATGTGTGTGTGTGTGTGTGTGTGTGGATTTGCATGTGTGGTAGGATGTTGGAGGTACGATTTCTTAAATTCTATAAGACTAAAGACCTGTGTAACAACGGATTCCTCAATCTCACAGTCATGAGAAGAGTTGAATAGGTTCTGGTAACAATTGGACAACGGGAAGTGGTAGTTTCTAAAAAAAATTCTATTTATTATTTTTAAAAAATTATGTTACTACAAATAATAGAAAGAATTAAATTCTCAATATGATACATTTAAAATATTTATTATATCACCTATAGGTTTAGAGATATAGTACAGGGTGGGGCAGAAAAACCTATCCGATTTCAAATCCCTTTTTCTCAAAAGAGGGAGCAGGTAGAGTAGTGGGGTAAAAACCGTTAGAAAGCCGGTTTTATGCCATTTGTCAGTAGTCAACATGCCTTGGTCTGGTGAACATCGTGCTTTTGTTATTGAGCGGTTTATCGAATGCGGCGGTTCGATAATTGCTACACAACGTGCTTTTCGAATTCATTTCGGACTCGGGCGTCATGATCCTGTTCCACATCCATCAGGAACCCCTCCATAGCCCAAAAGTGACTGTGTGGTGTGCTCTTTCCCGCCTAGGCGTCTGGGGGCCTTACTTTTTTGAAGAAAATGGGCAAACCGTAACGGTCAACAGCGAGCGCTATTGTTTCATGCTGGAAAATTTTCTTAGACCCAAAATGGAAGAAAATGGCGTGGAAAATGCGTGGTTTCAACAGGATGGGGCAACCGCCCACACATCGCGACGATCAATGGACATTCTCAGGGAACTGTTTCCCGGTCGCCTCATTTCCCTGAGAGGTGATCTTGGCTGGCCGCCGCGCTCACCGGATCTCACTCCATGTGACTTCTTCCTTTGGGGTTACCTCAAATCGAAGGTTTACCAGCATCGACCAAGGACCCTTCTTGCTTTACGAAGGGAAATTGCTCGGGCAATTGAAGAAATTCCTGTGGAAATGACGGTGAAAGTCATGGAAAGCTACCGCGAGCGCCTAAATCAGTGTATCCGCTCCCAAGGACGACATTTGAGTGATGTGCTTTTCAAAACTTAAATTTAAAAATGGCATAAAATTTGCGATATGTTAATAAAAAATTTTTTTGACAAGTTGAGTGGTTTTAATTTTATAACGTTTTGAAATCGGATAGGTTTTTCTGCCCCACCCTGTATATAATATTCAAAATAATCTGCTGTAATAAATCTCGTTGTCCAAACAACTCCATGGAAACCAATTGAGATATTTAAATGTTTGTAATTGACAGATAAATGCAAAATGTCAGTATCAAAATTCAGCAGTTTTACTAACATTACTGGAAGATTTTTATGCGAGATACGAGTACATTTAATATATCTCATTGTATTATTAATTAAATGTGTATTTAAAATTATAGGTATGTTAACGTTACATATATCCTTGAGAAACACCGCTAATACCGACAATGAATTTCATTAATTTTGAACATAATTCCTCATGAAAGAAGAAATACAATTTCAATTATTTGTATTTACAAGAAATGATAAATTCGTTATTTATAGGGCGCGAGCAGCCATGTGAATTTGTTGGGCTTGGCAAGCAGATATGAGGATCCGTGTCAGAATGGACGGCTACAAGTTATTTACATAGATGTCACAATTGTCATATGTCATAATTTTTCATTCAAAATTTCAAAACATTCTGATGTTTATTTGTCATCAATAATATGGAATATACTTGCCGAGGAAAATAATTCACATGGATTTAGAAAATCATGATGTTTTGAATGAAAAATTATGATATTTGACACCTATGTACATTATTAATAGCTGTCATAATTTTTTTGTTCTGTATTTGATTGAGGAAGCTGGAGGCTCTCGGTGAAACATTTTTAAAATAAAGTTTGAAAAATCACTCGCTAAAGTTTTACAAAATTGTTTTATTATTTACTGCAGTTTCGACTATTAAGCCATAATCAGAAAATATACATAAAATTATAGAATTGAGTCCAGCTTATATCGGTAAAATCAATTGAAAGGAGGGGGGGGGGGAGTTTTGTTACTGGGAAACATTAAAAATTAGAATATCCAGAAGCGGTACATCTAAGAGTTTTAGTTAGACTTTCTTTTCATAATACAAAATTTCCAAATTTGTTTCATTACAAGAGTGGTTGTTATCTAATAAATGTTTGGCTACATTAGAATTTAATTTTTTTTTATACAACACGTCTCTTTTGAATGTATGTTAATATTACGTCTTGTTTATCCTATTATTTAATCACAATTTGTTCGTCTCTTTTTCTAATTCCATGGCTAATAAGGTACTATTAAATTGTAATTCCGTAAATATTCAAATTTTATTTCTGCAGTTATGAAGTAGCCAAATTTTTTTTTTTTATTGATTCGGATGTAGAAATTTTTGCTTTACAACATATATTTGAAACTCTTGAAAAACTGATTTCCCATATTAAACGCCTATGTTTCACTTTCCGTGATACACCTGTATATAAAGGGTTTTCCAATAAGAGGTGTTATTTTGAATAGCCCGCTATTTCGGTAGATGTCGCTTTTGAAGTTGTCATTTTTTGACATTTGACAAGTAGAAACTACGCCATTAATAAAAATGGAACGATACACGCTTGAACAACGCATTGAAATTATTAAAATTCACTATAAAAATGGTGAAAATTTGGCAGAGACGGTTCGTAAAACTCGACAATTTTTGGGTCGTCGTGAAGCACCTTGTCGGACCGCAATACAGAAATTGGTGGAAAAATTCGAGCTGTTGGGACAAGTTAGTGATGTGAAGAATAAAACCCGTGCACGTCGCTCAAGAACAGCCGAGAATATTGCTGCTGTAGCCGAAAGTGTTGAAGAAAACCCAGGTTTGTCCATTCCTCGTCGTTCTTTGGAATTAGGCATTCCACAAACGTCATTACACCGTATTTTGCATAAAGATTTGGGTCTTAAGGCTTATAAAGTCCAGTTAACACAAGAACTCAAGCCGGCCGATCATCAACAACGTCGTGTCTTTGCTGATTGGGTCGTTGAAATGCATGAAAATGATCCGGAATTCCATCGAAAAATCATCTTGAGTGATGAGGCCCATTTCCACCTCGGTGGCTTCGTCAACAAACAAAATTGTCGCATCTGGGGCTCAGAAAACCCAAGAGTTATTGTTGAAAAGCCTCTCTATCCTCAACGTGTGACTGTTTGGTGCGGTTTATGGTCCGGCGGAGTCATTGGACCTTACTTTTTCGAAAATGAGGCTGGAGCAACAGTTACGGTGAATGGATTGCGCTATCGAGAGATGATTAACGATTTTTTATGGCCGGAATTGGATGGTATTGATCTGGACAACGTTTACTTTCAACAATACGGCGCTACGTGCCACACAAGCAACGAAACCATTGATCTTTTACGGAAAAAGTTTCCGGACCGTGTTAGCTCTCGAAGAGGTGATCACAATTGGCCACCGAAATCTTGTGATTTAACACCTTGCGACTTCTTTCTTTGGGGCCACGTGAAAGAGAAGGTCTACGCCAACTGCCCAGCGTCGACTCAAGACCTCAAAGATGGAATTCGTGAGGCTATCGAGGACATAGGACAGCCACTTTGCGATTTGGTTATGGAAAATTTCATGAAAAGGATATTGTCCTGTCAGCGTGGTCGTGGTGGTCATTTGCCTGATGTTATTTTCCACTATTAACGACATACCTTCCTCTTTATAATGAAATAAACATCCGATCATTTATATTAAAAAATGACATTTTTCTTTGAATATCAAAATAACACCTCTTATTGGAAAACCCTTTACAATGTATAGTGACGCTACTATGGCCATCCTAATGTCACCATTTCTTTTTTGCAAAACATCAAATTGCGAATAACAATATTATTTCGAAATAATGTTTAATTTACATTTTCATATTTTATGAGTCATATCGAAGGTCCCAACGTAAAGTATTATAACTTCAGTTACAAGCTATTTACAGTTTCAGCACTTACACGTCCTTTTTATCCTGTAAAAATATCGTAACACTTGTTAGTATAATAGTGGAGATAGAATTTTTTGAAAAGTTACTATACATTTACTCTTTTTTATGTTTCTCCCCTGAAAAGTATTACAATCCTGTTGTGGTAATATATTGATAATCGTAACTAAGATACGACGATTTATATCAGAATTTTGACAATTATGTATCTCAATTTACAATAGATTTAATAGAATTTTAATTACGTATGTACGAGTTATAATGTTTTCAATAATATACCTTAATTTCTTTTTTACGTACAATACCAAGTAATTTTTAAATACTGGAATAAACTATTATATTTGTATTATTATATAATTGGTAAATGAATGTTATTATTATTTCATTAAAAATTAAACACTATGCGGTTATAATTAAGGTCATACCTCAAACAAGATATTAACACATATTTTATTTTTGATCTAGAAAGTTAAAATCGGTTTTATGCCAAATATGAATTTTTACCTTTCGCTAAGAGAGGTATTGGATTCATGCTAAAAATCGCATATCCAGATTTTATTGAATAAGCACGATTTAAGAACCATAGAATCCGATTTTAACATTTTTACAATGATGTCTGTGTGTATGGATGTGCGTGTGTGTGTATTGTTGGAGACACGATTTGTCAAATTCTATAAGACTAAAGACCTGTTTGACTACGAATTCCTCAATCTAACAGTAATGGGAACCGGAAGTGGTAGTTTATATATGTATTACGATAATGTTATATATATACCGGGTGATCATTTGAAAACTTCCCACCTTGAATAACTCTTTAGTTAATAAAATTATCAAAAATCACTAAAACAGGTCAATGTTATTTTGGAGGGGGACATTTAATAACCTATTCCAATCAGTTGGGAAACTTTCACCCTCCCCTCCAGCCACCCCCAACCCAAAATTTTAAATGGCACTACCCCATGTGTGATACATCATTTTAAAGGTTGTCAATATTTTAAAGCAAAGAAAATTAAAATCGGCCGAGCCGTTCATGAATTAGAGACAAAAATGTATGCCCATTTTGAGTGGTTGATCAAGCCATCTACTTACGTTTTGCTTTGAAACAAAAGAACATTCGTCACTGAAGCAAATATTTTGAATTAGATTTGGAGTGGTATTTATCATCACAGTCATTTGTTCACAAAATTGAACTCGTCTATCGAAATCATCTTCATTTAGAGCTTGGTGATTTTGAAGTTTGTATGGATGCCATTTATGAAGTTTTAAAACCTTATGAACAGACCCATACGAAAAATCAGTTATGTTGCGCACTTGCCGAATTGAGCTCGTAGGATTTGCAGCAAATTGTCCTAATATTTCTATTTGAGAGTCCTCATCCACAATTCGAGGTTGTGTCCTTTTTTTATTTGCTACTGATCCAGTTTCTTCAAATTTTTCTACCAAATCTAAAACGTATCGATGGGATACATGTTTATTTAGATGTATTGCATTAAATTCATTGGCTGTACGTCGAGCACACTGATTTTCAGCTCCATAAATGAAAATTATTTCAATTCTCTCTTCTAAAGTGTATGTTATTTCAGTGACACAATTGGCATAAACGCTACCCCAAATCAAAGTAATCTAAAGTTATCTGAAGCGGCGATATTTAATTCCTGAATTCTACAACACTTGACACTTTGAACTTGTACGACGCACGTTCTTTTGTTTCAAAGCAAAACGGGTAGATGGCTTGATCAACCACTCAAAATGGGCATACATTTTTGTCTCTAATTCATGAACGGCTCGGCCGATTTTAATTTTCTTTGCTTTAAAATATTGAGAATTTTACAACCTTTAAAATGATGTATCACACATGGGGTAGTGCCATTTAAAATTTTGGGGTGGGGGTGGCTGGAGGGGAGGGTGAAAGTTTCCCAACTGATTGGAATAGGTTATTAAATGTCCCCCTCCAAAATAACATTGACCTGTTTTAGTGATTTTTGATAATTTTATTAATTAAAGAGTTATTCAAGGTGGGAAGTTTTCAAATGATCACCCGGTATACAGACATTATCGTAAAAATGTTATAATCGGATTCTAGGAACCTTAAAACGTGCTTATTCACTAAACTCTGGATATGCGATTTTCAGCATGAATCCAATACCTCTCTTAGCGAAAGGTAATATACATTAAGATGGAATAAGGCATAGTTAAAATGAAAAAAATATATTAACTATCATAAACCTTTGTTTTATTTTATTTATTTTTCATACATTGTTATTATTTGACTGCAGAACATAGAATTTTCTTGATTAGACTACTAAATTATACATAAAGAAATTTTAATTTTTCTGCACGATTCTACATTTTCCATTAGTCTTCTTTGTTCCGTCACGACATAGATTATCTGTTATCAAATTTCGTCTGTCGTGTTGCACCCTGCAAAACACAAAACCTTAGGCTAGGGCCACACTATGCGTTTTGGCGGGACCGGTGGTAAAACACATAAACGGGATAGAACCTACAGCGTCCACATATATTCCGCTAAACAGGACGGCAGCAATGACAACTCGATTCTATTAAGAAACAAGCGAATTTTTAACTACAGGCTTTCGCGATGCAGGAGATCTGTGGAATGTACATTTGGAGTTTTAGCAAACAAGTTTTCCACACCGATTTTAGTACAGCCTGATTCAGTGGATGCCATTATTAAGGCTTGCTGCATATTACACAATTTTGTTAGAAAGAGGGACGTATCAATTATGAAAATACTGAAATTCATCCTTTTATGGACGTGGATAACTATAGGACAAGTGTGCGAGCTCAGGGATCAGACGTCATAGTTTATTTTTGCTGATTACTTCATGGCAGGTGGAGCCGTAACATTTCAGGGAAATCATGCTTATTGATTTAAAATTACTTTAGCTTTAGTACCTAGTAATATTTCACTAATTATAGGAAAACACTTTTTTTTCCTTTTCTCCAGATATCATATCTGTTCATAATTCGTACATTTTTTCCCAATATTATCCCAACATTTCTCTCGCAGGCATGGGCGTACGCAGGGTGGGGCAAGGTGGGGCAGTTCCCCCCCCCTAAAGTTTCGATATAAAAAGTAAAATGGAAAATTTACTGTATATATGTATATAAAATAAAAGTGTTATACATTTTATATTGCACATGTATCATAGGTACGTAAAATACTGTATAAAAATATTATATACGTGTATGAAATGATATAATATGATCAATACTAAATATTTTTAAACTGCTCAAAAGGAATAATACGTTTTATACAGTATGAAATGTATAATACATGTGTATTGTACAGGTATAATAACATACAGCATTTTTTTTTAAAAGATGTCCGATCAAGGTCATCTGTATCATGACCGAATTAATAAATTGGCATACATTTATTTCTTTCATTTACATAACACGAAGCGTGTGCGATAAGGATGGATACAATACGCTTGTCTTTCAAAAATTAATATTGTTTCGACTAAATTAGGGCATTCCATTTTAAAACGATGCTCATTGTTGACATTACTTTCGCTGTAACGCAAGTTTATTTATTAATTCAGATATATTACCTTGATTCAAAGCCGTACGAATAACTTTATTTTCTATTAGTGTCACTGACACTAACAGAGTGTCAGTATCATATTTTTCACATTTTTGGTTTCACATGTATTAATCCATTTCCGTTTTGAATTTTGAATGCTTTTGCATTAACATGTATTGTTATAATAATAAAATAACAGTAGTATCTTATGGACCCACATAAATACTAAGTGAACTGTATTTATCGGAATAGGCGGAGCTAAAATCCTATTTCATCCAATTTGTTGATCGGACATCTTTAAAAAAATTACAGTACATTTTATAATAACCAAGAACATATACTTTTATACGTATAGAGGTAGAAGTGACACAAAGATTTTCTGAATATCCACTATGGTAAATATTTTAGAAAGTTTAAATTCACTAAATATATTATTAATTTTTATTTGTTCTTTTTTAAATAAAATGATTATCTTTGGTATTTAATTTAAGTAAACCTTTACCTGTAACAAAAGCATTTTAAACATAATTTCTTCTTGTCCCCCTCCCCTGAAGAAATTCCTGCGTACGCCCATGGCAATATCCACGGATGATGACAAGAAGACGCGCATACTAGACCACGCCTTCCTTATGCACGATTGGTGGGAAAAACTTCAGTAGCGTGCTCCATATTTAGTAGATTTTGTTATCAGACCGATCGTTTCGATCTTTTGAACATCAGATGAACTAATGCACAAAGTAAAAATTGCGTCCTTAAATACTAAATGCAATTACAGCTGATAATAGGGGAGAATTACCTAAATCTTTTCTTATTATCTTTTTGAGTTTCTAAATTTTCCAGTTTAACTTTAATCTTTTTTGTTGCACGTGTAGTCCTTTCAAGTTACCTTTAAAGTATGTTTCTGTTCTACACAATGTGCGGCAAAACCAATACTAAATTTGTTATTATTTATGGACTTTTGATGTTCTTTAATTCTTTGTTTAAATTTCCCGCGTGTATCAAATTGAATGTGACCCTTGTAGGCCAAAGCGGAAAGTAATTTACACAAAGAATTAAAGAACATCAAAAGTCCATGCTCCAATTGTTAAAATGTGTTCACCAAGTGCCAACCAGAAATTCAATCCAGTATATGCATATTGAAATATAACTTAACAATGCTACGCCACTGACTCGATACTAATTTTGTGCATAGACATCTGGAGTGGGAGTAAGGTCGCCAGTGTTGCCAATTTGGAGATTTTGTAGGTAAATCTGGAGATATAAATCAAAACGCGACTTTTTAAAAGAATTTGCGACCTGTCTCAAATCTAGAGTTTTAGGTACAAGACTAGCGACATTTCTAGAGATATTATTATTTTTTCTCAAATTGTGATTTCAAATTGTAAAATTTATATTATAAATAATTTACATTCAAATAGTAACTTTTTGGTTATTGCTTTACTATTGGCATTACACAATTCCATCCTAAAATTCCTAAACACATAAGTGAAAGTGTCTACTACTACTGCCTGCCTGCACGTGTATTTGTTCATGCATTAATAAATGATTTACTATAAATTACCATAATTTCTTAATAAATGGTCAATGGGAAAAATAAATATATTATTTATATAAAACTTTATTTGTTTTTGGCGATTTTTGAATAAATCTGGAGTTTTTATTAGAGATATCTGGAGGTTTTTAAAATTTATAATCTGGAGACTTTTTTCCAACAAAATAGAGATATTTTGTTAATATTAGTTGGCAACACTGAAGGTCGCAGTTCGATCTTCTGCGCATATTTTGGTGTCGCCATCACGTTTGGCGTTTGCTGTACTCTTCAACATATTTAATAAACTTATCTGTGTCAAACATATTTATAACAGACTCACAGGTATTTATTGACAATGACAAATACACATTTGATGTTCAACGTGTTCCACTCAATTTTTATATTATGTTACATCAACTGCAGTAAAAACCGGACAAATGTGAACGCTCGCATTATCCTCAATGTGTTGTAGTTGCCATGCAGCAAATTGACCGTCCCGTCAAACCGCAACATGCTGCGGCAACCGGACCGCAACCGCATCGATGTGGACGCATTCATTTAAAACAATAAGTTGTTGTTGTCCCGGTCAACCGGTCCGTTAAACCGGTCCCGCCAAAACGCATAGTGTGGCTCAAGCCGGGTGTCGAACGTAATCTTTGACATAGCATTTTATCATATATATCTCGCAAAATGATGTCAGTCATTGTGTATCTAACGTCAGTCTGTTCTTCTGTTCTGTAAGTATCTTAAGTTATTATTTCTAAAACCTGTTAATGTGTTTGTAACAATATTGTATTTCTTTAATTGTAACAGTCTCCCTAATGATGGTTTTCTAATAAACCAAAACCGGCCGAGGTTATATTCTACTAAATAATCGAATTAAACGGGAAGAAAGAACTACTCTTACAATTTTATTTAATCAAGCTTTTCATCATTAATTTTCTTCACTTGGATAATAATTTTTCAAATATAAATAAACTTACGTTACGGCGAAAGTATTGTCAACAACGAGCAACGTTTTAAAATGAAATGTGCTTAGTCGAAACGATATGAATTTTTGAAAGGCAAGCGTGTTATATCCACCCTTATCGTACATGCTTGTAGTCCTTGTAAATGAAAGAGAAAAACATATGCCAATTTGTTAATTCGTTCATGATACAGATAACCTTGATCGGACATCTTTAAAAATAAAATACTATACCTGTTTCGCGTAACTATATATATTGGGCGGGGGAAGTCAAACCAGTTTTGAATTATTATTTTTTTAGATTCATATAATTAAAGTATTGCAAATAGAACGTTGAATGAAGTGTAGTAATTATTTAATCCGATTGTGAAATAAATAAATAAAGTAAATAATTGTTCGTATTAGTAATATATAAGTAAAACGTTGTAAACACCTATGAAATCAGTGGCACTAAAATGTTTATTTCAATTAAACCTCCCTTAATTTCACGATTTGTTTTTTAAATTGTTTCTGTTCCGTTATCAGTACATTTTATCGTACATAATACCTTTAAAGTTTTATCCATAAGTATAAAAAGAAAAACACCTAAATAATTGTCAGTGTTGTACTTTTAACCTCTCTCCAAAAACATACTTTACAAATAAATATTTTGAAACTATTTCGATGTTTACTCTTTGAAACAAAAATGATACATGATCTTCATCGTAATGGCTTTTCCTGTTACCTAGATATCCTCAGTTAAGTATTATATGAGTTTTTCTCAAAAAGCTTTATACTAGTATGAGAAACCATTTGTCTCTTATTATTATTGTAATTTTGCCACCGACTTGCTTGCCATCTACATTACATTTAAATACTTAAACCTATATTTGTGATGATAATTACCATTCACATATGCCTTCAGCGTTCTTAATATATCCCTCGGGACATCTGTCGACAAATAACCACTTCCAAACCGGTTTCCATTCTGACGATTTTTCTTGTGTCCAATCCGTATTCCATTCTATCGATTTTCGTTGACTCCAATCCGGATTCCATTCTGATGGTTGTTGTTGTCTCCAATCCGAATTCCGTTCTATCGATTTTCGTTGACTCCAATCCGGATTCCATTCTGACGGTTTTTGTTTTCTCCAATCCGAATTCCATTCTATCGATTTTCGTTGACTCCAATCCGGATTCCATTCTGACGATTTTTCTTGTGTCCAATTCGAATTCCATTCTATCGATTTTCGTTGACTCCAATCCGGATTCCATTCTACCGATTTTCGTTGACTCCAATCCGGATTCCATTCTACCCATTTTCGTTGACTCCAATCCGGATTCCATTCTGACGGTTTTTGTTGTCTCCAATCCGAATTCCATGCTATCGATTTTCGTTGACTCCAATCCGGATTCCATTTTGACGATTTTTGTTGTCTCCAATCCGGATTCCATTCAAACGATTTTTGTTGTCTCCTTTTCGGATTCGATTTTATCGATTTTTGTTGTGTCCAATCCGGATTCCATTCTATCGATTTTTGTTCTTTCCAATCCGGATTCCATTCTAACGGTTTTTCTTGTCTCCAATCCGGATTCCATTCCAACGGTTTTGCTTGTCTCCAATCCGAATTCCATTGTACCGATTTTTGTTTCGTCCAATCCGGATTCCATTTTATCGATTTTTGTTCTTTCCAATCCGGATTCCATTCTAACGGTTTTCGTTGACTCCAATCCGGATTCCATTCCAACGGTTTTGCTTGTCTCCAATCCGAATTCCATTGTACTGATTTTTGTTTCGTCCAATCCGGATTCCATTTTATCGATTTTTGTTCTTTCCAATCCGGATTCCATTCTAACGGTTTTACTTGTCTCCAAGCCGGACGCCATTCTAATGACGGCCTCGTCCTGTAACAAACATATAGCTTCATATACAACTACAACCACTATTTAAAAATATATTACATCCAATGGGGTTATTTTTTTTATAAAATCATGAAATCCGTCTCATTTAATAAATATAATAATATAAAATAACATGAAATATGCGACTTTTCATTCATAAATTTGCTAATAAACTTTCGCGGCTGTAAAATTCGTGACGTCGCGGCTTGTTACTCACACAAAGACATTCCTCTCACACCCACACACAACGGTCCACGTGGTATCCGTTTGCTGCTGTATACAAGCTAACCTAAAATTGTGACAGGTGACAGCAGACTTAAGAATAAAGGTATGTAAATAAAACATTTATTAAAATAAATACCAAAAGTTGTGTGAAATATGTTTTTCGTTAACAATATGTTGCTGTCACAAAATCAAATTGAGAATTGATAACCCAAACAATCATAGTTCCGAACACAACCGGTAGAGGGCTGCTGCCGCATCCGACAAGCCGTGACGTATAGCCTTGACGTCAGCGTCCAAATATTTGATATTTAAGACAAGTTTTAAAAAATCATATCTCTGATTGTAAAGACTTGTAAGGTGTAAAACATACACCTACATATTTAATTTGACCTATTCTTTCAAGAAAAAAATAAATTAGAAAATGTGAAATGACCCCATTCAAGAGGCGAAGCCTAAAGGTCAGATACAGCGCGAGGCTGTAATAAACCTCCCACCAAGGTATGTATTCGCAATCGTGCTCTTTCAAATCAATAAACAAATATAAATAAATATATCATCACGGCATATTACCCATTGCTGGGTGTGCCAATCTGCTTTTTACACAGATATCGGTAACGATGAAATATTTGTACCGTGCGGGCGCTTACCAGGCGTCACCTCACGGATATTCAATGCTGGCGTGGAGAGTCCACCACAGGGGTCAATTTAGTGCCATTAATATTCGAAGTAATTTTTGGCGTCGGTTATTTTCAAAATAAATCATTGAGTTATAACTATATATATAACTATCTTGGTGTGTAAATATCTATTATAATACTTGTATTAGTTGTTTTTATAAAATTTTGAACCGAGAATGATTTAAGTAGGTTTCCAATACTGATATAATTTTAGCTAATAGTTACATTATTCTATGATTTTTCTCATTTTTTAAAAAAAATCTAAAATCATTACCAATGCCAACCCTGATCTTTAATTGGCTTGTATAATTAAGAATAAGTTAGTTTATATTTTGTTAATATATTCTATAAAAATCTGTTGTGGCCAGTACAATACCTCTCGCCACTTCCTTTTTTGGCTACTTGAGTATAGGGCGTGAACAGTCATGTTACATTGTTGGCCTTGTCAAGCAGATGTGGGGGCTCGTTTCAGAATGATAATTAGTAATTATGTACATAGATGTAAAATGTCAGAATTTTTCATTAAAAATTTCAAGATTTTCTAAATTCACGTAGTTAATTTGTCACCAGGAGTGTGGAATTTACTTGTCGACAAAAATAAACCACATGGAATTGGAAAATCACTAAATTTAGAATGAGAAATTATGATATTTGACATCTATATACGTAATTACTTCATTCTGACATGGGCCCCCATATCTGCTTGTCAAGGCCAATAAAGTCACATGATTGCTCGCGCCCTATTGTATTTAACATTTCTTGTATACCTACACTCTAAACCAAAAATTCTACTTATATCTATGCCTTATATTTAGATTGTTTAATTTTAAACTCATGTTATGAAGAAATTTTTTCCTCTTTTAATTTTTCGAAATGTTTCCAATTCATTGTCAGGATTGAGAGTATTTTTGAAGGATATATGTATATTATTATATTATATTAATACAATACGAAATAAAATATATGTACTTCCCAGAAAAAATCTTCAGTAATGTCTTCGGATTTCTGACACTGACATTTATCTGTCAGTTACAAACATTTTAAATTTTCAACTATTTTCCATGGCATTCTTTCGGCTGTAAAATTTATTACAACAGATTATTTTATATATTACATTTCTTTTATCTCTAAATCTATAAAATATATAATAAAATATTTAAATGTAGCAGATAGAGAATTTAATTTTCTTTGATATTACCAAGAAAAAATATCAAAAAATAATATTTAGAAGATTTTTTTTCAAGATTCTTCTACTTCCGGTTGTCCAATTGTTACCAAAACCTTTTCAGATCTTCCCATGAATGTCCGATTGGGAAATACGTAGTTAAACAAATATAAAGTCTTGAGTAATCGGCCTTCCAACGTCTCACACACATACACACACACATCTACACACACACACACAGACATCATCGTAAAAATGTTAAAATCGGATTGTAGGGACCTTAAAACGTGCTTGTTCAATAAAATCTGGCTATGCGATTTTTAGCATGAATCCAATACCTCTCTTAGCGAGAGGTAAAAATGGAGGATGAAGAAGTTGAAAGAGAAATTTATGTCTGGTATCGGGTACCGCATCATAACTAATATAGAATATTACTTACTTTGGTATTTTTTTGTAATCTTCTTCTTCAGCGCTTGCCTCTGCAACAAACCAAAATCTCATGTTACTATATCCACAATTTAGCTGCAGATCTTATTCATTAAATCGGCATCTGACTTGACTTGTCCTACTTATCAACGTTGTGTTACTGCTAAAAAGACGTTAATTATTGTTTCGATATTGTGGGAGTATAAGATTGCAGCATAGATTTTTCTACAGAAAATTCCATTTTTACGAAACGGTATACATTATATTTTCAAATGGAACCACCATATACTCTCAAGAAAATACCGGGAATTGTATATTAAAAAATCTGATGTGACCAACACAATACCTCCCGCCATTTACATATGGGGTATAATTTTCATATTACTTTATAAATTTATCCATTGAATATACAGAAAAAGTATTAAAGCAAACCTATAGAAAATGGAATAATCTTTAATTTTTATAATAACAAATTGCGAAAAAAATACATTTAAAGATATTTTTTGAAGAAAATCTATTTTGAGTTTCAATTAAACTGCCATTTCCGGTTATCCGATTGCCACCAAAGTCTAATGGCTTCTTTTCATATTAGAATAAGGTAGAAATACATGGTTTCAAAACTTTCTGAATGATAGTATTTGAGTTAGAGCGTAACGAGGATCCACACACACACACACACATACATACATACATAAATACATACATACACACATTCACATAGACATCATCGTGAAAATGTTAAAATTGGATTGTAGGGACCTTAAAATGTGGTCATTTCCCAAAATCTCGATATGCGAGTTTTAGCACAATCCCTATACCTCCCTTACCAAGGGTAGCGGGAGGTAAAAAGCCCGCTTAAAGAAAGTGTCGAAATTATTTTTGTCGCTACGTTGGCACAACTGTCCTCTACGCTCACACGGAGTTTGAGCGCCATTTGTCGTTTAGTTTGTTTACAGTGCTCCATTTGTCAGTTCATCTCACGTGTGTTTTGCGATGTTTACAATGGATAAAAATATCGAACAAAGAGTCTGTCTCAAATTTTGCATTGCAAATGGAATTTCGTGTGTCGAAGCGGTGAAAATGTTACATAAGGCTTACGGTGAATCGACTTTATCAAAAACACGTGCGAATGAGTGGTACAGTGCATTCAAAAGCGGTCGAGATGTGAAGGTGATGTTGACAGTTTTTTTTGGATTATCGCGGCGTTGTGCACTCTGAATTCTTGCCCGAAGGTGTGACAGTAACTAAAGGATATTATCTAACCGTTATGCGGCGTTTGAGAGAGCAAATTCGTCGAAAAAGACCAGATTTGTGTAAAGAAAACTCATGGACTTTGCACCACGATAACACACCATCTCACACGGCTATCATTGTGAACGAATTTCTGGCCAAAAACTCAACAAACCTTATCGAACAACCACCGTATTCCCCTGATATGGTTCCGGCCGAACTTTTCCTCTATCCAAAACTCAAATTACCACTTCGAGGCACACGTTTTCAGTCGATAGAAGACATAAAAGAGAATTCGCGGCGAGTACTGAAGTCGATTCGTGAAAATGCGTTTAATTATTTTTGTGATGATTGGATTATTCGTTGGAATAAGTGTATTATTTCGAAAGGGGCTTACTATGAAGGCAATAAAATAAATTTGGATGAATAATGCATATTTTGTGTTTTATTGACCAATTCCCGGTATTGATATTTAATATAAATTAGATAAGTTAAATAGAAAATGATACACTTGACATTTATATGTTTTATTTTTCAATACCTACTATCTTAAAAATCATAATACTGATAAAATAATAATAATGTTTATTTCTTAACAGGCGAACCCAAAACAAGAAAATGTACAAAAAATATTACAAAAATTACAAAAATTATAAACGATATAGTATACATAATTAATTATATTCATTGTATGCGCTGCACATAACAAAAATAGGAGATTTCAGCAAAGTATTCGTCTTGCAGGATGGTAGATAAAATAAACGGTAATTTCGTGATGATGCTGATGGCACATGAAATGGCAATTTATATAACAAACTTGGAGCGTCAATATTATTATTTAAAATGTTATGAAGGGTATTAAGTGCTATGAGCTTATGACGATCTTCGACAGATTCAAAATTAAATTCTTGTAATAGAATATTGTGCTCTATTCCTTGAGGAGGGTACACGTAAAATTTTTTAAACCACATGAACTTAAGAAATTTACGTTGAAAACTTTCAAGTAAGTTTTTATACGTGATTTGAATAGGGTACCAGATTAAACAACCATACTCAAGTTTGGAGCGTATAAAAGTAAAATATAATATTTTAAATGTGTTTTCATTATAAAATTGTCTGCTATTTCTGACAATGAAACCAAGTAATCTGTTAAGGGAACAAACTAATTCAGAGATATGTTTAAGAAATTTTAATTCGGGATCGAATACGATGCCTAAATCTCTCATGGAAAAAGTACGTGATAAGGGTAAATCTTCAATACAATATGAAAAATGCAATGGATTCCTTCTACGTGTGTAAGACATAATTTTGCATTTATCAATATTTAAGGGTAAATTGTTAATTTTACACCACTCGTGAAAAGTATTAATATTATTTTGTAAGTCAATGCAGTCTTGTAAGGAATTAATTTCTCGAAATATTTTAATATCATCCGCGTACAAAAGAATGTCACAGTTTATAGAGGAGCATACATCATTAACAAAAAGTATGAAAAGAAGCGGACCGAGATTTGACCCTTGAGGTATCCCGGAAGTAGCAGAAAAAGCCTCACTACGAAATCCGTTATAAAAAACAAATAACAACCGATCAGCTAAATAGTTCTTAAAAAAAAGTAATAATAGCATTACTGAAACCAAACAATTTCAATTTATGTAATAAAATATCATGATCCAATTTGTCGAAAGCCTTGGAATAATCAGTATAAACTACATCAAGTTGTCCATTCATGTCTAGAACCTCAGATGCAAACTGCGTAAAAATACATAAGTTAGAAATGGTGGAACGTTTCGGCAAAAACCCGTGTTGTTGAGGCTACTATAGTTACTATAATGTTGTACAGAAGCAGGAATTTATCAGATGTTTATTGCCCAGGACACCCATCTACAAATGGATTAGCGGAACGAAATATTCAGACGCTAAAAAAAAGGCTTGTTGCAAAGATCGACGAACCATTGTCAATGTCAATGCGCGAAAAGTTACGAGAAATACTTTCTCAATATCGAGCAATTGTTAAGTAATGCAAAAACGCCTGCCAAACAATACTTACATCAACAGATGCGTATCCAGTTTGACGCATTCAAACCCACCAAATTCAAGACCTCAACTATTTCTTCTAAAAAGCTCGACAAATAAACGTGAGAGAACGTGTACCTTCCGTCAATCCTGTGTATTATGTATAAATTCCATACATAAATTTTCTTGCAAAAGATTCTAAATTTCCAGTAAAATTATTTTATAAACAAACTATGCAAATTGCACTTGACACTAACATCTTCTTCTTCTTTAGCTTTCCCCATTCGTTAGGGGTCGCTATTTTTTATTTTCTTCTTTCACTCATTTCTGTTTTACGTGTCGTTCTCATTCAGTTCCTTTTCTCTCAAGGCTTCCGCAATACAGTCCTTCCATTCATTCTTCATCCAATATTCCTTTCTCCTCATGATATTTTCAAACCAATGTAATTATCTCGCTTGTATCTTTCTAGAAACTTGTAACTCTAGAGTTATTTCCTTACCTATCTTTTCGTGTCTTCCCCAACAGCTACTTCAACATCCTCATCTCTGCCGTATTAATTTACTTTTTATTTATACTGACATCTCTCAATTTGAATTTTATGAATATATTAGTAGTTTTCATGTTTAGCATAGCTGGCTGATTTATAAAATTTAATTTCATTAAAATTCTTTAACCTATATCTATTGAATATGAAATATAAAATGCAATCAAATCGTATAGAGAATAATATATTCTTTAAGTTATAATAACGTTAAATGTCAATAAATCAAATTTAACTGTTAAATCTTCAAATGAGGCTACTTCCGGTTCACCAATTATAACCAAAATCTAATCAGTTGTTCTTCTGGATGTAAACTTGAGGAATACGAAAAAAATATAATTTTTGGAATCGTGGTATTGAATTTATGCGATCCGAAACTTTTGTCACACTCACACAGACACACATACATACAGACATCATCGTAAAAATGGTAAAATCGTATTATAGGGACCCTAAACCATGCTTATACACTAAAAACTCATCTTTGAATTTTTTGACCAAAGACAATACCTTCCTTACCTAAAGGTGACGGAAGGTAAAAATGGTTGCAATACGCGTTTCATTTTAAAAAATCTGTTATAGCCATCACAATACCTCTCGCCATTTTCATTTTATGTTGCATAGGCCGCGAGCAGCTATGTGACTTTGTTGGCCTTGGCAAGCAGATGTGGGGACCCGTGTCAAAATGACAGCTTGTATTAATTTACATGTCAAGTATCATAAGTTTTCATTCAAAACATTATGATTTTCCAAATCCATGTGGATTATTTTCCTCGACAAGTATATTCCATACTATTGATGATATATAAACAACATGATATCAGAATATTTTGAAATTTTTAATAAAAAATTATGACATTTGCGACTTCTATGCAAATAACTACTAGCTGTCACAAACCCACAAATCTGCTTGCCAAGGTCAACAAGTCACATGTCTGCTCGCGCCCTATAAGTAACGAATTTGACATTTCTTGTACACACAAATAATTGAAATTGTATATCTTCTTCTATGAGTAATTTTGTCCTACTCTTCTAATATGTTCAAAATTCTTCAAATTCATTAACGGTATTAGCGGTATTTCTTCAGGATATATGTAATATTAACATACCTACATATTTAATTAATAATACAATAATATATATTAAATGTACTCGTATTTCCAAGAAAAATCTGATTTTTGACACTGACATTTTGCATTTATCTGTCAATTACAAACATTTAAATATATCAACTGTTTTTTAGGCAACGAGATTTATTACAACAGATTATTCTATATTATTATATACTAAATCTCCAAACCTATACGAGATATATTGAAAATTTGTGTCAGATAGAGAATTTAATTTTGTTTAATATTATTAATAAAAAAATTCAAAAAATAATATTTAGAAGATTTTTTTTCAAAAATCTGCTACTTCCGGTTGGCCAATTGCTACCAAATCCTTTTCAGCTCATCCCATGAATGTCCGATTGGGAAATACGTAGTTAAACAAATATAAAGTCTTATAGTTTTTGAGTAATCGTCCTTCCAACGTCCCACACACATATACACATGCACACACACACGCACACACACACACACACACACACACACACACATACACACACACACACACACACACAGACATCGTAAAAATGTTAAAATCGGATTGTAGGGACCTTAAAACGTGCTTAATCATTAAAATCTGGATATGCGATTTTTAGCATGAATCCAATACCTCTTTTAGCGAGTGGTAAAAAATATTAATATACCTAGTAATTCTTTTGTAGATATAGCAATATTAACATTAACTAAGAGTTTTTTAAAATCATTCACTTGCTACTTTGTAGTTATGCTTAGTTACCTACACAATTTTGTGTCAAGTTTCATAAATTGTTATTTACTAGGATATCTATGATCTACTTACGGACTTGCAAGCTAATCAAGGCGAAGAACAGGAAGGCGAAGAAGAACTTCATCATTGCTGTGTTGTGGTACAATTGAACATTACTCGCAAAACTCGTGTTTTTATAGACATAGAATCATGTCCCACACACTGCTTTTGTTACTTTTATTAAATAACATGATTTATTTGTTTAGTTTGATTGCCATTTTTTTAATTAATTGTATATATTTCATATATATTGTTTTACTAAAAGTTTAAATATAATATTTATATTTTCTTCCTACTAGGTAAGGTTTGATAGATTTTTTTACTTTCAATTCCTTTGTTAACTTTTATTGGCGTACATATTATTTATATTTTTATTTTAATTAAAATTCTACGTTATACGCCGATTTTTATCACTAGTTTCATGTCATTGATTTCTCAACCGCAAAATAACAAGTAATTGTTTATTTATCTCTGTCTTATTTATGGTTTCCTTCATTATTTTTTCGATACTTAGATCTTTGTCTTTCTAACACATTTCGTTCATACACAGAAAATATATTTTATCCTTTGGGGAAGTTAAAGTGAAGGTCGAATATAAAGATCGAGTATCTCATGAGGATATGTATGTCATTCCGAATGGATACGATCCTATTTTAGGAAGAGTATGGGTAAGGCACTTAAAAATAAGTTTAGAGGAAATCGATCAAGAAAACTGGTACAAAATTAATGACAACCAAATTCTATCAATAATGTAATCTTCTCGTCTTTTACGATACGCTACTTTTCTAATGGGTGTCAACTACGATGTGAAATTTAAAAAAGGAATAGAAAATGAAAATGTTGATTGTTTGTCAAAGCACCACTAAGAGAAAATAACATGTCTACTAACTTGATGTTCAATGAAGAAGTAAATCAAGTATATGCAACGACAGTGATTGAAATATTAAGTCAAAATTTAACATCAGAACGGATTATTGAAGAAACAAACAAAGATGAAATATTATCAAAATTAAAACGAACCATGAGATTGTCAGAAATCTTTTGGAACGGTGCGTAAGTTAAGATTTGGGTATTTCGGTACGCGCCAACTTCATGGATTAGATTTGCGCAGTCGAAACATGCATAAGTCGTGATTTGAAGAAAGCTATGTAAAAGTTTTCGTGTGTTGAGACCCTAGATCATAATACATGAAATTCACCTCATTATATTATTAGGATGGAAACGGGTCTGGTTCCCATGGAGTTGAAGAAGAGTTAAGCCTGATTTATAGATTGCATAGAATAGAACAGAATAGCACAGGGAATAGAAATATAAATCAATGTAAATGCATGGAACCATTTATACTTGCACAGAATGGAATAGAATAGAATGGAATAGAATAGGAAATAACCAAATTTTAATTCTTTTTCTATTCTATTCCATTCCATTCGGCTTGTTCCGTTAATAATCGTGTGACTGGTGTGACTTCGTTGCTTTTGGCCCATCCCCTAACCTAAAAACTTACCGTGGACGTGGACAACAGTTTTTCTGCATAAATACTATCTTTTTTAGCAAAAACAAACAATGATATTATTTACTTTGTTCTAAATGAAATTAGTGAAAGATAAAAATAACCAATAAATTAGTTAATTTAGTGTAAAAGTAACACAAAAGTGACGTCATTCTATTCCAAACTATTCTATTCTATGCAATCTATAAATGGTCTTAAAAATTTCTATTCCATTCCTTATTCTATTTATTCCATTCTATTCTGTGCAATCTATAAACCAGGCTTTAAAGAGCCCTCAACTGGTAGATGATATTCATAAACATGGAGGACGAGAGACCACCGAAACTATTGTTTAACCGAATAATACCTTGTACCAACACAGGGCACACATCAAACAGTCATGTTTATATTTATGTTTAAAAATTATTATTAGATGTATTTATATGTACTTTTGTTGTTGTTATGTATTAAGTTCAGTTGTTATTCTGAATTATTCGTTTAAATTCTCTTCTTCGATGTTGTTAATGGTAGGAAAAGACAACATTTACCCTTTTACTATCATTACATTGGTGGCCCCGTTTAGAACCACGCCTCAATCAAGTATCAGTTTTGTGTCAACCTACCTTCGCAGTGCTAGTTTCATCAATTTTATGAATTTCATCTTATCTACGCGCCACTAATAACCCTGCCCATTTGGACAAAACATTCCGATGAAGAGTGTCGTGAACACGTGAACCAAGGGCAATCCACAATTTTCATTTGGATCTTCATATTATTACTACTTCTACTGCCCAAGAGGACACAGTTTCCCCAACAATTTTAAACGATATTTTAACTAGTATCATTTAATTTTCATTTTTATTTTCAATTGTTACAATAACAACCTATTTACAATTTCACCGCCCGAAAGGGATTTTTTTACACAGTTCTGGTACGCACTCCCATTACACCTTTTTTATATTTATTTATATTGTTTTTTTGTGTGTTAGCAAGTTGACTTCGGGAAATGGCTTCGCCCCACCTAAACTGTCATCTCTAAAAAACCTTTCTATGTTCCTGTAATACTATATACAGGGTGTTATATTTTAATGGACCCAGCAAATATTTCGCTTATTTATTAAGTTAGTAATTTCTTTCATATAACATGATTTATACAGCAACATGTAAGCTACTTGATGACGGATGTACATTCGTGATACCACTTCCGGTTTATTAGTAATTAATATCAACTTTGAAATTTCAAATGGAACATACTATATTTTTTTACAAATTTGAAATGTACGAGGTGTGTTCAAAAACTATCGCGAATTTTGAATTTTCGCGGGTTACGTATATTCGAATTTCGATCTTTTTGTGGCTTTATGTTGGTACTCATGTCTCTCACTTATGTCGACAAGCTCGGCCATTTTGAATGTTCACTTACTTGTTGACAGCTGCTTTGCTTGCACGTGTTTTGGATCGTCTTCGATTTTTACCTATTGTGCTTATTCGTTAAAAACTGACTATGAATTTTTTGACCAAGACAATATCTTTCTTATCTAAAGGCGACGAAACGTAGAAAAAATAATTCATTTAAAATTTGTCATTGTCATAAAATGTTTTTATCAAAGAAGTTATTTCATTTCTACGAGTAGAAATGAAATAACTTAGTCAGTTTTTAACGAATAAGCACATTAGGTAAAAATCGAAGACGATCCAAAACACGTGCAAGCAAAGCAGCTGTCAACAAGTAAGTGAACATTCAAAATGGCCGAGCTTGTCGACATAAGTGAGAGACATGAGTACCAACATAAAGCCACAAAAAGATCGAAATTCGAATATACGTAACCCGCGAAAATTCAAAATTCGCGATAGTTTTTGAACACACCTCGTACATCAAATTTGCTTTACAATCATACAAAATAATCCATGTTACATTATTAAAAAGTAAAATGCCGGGCACTTTTTTATACACCTAGTCGAATATTCATTAATATATTAATGTATTTTTATTTTATACATCTTTACTGGCTAATTAGTACGAGAACGTATTTGGTACAATTTCTTGTTGTATTCGTATAACTGTTAATTTCTTCAATTCGATATCTTACAAAAATATCAAAATCAACCTATTGAACAAACTGAATAATTTTAGGTCGTATTATTTTTGGTATCCTATCTTGGTCAATAAGGTATTCAATAAAATTAACAATATCTTCTTTCATAATATTATGTTTCCATTTTTAATATTTTTTTATTGTAATGTCAATACATATGACAAGACATCAATATATCAACCAAAGTTGGCAAAATAAATAATTGAATTATAAAATTACTGTCAAAACATTCCACTGAACCAAAAATTCAAAACTTAAGCTAGAAATATTGGCGGTTCAAGTTCATGTCAAATTTGAGCCGAGGTCATAGTTTGAACCAGATTGAAAAACAGTTTAAACTCTGAACCTGAATTTAAACCAAATTTCTGGTTTAAACCGTGACTGAAAAACTGGGCATAAGATAATAAACTATAAACCAGAAATTGGTTATAAAATTCATCTGTATCATAATGAAACTTTGTATGATAATGAGTGTAATTCAAGTACAGATGACACATAATACGTATATTAAAGCATAGGAGTAAAAAAGTATATTTATAATTACCATAAAATATTGTTTTATTTTTATTTATTTTTCATCATACATTACCACTATTTGAATACAAAACATAGAATTTTCTTGAAAAGGTTAATAAATTATAAATATCTAACTAAAAAGCAAAAATCATTCATCTGGTAACCTTATTTTTAAATATGGTTTTCATTTAAAGCAAATACAAGTTTATGTTTTGGTAGTGTTGAGTATGAGGATGGGTCTACAAATGCCATTAACTTCTTGAAAATCTCCAGCACATGGAAAACCTAGAGAACCGCCGCGTCTGGTGTATTGCTCCCTGCAAAATACAATAACTTAGTATTCGCTTAAATTAAGATGGTAGAAAGTAGACTTAAATAGGATAAAAAATTATTCATAACAGAGACATAACGCGACACCTGAAAAAAAAATTATACATTGTTCTTCCTGCCGCAGTGTAAGTACAACTGCGAGACAGATACAGAAAGTTTTGTCTCGCAGTTGTATACTTACACTGCGGCAGCAAGAACAGTGTATCATTTTTTTTCAACTAATTTTGTCACATGTATAACTTCATGTATTTAAAAGTTTTTTGTAACAATCTTCTGATGGTATGCATTATTTATTATTATATAATTATTGCTGGGCTATGCTGTTTTTTTTTATTCTGTAACATTTTTATTCTTCCTTGTCCTCCAGCATTGAGGATGGATTCATAAAATCCGAAACGTTTGCAATAAGGAGTATATTATTTTATTTCCTTCAATTTATCCATCATCCGTCGATATTCTTCTACTTATTATATGAATTATTCTAGAAAGGTTTTTATTTTTGTTTTTTAGAAAATAAAAATGTTACCCTTATATCGTGCCAATACAAAAATAAAATGACTATTTTTGATTACGTTTGACTTTTACTTAATTAAATACCATACCCTATACTGTAAACAAATTCAATTTTGTTCCATTTTGAATAATTTTAACAAAACCGGTATTAATACCGGTATTCCGGTTTTTTATATGAAAAGACTGAAAAACCGGTACTCAAATTTTCGACCAGTATTGCATTCCCTACTCCGGAGTTACGGTCAACAGCCTCTGTATGTATTTTGCTCTTCTGAACCAATCACAGTCATATTACAGAATTACCGCAGCAGTATTTTGACAACTACATTGTTTAAAAGAGCCAGTGTTGGAAAATTATTATTTTTGAAAAAAAAAAAATTTTGGTGGAATTGTCAAGCCCAAATACCATTAGTGACAGACTTTCTGTATGCAATTTTTACGAAGGTCACATATTTGCTGCTTGAAAGAACTACATTCTTGCAGTTTTTCGTCACAACGAGCAGTCGTGATCTTCCTAAGAAAAAAATGCAGCGAAAATCATAGCCACTAGCAGTATTACCTTTGCTAGTATTACATTTAAATATGGTTTTCATTTGAAAAAATTAAATTTTACTCGTTTATTTTGATTCCACGTCTACATTTGCCTGTACGGTCCAGCCAATATCCTGGAGGACATGGAACATTTATTATATTCCGTCTGCTGTTGTCGTCCATCCTGCAACATACAATAGCGTAGTATTCTCGAAAAAGTGGTAGAAAATGGAAATTTCTTGAATAGACAATTCATAAGTGAAAAGCAACAAAAAATTCAATTGACAACACACAACAGTAACGTAAACACTGACAATTCTACAATGAAATTTTACACAAAATAATTAGGGAAGGTGGAAATTACGAAAGTATAATTTTACATGTTAAAGTCCTATGTTCCGATGTAGCGATCAACAACCTGTGGTAGAAAATGTGACGTAAGAAATGTTAATAAAATTAGATCACGGTTGTTGCCGATGCGGAAAAAATGATATTGTAAATAATTTAGCAATCCATGTACTATATTTAAAAATATAGTAACTTGTTAAAAATATTGAAATTTGTAACATTTAGAATCCATAGTGATAGAACAAAAACAGATGTTAATATATAGTTTTTACCTCCCGCTACCCTTGGCAAGGGAGGTATAGGGATCGTGCTAAAAATCGCATATCGAGATTTTAGTAAATGACCACGTTTTAAGGTCCTTAGATTTCATTTTTAACATTTTCACGATGATGTCTGTGTATGTGTGTACGTATGTGTGTGTGTGTGTGTGTGTGTGGGTGTGGATCCTCTTTAAGCTCTAACTCAAATACTATCGTTCAAAAAATTTTGATATCATGTATTTTTACATTATTCTCAAATGGAAATAAACCATTAGATTTTGATGTCAATCGGACAACCGGAAATGGCAGTTTACTTGAAGCTCAAAATAGTTTTTCTTCAAAAAATACCTTTAAATGTTATTTTCTCGCAATTTGTTATCATAAAACTAAAAGATTATTTCATTTTCTACAGGTTCGCATTAATACTTTTCCTATATACTTCATGGATAAATTTATAAAATAAAGTAAAAATTATATCTCGGAACTTATGCACACAACTCCATGGTTACACAATTCAGCTCAAATGTATGTATCTGACAGATAAATGTCATTGTCAAAAAAATAATCATTTCAAATTAATAACAGTAACGTTTTCAAAAGAAAATTGTAAATAGAACAATAGTTACATGGAAAGGAACTTAATATACAGAATTTCAAATTAATAATAATAACGTTTTAAAACGAAAATTGTAAATAGAACAATAGTTATATGGAAAGTTATAATTTCGACAAATATGCAGGTATGTATTTAAATAAAAAATAAATAAATACATTATCACGGCATATTACCCATTGTTGGGTGTGCTAATCTGCTTTGTACGCACCATTACCGATGATGATGACATATTTGTATCGTGCAAGCGTTTACCATGCGTTACCTCACGGGTACCTACTCATTTTTGGAATTGAATCCGGTTCCCCAGATTCGCAACCAGACACTCACTCAGGCACGCGGCCATGAGACCCCATAGGTATATGTATTTAAATTAATAAAAAAATAATGGCGGGAGGTTTTGTGTTGGCCACATCAGATTTTTTTTGGGCTCCGCGCCAGTTAGACGAAAAATTTAGTCCAATGTTTAAAAATTCTCAATAATTCAAAATTCATAAATAAGGTTGCAGTTTTTAATATTTTACTGATGTTTGTCATATAATTTTAAAATTAAACTTCGATTTTTGGCAATCAAGTTTTATTTCTTATTACATTCAGCAATGAGTTATGAGAAAGTGAGAGTGTTTTACAGGGAAAGTGTAATGTTTCGATAGTGTGCCGACTTCGTAGATTTGAGCCATTCCTATGCCCGAATATTTTCGTCATAGCCTTGCCAGAATATTTTGATCATTCTGAATTCATCAGAATAATCAAATAGGCCGATAAAAGCCCGGATCCAGCGTTCGAATCCTTCGTGAATTGGTTCTTCAGAGTCAATGTGCATCCTGAGTTCTTCGATCGTGTGGTCCTGATCCTTTGCAGTGTCCAATCGAATGTTTCAGCCACATGGTTTCCCGCTTCGTTCCAGTTTGCAGACTTCGATAAAAGGTCAGTAGCCGGATTTTGTATTATTAATATTTTTCACGTCACATACTACTTATCTTCAAGCCCGCCTTTTAATTCCAATTAATCAAACAACCATTATTTTAATATTTCGAAACAATACATCATAATTTATTACATTTTGATACAGTCCGTTCATCAATTTTGTTCAAAAACCCTACAGCCTGTATGTATTTTGGCTAACCAATCACAGTCGTATTACAGCATTATCGCAGCAATATTTTGACAACTACGTTGCTTGAAAGCGCCAGTGTTAGAAAATTATTATTTTTGAAAAAAACAAAAAAAAATATAGTAATTTTGGTGGAATTATCATGCCCAAATACCATTGGAGACAAATTTTCCGTATGCAATTTTTGCAAAGGTAAATAATATTTGGTGCTTAAAAAAATATATATTCGTGCAGTGTTTTGTGACGAAAATCACAGCCACTACCGGTATTACCATTGTTAGTATTGCATTTAAATATAGTTTTCATTTGAAAAAAATGTAAGTTTACTCATATGTTTTGATTCCACGTCTACATTTGCCTGTACGGTCTAGCCAATATCCTGGAGGACATGGAACCGCTACCATATTCCATCTGTTAGGTTTATCGTCCATCCTGCAACATACAATAGCGTAGTATTTTCGAAAAAGTGGTAGAAAATGGAATTTTCTTGAAAAGACAAATAATTCATAAGTAAAAAGCAACAAAAAATTCAAGTGACAACACAAAACAATAACGTAAACACTGACAATTCTACTTATAATCTGTCACTCAATGAAATAAATGTATTTTGCTATTTTCAACAATCACAATCGTATTACATTGAGAATATAATTCCTTAGTCACGTGACATGTTTTCCGCCAATCAACATTCAGAATCTCCCTAGCTACGCGTTTATCACAGCGATGATAAAAAACAAGGAAATAAACACCGTATTTATAGTCGTTACTAAGGGATTTGTTTTCCTTATTTATGACATTGACAGTTAATTTTGAGTATAAAAATAAATAATAACAATAATTCAAACTCCGAAATATTAAATAAAACTCGTAAGTACCATGTTTTAATACAATATGAATATGTATATCAAAAGTTAGGTTAGATTGCAAAAATTCATTATTTTCTCTCATTAAATATAAGCTCGTGATATAATTAATAATGGAAAATATTTATAATTCGACATGACACTTACATCCCACTTACAGAATAGTATTACATAGCAATATGAAGATGTAATGTAAATACTTATACTCGTACAAGAAAAAAGTAAAACTAAAAAAAAGATAATAATTATGTTTTGTTTCTATTTCGTAATTTTAACTTTATTTGTTCTCTGAAGTACTATAATAAATATTTCAAAATTTTCGTTGGCGTTATTTACACTTATTCATACAAATTCAATAATCTGGATGTTAGAAAATTATTATTTTTGAAAAAAAAAAACAGAAAATTATTATTTTTGAAAGAAATGTCTTGTCAAACACCATTTATGACTGATTTTCTTAACATATTTTTGCGATCACTGCTGTTTGTTGAACGTACCAGTGCGTTAGCACTAACTCGAAAACAATAGCTCATTTTACTGTGAATCATCAAACGTGCATTCTATAACTACTAAATTCGAAATTTTTGTTTTACCAGTATGTAAACCTGTTATTTTCACTTCTCAACCCTAAACAGGCATATGTGAAGTAGACTCCGTACACGATAACCTCAAGCTATTTGCGTCATCAATCATCCGGTTCGCGGTAAGGGGTGAGGGAGAGCCGTAGCCATTCATGGCTGGCTGCAATCCGAATCCATAAGATCGTCAGATTTGTTTAAAATTGGGGCTAATTACATTCCATAATAAAGCGTTCATTTCTGATCGTATGTTCAAAAATATTATCGGAATGTAAATATTTAATGTTGATTGAATTAAAGTCCATATTTTAATTAGAAATAAATATTATATGAGCAAAAATAATTTTAATAAAGAAAAACCTACAAAATAGTTAATTGTTTTATTAGGATTAAACGTGACACTTTTTAACGAGTAAATTTTACATTTGTGAAGCTGAGAAAATTATAGCAAGTTACATATTAACTTAAAAAAAATATATTTATTTATTTTACCAGGTCGGGTAAAAAGAAATAACATCCAACAGGGTATTGTCATAAAATTCCCGAGTGTGTTGATTATCGGATACCTAGTGCATCACTAATATAAAATATAATATGACTTACTCTTGTTCCCAAAAGTAACCATCCTGTGCCTCTGCAACAAACAAAAATATGTTATTTTAACCCTAACTTATAGCAGTATTACAATAGTTATATTTCTACTCCTGGTCTGAAAATACAATTTTCTGGTTTGTTTTTCATGCTGAAAGTGACTCTTTGCAGCACCCTTCGGTATCCAAGCAATAAATTTTACTTATAAATGTGGAGCACAATTAGGGTTACCAGACGTCCGGTTTTCACCCGGACAGTCCGGTTTTGATAGCAATGTCCGGTACGTCCGGTTTTTACCTGGACAGTCCGGTTTTTAAGGTTATGTCTACCGTGACATTTTGTGTAAACAAAACCAAGAAGCAGTAAACGCCGTACCCTATATTCAAATAGTAGTATTGGATTAATTGAGAACTATTTAATGTCTGCAGCTATCTTTAAATCAAAAGTACAAATTTTAGTTAGCTTGTAATAATTTAGTTCGAGGTTGGAGTGTAGGTGTTTTTACGTTTATTGAAATGAGAATACCTACTTTTATTTTTATATTTTTATACCTACATATGTATTTTTACTTCCTGACCTAAGAATACTGTTTTTGTATTTAAATTTGAAATAAAAATTAAGTATTTTATATAATTTGCATCTTAAAATACTACCGTTCGTTATGTCCGGGTTACCAATATTACAGATTTGGCAACCCTAAGCACAATATTTACTATCTTGTCATCAAATTTATGCTACTGACGGACAACTAGCGACATCTATAATTTGCAAATTGCTGTAAACTGAACGGCCAAAGAAAATTATACAACCTTCTTGGTTTTAGTTCTGTTTGTTTTTATAAATTAAATGCCTAATGAGAAGAGCTTCAGAAATTTGCCATTCAGAGAAATTAGAAGAAGAGATGAAAGAAATTAAGAATATTTTTATGAAGAATTGTTTTTCTAAATCTTCTATCGAAAAATGAGTGAACCCGAAAAACCTATTAACAATGCTAATGAAAAGGACGTATTGTTTGCTTCACTTATGTCAAAAATGTCACGGATAAGGTTGGTAGAATTCTTCGCAAGTAAAAGACGTCATCCCTGGGGTGTGGAATTCAGTTCCCGAGAAAATACTAAAAAAATGAAATTTTGAATGAAAAATTTTGACGTGAGGATGACCCTCAGAACAGAAATGAATGGAAGAAGAAAATAAAAAATAGCGACCCCTAACGAATGGGAAGAGCTAAAGAAGAAGAAGATGTCAGTGTCAAGTGCCTTTTGCATGAAATAATATTACTGGAAATTTAGAATCTTTTGCAAGAAAATTTATGTATGGAATTTGTACATAATACACAGGATTGACGGAAAGTATTGTGCTGGCCACATCAGATTTTTTAAATCATGTATTATACATTAGCATTAGCTTTGAGTATATATTATTTTTGGATAATTTGGTAAATATATTTTAACTTACGGCTTTGCAGGCTAACCACGGCAAAGAGCAGGAAGGCGATGAAGAATTTCATGATTGATTTGTATATTACTCGTCACGTTTTTATATACGAGTTATAAACCCACACGCTACTTTTGATTAATATATTTGTTAACCTTTAATAGTATTTTTTTATTATTAATATTTCAGTTTTCTTCTTAAATTAAAATTTGAAAATAAAATGTTTTTATTTCCTGCCTACCTTAGTTGAAAAAGATATTAAGAATAATTGTTTACTTTTTATCAAATCACATGTTTTAATTTTTTTGTTTACTTTGATTGCCAAATTTTTATTATTAATATATTTCATATTTGTATTTTAATTAAAATTCGATTATTATGTTGTTTTTATTTCCCGCCTAACATAAGTGAAGAAAGTTCTAGATTTTTAGAACGCATATCTTATAATATAGAGATAGATGCTAATCCCTTGAATACTCTGATGGATAATATTTGCTAAATACTGTAAAGTTTATTTATTTAGGTGAAGTGTAAAAGTCAAAGAATAATAATTATAATAAAAGTAATAAAACACGATGAATAAACAAATATAAACACTAATTAAGGGCTAAGAATATTATTAAACACTTATTATTAATATTATTATTATAATATATATATATATACCGTGTGTCCCAGGCAAACCTTGATATAGGCTTTTAACATGGGAAAACAGTTTTTTGTAAATAAAAAGTGTCCGGCAGAAAATTAAGCCATGCTATTTAATATGATAATAGTACATTACCTTCTGTATGTTATTTAATACTAATTGTTTTATTATCATTACATAAATCAAAGAAAAATATGAATAATTGTCAATAAATATTTGTTTCAATATTTTATTATGTAATATAAAAATATTTACAACTGTCATTGTAGCAGTGGTAAGCATGTCTGCCTGTGGAATGATATATATATATATATATATATATATATATATATATATATATATATATATATATATTATAATAATAATATTAATAATAAGTGTTTAATAATATTCTTAGCCCTTAATTAGTGTTTATATTTGTTTATACATCGTGTTTTATTACTTTTATTATAATTATTATTCTTTGACTTTTACACTTCACCTAACTAAAATTGCATTGATCGTGGTGGCTTCCTGGTTGGGGGTTCCGGGATAGGCTTCAACCCATTTAGTGAAGTAATAAAATAAATATATCGTGGTTGTCCCATGACAACCACAATGTATTTATTTCTGTGGTCAGTTTTTGAAAAAGGTCCGACACGACAATCGCAATGTACTCAAATTGACTGTCAACGTTGTCTTGACGCATTGGAACCCTTCATCATCTATGCGGCCCGTTGCTTCCAGCGCAAACAACACGTTTCTTGCATAAGTCTTTAACATCTTCCTTGCAGTTAACCCAGTAAAATCGCTGACGCAATCTTTCTATAGTTCTGTTAACTTTAAAAAAGCCTCCTCCAGATACGTCATTAATCTCTTTCAACACGTCTGGTACTCTGCTCTTATAAATAACCAACTGAGTTTTCTTCTTAGTTCCATTAGCATTTTCTACAACACGCTTTAAGGTGTCATCCTCAACCACCATGGAGTCCCATTGTGCTCAGTATGATTTTACACAAAATGAGTGGTTTGATCTCTTTTGTTTTATATTGTAGGATAATTTTTAAAGCACGGTCATTTTTCTGGTCTTTGCGTAGTCCATCGGGCTGCCAATTATCAACTATTGTTGTCCTAGCGACGGTAGAATGTTTATCTTCCATTTAACTACAATGCTTGCATTCTTCTTGGCTTGGCCTTCTACAATGCGACAGCATTACGATAACTGGTACATATCCTAATCTTGAATTTTGGTATAAAAGTTTAGCAATTCTTGCATCAGAAATGAATAACGTGGGAATCAACTTAATGATAAAGTAATCAATAAATTTGCTCTGAAAAAAGTAAACTTGGCATGGTTATTTAAAAAACAGCAGAACACCCACTTGTATTTTTCCGTTAGTTTCAGGGTTAATAAAAATTAAACTGAAAAGAAACAATGCTACATGATACTTTCTTATTTCAAAAATAGGAATAATATATAATTTTATTATATGACAGGGCGAAGCGTTCGAAAAATTAATAGTGAGGGTTTTATAACATCTTAATACATTTTTCTCCTATGGTAGGTAGCAAATAAAAACAATAATCCAACTTTAATTAAAGTACATATATGGCATATTAATAATAAAAAATTTGCCAATCAAAGTAATCAAAGATATTAAAACAATGAGTTAATAAAAGAAAACGATTCCCAATTTACATGTGCTACGCAGAAAATATAATCAACGAAATTTAATTAAAATAGAAATATGTATTATTAATAAAAAATAGCAATCAATTTAAACAAAAAAATTAACAAGTGATTTAATAAAAGTAAAATTATATAAAATAGAGTGTGGGTAGCGGCGTTTTGTGTATAAAAACAAAAAATTGTCGAGAAATATTCAAGTATTGCATCGCAGTCATGAAGTTTGTATTAGTCTTCCTACTTTTCGCTTTGGTTAGCCTGCAAATCCGTAAGTAAAATAAAGAAATTCTATCCGCCAAATGCTAAAAGCGTGAATGGCATGGGCGTCCGCAGAGGGGGGCAAGGGGGGCACTTGCCCCCCTTGGAAAAGCTAATAATTCATATATTAAATACATTTGTTAAATTTTTGTAAAAATTCTTCTTCTACATACCTATATACAAAATAAGACAAGTAAAATTTATTTCTATTCCTTTGTGATAATCGGTCCGTCATTATTTTTCGAACGAAGTAAGTAACAAACTATTTGAAATAGAGCTAAGTCACCATGCTGTATCAAACGTCAAGCATGTCTGAGGTTATTAATTCAATATAAATTTCGCAGTAATTTGTTTTTTTTTGTAAATAATTATGATTAGAAGATATAAAAGCTTGATTACAACAATAGATAATAAAATAATGAATATAGCTAATCAATAATACATTTCTTTTCGATAAAAATATATTTTAAACTAATATACACCAGTGATCCCCAAGCAGAGGGAAGGTGGAGACATTAATTATATATATAAAATGAAAAATAACTCATTTTATCTTCTACAATTAAAATTTTGCCCCCCCCCTTAGATAAATTTCTGCGGACGCCCATGGTGAATGGACAGCTCGCCGCGAATATTCGGTGCTCATCTGCTTTTACTTCATGTCGGTCTTTTAACCTGAATCAAAGTGAACGAATATTTGGCTATTGTATAGAATGTGCTAATCTATTTTTGGTAAATTACATGTCTGTACATGTTCGCCAATTGTAGAACATTACCCGAAGAAAGGCTAATATTCAGCAATTGGCAAATATAATGTTAGAAGAGTAGGAGAAAATACCTCATAGAACGAAAGAATAGATACAATTTGAATTATTTGTATGTACAAGAAATGTCAAATTCGTTAATTATGACCCGGCTTCGACACCGACCGACGCCAAAAATTACTTCGAATATTAATGGCACAAAATTGACCCTTGTGATGCACTTTCCACGACAGCAATGAGTACCCGTGAGGTGTCGCCTAGTAAGCGCACACACGGTACAAATATTTCATCATTTACAAAACTTAAAATTTCAAGTTTGAAATTGCAAGTTTTAATAATGTTGAAAAAAGGTAAAATTTCTAGTAGATATAAAAGTTTTGTAAAGTTGAAATTCCCAGTTTAAAAGGTGAAATTCCAAGTTTAAAAGATATTTCAAATTTTAAAACTAGATACCTATTCCAAGAAAATAAATAGTTATTTTCAAGATTATATCTTGAAATATTAACATTATAGTTATTTGTATATCAAGTGCTGAAAGTCTATCTTTCTCGCTTCGCTCAGGCTGCAATCGTTTGTGTTCGACAAAGGACTTTCAGCATGTGTTATACACACTATTTTTTCTACTTCTGCAAGATAAAAAATAAGAAAATAAAGAATTATTTTTTAAAAATAATTTGGCATTTATTTTCAATTTTTGTATTTGTGATGCGTATCTATAACAACAATCAACATTCTATATAACATTTGTAAATAAAATTCGTTGCTAGGATACCGAAACGTGCTGCAAGATTTTGCACTAGTTACTTTCAACATGAAAAACAAACCAGAAAATTGTATTTTCAGAGCAGGAGTAAAAAAAGTATTTTGCGCGTGGACCTTCTACATCTCCGTATAAAAAAGATAATATTTGGACTGCTGTAGAATACATAAATAACAACACGGGATTTTGGTTTGTTGCAGAGGCTTATCCTCATGGAGACTACTCAAATGACCCATGTCCTCCCGGATATAAGATGGACTATCCAGGCATATGTAGACCAATAATGGGCAGACGGTCTTGGTCTTCTAATACCCGCAGAATATTAAACCCAGACAAAAACTGTCCACAAGGTCAAATTAACGTTAACGGTATATGTACAGTTCCAATCTTTCCATCTTAAACAATTAAATATTAAGATATGTGAAGCTCAGTCGATAATCTGTGTGCTCTGCTGTACTAACTACCAATAATAAATTCTAATAACCTGAACACGTTATGTTATTTACACATTATCATAATTCTTTTTTACTTCCTTGTATTATAATCGCGAAAAATTTCGGTTTTCAGATTTCAGCGGAAATATCCATTTTGATCATCCCTGAATCCATTTTGACTAATTTCGTCGTGACGTCTGTACGTACGTACGTATCTCGCATAACTCAAAAACGGTAAGCCGTAGAAAGTTGAAATTTTGTATTTAGGACTCCTATAACATCTAGTTGTGCACCTCCCTTTCTGGTTATTACACAATTTCCAGAAGTGGCACTTTACATGAAACCTATAATAGATTTTAATGAAAAACTGTTTTAAAATATAATCCAAAACTTTTCAAATTTGGTATACAAGACTTTTATGTCAATCGAAATAATATAGTAGATTTTGGTTAAAATAGGATAACCGAAAGTGGTACATTACTTGAAGTTGTTAACAGTTTTTCTTGAGTAAAATTATTTTATTTTGATTTTAGAAAAAAATGCTTCAAATAAAACTTTTAGAGAATTAATTTCTGCGTCTAGTACATCAAGTATTATTAAATTATCCCTTTGTATAAGCGAGATATGTAAATTTAAAAATTATATACTTTTTTGTTTTTGTAATAAAGCTTGCATGGATTAGGACAAAAAAATAAAAAAAAAGTTCATGTCAAATTACGTTAAATACGTGCAATTTTATGATTCATACAATAACAAATATATTTTTATTGTAAAATTAGTCATATTCATTGTTGTAATCAAATATTTCTTTGTTGTAATCAAAATTCTCTTTAAAAAAACCGGGTTAGATTAATGTTAATTTAAGAATGATTAGTAAATGAATTATTTTTTGTTGTATGTCAAAATATTTCTCGGGCTTGGCTTAAGCCTGTCAATATTTTGTAATTTAATTATTAAAAAAATATGTATAGTTTAATAATCGTACAAGGAAGTCGTGTGGTGTCCACATCAGATTTTTTCAATAAGCAATTTTTAAATCCATATTTGAATAAAGACCTCCTCTGTCTGGTTCCATATCTCCCGATCTCTTATTCTACACCGTGTTACATCTAATATTTTTCTTAACTCATCGAATGAAGACGTCTTCAGGGGCCCTGATGCATAAGGAACACAACGACTAATACTAATTTCCTTTAAAATGATAATTTATGTACATGTTTTTTAATCTACCAAATATTACCTCTCGCTGACAGAGGTATTGGATACATGCTAAAAATCACATATCCAGATTTTATTGAATATGCACGTTTTAAGGTTCCTACAATCCGATTTTTACTATGGTGTGTGTACGTGTGCAAGTTATATTAATCAATAATTCGACTGATAATATTATTTCTTCCTTAATAAGCAGTGCTTGAGTAGAGAATAAGTGTGCTATTATTATGTTATCTTGAAGAAGTTAGAAAAGGTAGGGGAACGTGGGGGAATACCGCGCACCTAAGGAAAAATGCATATAAAAATCTTCCTAAATACGCAAAAAAAAATATTATTTTGCCACTGAATCTTACCTATGTTGGCTACCTTCTGTACCATAAAAAAAGGATCTACCACAAACCAGTTTTATTTAAATGTGCATTGCTTACGATTCTATCGTTGCGCGGTATTCCCCCACTTGTCGGGTAATACCGCGCAGAGATGGGGTAATTTTGCGCAGGAATTAAATAATGATCAGAAGATCAAAATAACATTATAAAACTTTATTAATGATTAAAAAAACTTACTACATATTACGAAAATTAGATAAATTCTCAAAGGAACATGAAAAACTGAAACGAATTAAGAAAAATACATATTATTTTATGTCTTTCTTCTTTTGAGCCATTAAACACATATCACAGGTGTAGTTCTCAGGTGAATCCCATCCGCTGCATTCTGAATGTGCCCAGTTGGAACAAATTACACACCGGTACCACAATTCCTTGTCTTGGCCGAATTCACCGCACACCAAGCACATCTCGGTGTCTTCAGTTGGATCTAGGTCATCTAACTCATCATCGTCGCACAACTGACTTTCATCATAACTTTCAGACCCAGAATCATCGAAATGCAAATTTCTTACCCCAGGTCTCTTACCCCGAACTCGTTTCTTTGCTTTGGCAGACGATTCTACTTCTTTTTCCGCCTTTCTCTTCCTGATTCCAGCTTTTTTTAACTCTTCATCTTGTTTTTTACGATTCCTTTTTTCTTCTTTAATTTCCAATTGAATTTTCAATGGCGTAGATGTGAAGATTTCGGAGTGCTGTTTAGCTCGGCGTGATTTGGAAGATTTTGTAACTAGGCCTGGAAGCGGCGCTAACTTTTCAATGGAAATTTTGGATGTAGACGGGTGTTGGGAACAAGATGATGTAGACTGTGGTTCAACACTTTTCGATGTTCCAGGCTGTGGTTCGGCTCTCTGATTTGACTGTTGCTTGGTATTGACGGATTGAGACGCAGTCTTCTGTATGACTTGAACAGTTATGTTCGACTGATCTGTTTTATTCCTATTAACGTCGCTTTCATTTAAGTCAATTGGTATTTGGATTCCTGAAGCATCTGTGTCATCTATTGGGGTAAAATCATCTTCAGAGAATTTATTAGGGTCAATGGGCCATATTCCGGCAGCTTGAAACCCGGATATTCCTTTGTCCATCGTAGCAACCTTTATATATGCTCTATTAAACATAGAAGCGAGTTCATAATGTGTGATCTTCTCGTGGGCATGACTCCGAAGATACAAATCACATTCACGATTTAATGCATTTTTTAAGGGCCCAAAAAAAGTTAAGTCAAGCGGCTGTAGCTTGTGTGAAGTGTGTGGAGGCAGTGAGACCATAACAATTCCATTTGATCTGCAGTATGTATAAATTTCCAAAGAAATATGGCTTCCATGATTGTCCAATATTAGAAGCACTGGATCTTCTTCAGTAGACTTTACATACTGATGAAAATGTTTGATCCAGTCAAAAAATAACTCCTCATTTATCCACCCGTTCTTTGAGCATCTGTATATGGCTCCAATTGGCCCATCTCTCGTCAATTGAGGATTCATACGTGCCCTTGGAAATATAAACATAGGGGGGACGAACTGTCCTAAAGCACTAACAGCACATACCACAGTTACATTTTTTCCCCTTTCCCACGATATTACAGACCCTACTTGCTTTTGACCTTTTGGCGCCAAAATTTTTGCCGGCTTTTGGACCGTGGAAATGCCTGTTTCATCTACATTGTAGATTTTATTTTCAGAAAATTGAAACTTCTCAATAACAGTAAAGAGATTGTTAAAAAATCTTTCGACTTCAGTTTTATTGAATGCAGAAATGCGATTTAGGCTGGTGCCTTCTGGTTTTCGCAAGCTAATTTGTGGATTACGCTTTAAAAATAATTCCAGCCAATCTTGGCCAGCCATTTTTTTTTCGTTGTCGAAACGGTGTTTAATTTTATTTGCTTCAGCAAACTGGTATGACAAACGGCTCAGTTCAATTGGCGTTATTCCGAAAAACATATTCGCTAATTTCACAACATGCTTGGCTATTGCGGCTTCCTGTTCGTTATTAAAAACGGGCTTTCGTCCCAGTTTTACTTTAAAATTAGTGTTGGCCTTTATTTTGTCACGTATGGTGGATTCTGGTATATTGAACGAACGGCCTACTTCTCGTATTTTTCGCCCAGTTTTTACGGCAGTGATAGCAGCTTTTAAGTCATCTTCCGTCCATTTTGATTTTTCAGTTTTCCTTATATAAGTTCTGGGCATTTTAAAATTTGAGAACTGGAAAAAAATCATAGATTCTGATTATTTACAAGAAACGTTCCCAGGGGTAATACCGCGCAGCGCGCCATTACCCCGACAAGACTGCGCGGTATTCCCCCGAAGTGATTCATTTGACCTAACTTATGGCTGTCGGTTGATCAACGGAATATAAATAATCCAACGTACGCAGAACATTACATGTGTATATGAAGCAAAATATTCATGCAAAAGTTTTGCCAGAAAACAATAACTTAAAGCACTTACCTGTTTTCCAAGATCATTCGAAAATTACATCAGCGGGACGCACAAGAAATAATCAGCCACCATGTTTAAACAAACACCAAGATTGAAGTGAAATTAGGAGCGGACGTTCGCAAGACCACTAAGACATGGCCCGCCAAGTTCAAATATTGAAATAGTTTACTGTTGCTCATATAAGCCTATGCGCGGTATTCCCCCATGCGCGATATTCCCCCACGTTCCCCTAATGTAAAGTAAGAGAGAACAGAGATGTTAGTTGGTACTCAACCTGTATACACATTTTTGTGTGAATAAATAAACTTTTAAAAAATAAAGATTGGGTCTTTTACATAACTTGCATATGCGAGGACAGGGCATGTAAATGATTGAAAAAGTTCGTTTATATAAATAAAAGCTATAAGTTTTTCTAATTAATTCATTTTTTTACCTCTCGCTAAGAGAGGTATTGGAATCATGCAAAAAATCGCATATCCAGATTTTAATGAATAAGCACGTTTTAAGGTCCCTAGAATCCGATAATAACATTTTAACGATGATGTCTGTGTATGTGTGTGTGAGCGGTTGTTGGAGGCACGATTTCTCAAATTCTATAAGACTAAAGACCTGTGTAACTACGGATTCGTCAATCTAACAGTAATGAGAAGGGTTGATTCTGGTAACAATTGGATAACCGGAAGTAATTGTATTTTAACAAAAATCTTCTAAATAATATTTTTTGAAAATTTATGTTACTACAAATATTAAAAATCAAAATTCTCTATCCAACACATTTAAAAAAATTATTATACCTTCTATAGATTTAAAGATATAGATATATAATCATACGTAATATAACAAGTGATATGATGATATTCTCGAGTGAAACCGAGCTGCAGATTTCACGAGTCCGAAGGACGAGTTGAAATGTGCTGCTTCGGTTTCACGAGCAATATCTTCGATTATTAATCATATCACGAGCTTATATTCAATGAGAGAATATAATGAATTTTTGCAATCTAACCTAACCTAAATTTTGTTATACATATTCATATTGTATTAAAACATGGTACTTACGAGTTTTATTTAATATTTCGGAGTTTGAATTATTGTTATTATTTATTTTTATACTCAAAATTAACTGTCAATGTCATAAAGAAAACAAATCCCTTATTAACGACTATAAATACGGTGATAATTTCATTGTTTTTTATCATCGCTGTGATAAACGCGTAGCTAGGGAGATTCTGAATGTTGATTGGCGGAAAACATGTCACGTGACTAAGGAATTATATTCCCTATAAAATAATCTGTTGTAATAAATCTCACAGCCTGCTCACAGCCCAAACATTTCCATGGTAACTACTTGAGAAATTAAAATGTCTGTAATTGACAATATATATACAGTAGAACCCCGGTTAACCAAACTCTGGTCAACCGAAACCCGGGTTAACCGAAACAATTCCACGTATAATTATCAGTTCCACGAATGATTATGTAGCCCCACTTACTGTTCGGTTTTCGGCTCCTTCATTCCACAGGCGGGCTGTAACCACGGGGAGCTCGCACGAGGCTTGAATGAATAGTAGAGTGGAACGTAGGTTTTTTTGTGTGTGTCTTTACGTATTGTTGTGAGATGGCATCTAAGCGGAAGCGTGTTGTGATTTCTATTGCGGATAAATTAGCTGCTATCAAAGAAGTTGAAAACGTATGTACATACTGTACTGTATCTAAAACCTGTAACTACATATGTATATTATGTAATGTACATTGTTTCAAAGTAATTCATTTCCCCTACACACCCATTTTAGTACATATGTACGTCATTTTTAGATGTTAATGGGTTAACCGAAAAAATCGTTATCCGAAACGGCTGCGCCCCCTTTATTTCGGTTAACCGGGGTTCTACTGTATATATATATATATATATATATATATATATATATATATATATATATATATATACATATACATAAATTATTGTGAACTTTAATTGAATTAAGAAAATAATTGATGAAAAGTTTTATTTATTTAATTATATATATACACAAAATGTTTACCTACACTATTACAATGTATGCACACGCGCACATCGGCACCTACATCGTGTATCTTCGGTGATAAAAGTTAGTATACCGGCTACCGGCTACAGACTAGACTATGATCAGGGTGGCGGGCGGTTGTATAGGTGAAATTTCTCATCACAAATAACGCTTTTATGTGGGTTTTAAAAGTATATTTTCTCTTGTAGCTTGTAACTATTTATAAATAAAAAAATATATATTTTATATACTATGTTTCAAAAATTGATACTTATTATAAAATTAAAATACAAATTAAAACATAAGGTAGGCGTCGCCTACTTTACCTACTAGCGCAATCATTCCATTATACATATAAAATAGAAAATGATAAATTATATGTATTCAGAGTTCTAGATTTTTTATTTCATAAAACATGTCAATCTACAAGTACTTGTTTATTTCGAAAACATTTCAGATAAATAAATTCACACGAAAATGCTAATAAAGAAATGCATATTCCTAAACACAAAAGAAAAAATGCAGATTGCAAATGTTCTATTGTCATAGGTTTAAATTTACTAATGTCTATAGCATCATCATTGTAGTCATTATTAGATACGTTTTTGAATTCTGTCCAACCAAAATTTGTTTTTCTCCATTTGTAGTACAGGCCCGATTCGTGTACCTGAAAATATGCAAAATATTATTTTTAGGAATAATTTGATTATGTACAGTAAAATTTTTGAAAGATGTCCGATCAAGGTTATCTGTATCATGAACAAATTAACAAATTGACATACATTTATCCCCCTTCTTTACAAAGGCTTTAAGCGTGTGCGATAAGGATGGATATAACACGCTTGTCTTTCAAAAATTCATATTGTTTCGACTAAGTTAGGACATTCCATTTTAAAACGATGCTCGTTGTTGATAATACTTTCACGTACGAATAACGACAGTGTCTTAATTTTCACATATTTGGTTTTACATTTGCTAATAAACTTACCAGTTGATTTATTTTTGGATTTTGAATGCTGTTATTGTAATATATATTTTTATAATAATAAAATAACAGTAGTATCTTATGTACCCTCACAAAAACTAAGCAAACGACACTACTGAATTTGTCAGAATAACGTAACAAAAATCTGAATTCATACAATTCGTAGATGACATTGATCGGACATATTTCAAAATTTTTACTATACATTTATATTTGTGACTTCCAGTAATATACCTATTAAACTACAAGGCCTCTGAAAAAAATTATTAACAACAAGTAGAAATTAAATTTAAATTACAATACTTAAGACTATATTTGGGCATTTTTTTGCTCGTAGATTATTGTTTAAATGAGAAATTTAGTTAATAACATTGTATTTAAATCCAGTACACTTTATTAATACATAAAATAAAAAATGCGCAAATATAGTCTCAACTATTGTAACCTCAAAATTTATTTTTTATTGCTGTTAATATATTTTCTTCAGAGGGTACGAATACTGCTAATGCCCGGATTTTCAGTGGTGGTTATGCCCCTGAAGATTTTCCGTCAACTCAATAACGTTTTACCTTCCGTCACCTATAGGTAAGGAAGGTATTGTCTTTGGTCAAAAAATTCGGTGGTGAGTTTTCATTGAATAAGCACGTTTTAGGGTCTTTACAATACGATTTTACTAAAGGGTTTTCCAATAAGAGGTGTTATTTTGATATTCAAAGAAAAATGCCATTTTTTAATATAAATGATCGGATGTTTATTTCATTATAAAGAGTAAGGTATGCCGTTAATAGTGGAAAATAACATCAGGCAAATGACCACCACGACCACGCTGATAGGACAATATCCTTTTCATGAAATTTTCCATAACCAAATCGCAAAGTGGCTGTCCTATGTCCTCGATAGCCTCACGAATTCCATCTTTGAGGTCTTGAGTCGACGCTGGGCAGTTGGCGTAGACCTTCTCTTTCACGTGGCCCCAAAGAAACAAGTCGCAAGGTGTTAAATCACAAGATCTCGGTGGCCAATTGTGATCACCTCTTCGAGAGATAACACGGTCCGGAAACTTTTCCCGTAAAAGATCAATGGTTTCGTTGCTTGTGTGGCACGTAGCGCCGTCTTGTTGAAAGTAAACGTTGTCCAGATCAATACCATCCAATTCCGGCCATAAAAAATCGTTAATCATCTCTCGATAGCGCAATCCATTCACCGTAACTGTTGCTCCAGCCTCATTTTTGAAAAAGTTTTTTTTTTTCGGCTACAGCAACAATATTCTCGGCTGTTCTTGAGCGACGTGCACGGGTTTTATTCTTCACATCACTAACTTGTCCCAACAGCTCGAATTTTTCCACCAATTTCTGTATTGCGGTCCGACAAGGTGCTTCACGACGACCCAAAAAATGTCGAGTTTTATGAACCGTCTCTGCCAAATTTTCACCATTTTTATAGTGAATTTTAATAATTTCAATGCGTTGTTGAAGCGTGTATCGTTCCATTTTTATTAATGGCGTAGTTTCTACTTGTCAAATGTCAAAAAATGACAGCTTCAAAAGCGACATCTACCGAAATAGCGGGCTATTCAAAATAACACCTCTTATTGGAAATCCCTTTATTTTTACGATGATGTCTGTATGTGTGTGTGTGTTCGTATGTACGTGTGTGTGTTTATGTGTGTGTGTGTGTGTGTGTGTGTGTGTGTGTGTGTGTGTATGTGACCGCCGTTTCGGACACGATATCTCCAATACTAGAATTCCAAAAATTGCGTATTCCTCTTCCTTACAACCATATGCAGACATGTTTAGATTTTGGTTATAATTGGTCAACCGGAAGTACCCTCATTTGAAGATTTTAACAGTTTTTCTTGAAAAACTCATTTAAATGTTATTATAACTTAAAGAATATATTATTATCTATACGATTTGATTGCATTTTATATTTGATATTCAACATATATAGAGTTAAAGAAGAATACAAATAATAAATTTCACATACATTTCATAATTCAGCCACCTATGATAACTTAACCATGGAAACTGCTAATATATTCAGGTAATTCAAATTGACAGATGTCAGTATCAATAAATTTAAATCAATGAAAGAATAAGGGAAGTAACTCTAGTGTTAGAAATTTCTAGATATAAAAGAGACGATTACATTGGTTTGAACATGTCATGAGGAGAGATGAATATATTAATAGAAGGTGGAAGAAACATAGGAAGACCAAATATAAGATGAAAAGACTGTATTGTAGAAGACTTGAGAGAAAAGGAACTGAATGAGGACGACATGCAAACTAAAAATGAGTGGAAGAAGAAAATAAAAAATAGCGACCTCCTAACGAATGGGAGAAACTAAAGAAGACGATGTCAGTGTCAAGTGCAATTTGCATAGTTTGTTTATGAAATAACTTAACTGGGAATATAGGATCTTTTGCAAGAAAATTTATGTATAGGGCGCGTGTAGTGACATCACTTTGCTGACTTTGGCAAGCAAATATGGGGACCCGTGTCAAAATGACAGCAATTAATTATGTCCATAACTGACAAGTGTTATAATTTTTCATTCAAAATATCATAATTTCTTATTATTATTTGTTTGTTATCAGGAGTATGGAATTCAGTTGCCGAGAAAGGGAATCACATAATACCAAAAATTTAGAATCTAGCAAGAAAATTTATGTATGGATTTTGTACATAATACACAGGATTGACGGAAGGTATTGTGCTGGCCACATCAGATTTTTTAAAGAAAATAATATTTGGTTCAAATCTACACTAACGTCAAAATCATCGCTGTAATGAGTATAATGTAATGAGCATGGCACTTTTTGTTGTAACAGGTCTGTTCGTATATTTCAGCATTGAATCGTGTTTAGTTTTAGTTTATCGGTATCTCTGTTCGTGTAAACAACATTTGCAATTTGTCTAAATGTTATTAACTATTTCTATTGGTATTAATAGTGTTTTTAGTGTTTGTTAAGTGTAAATAATATTGTAACGTTCATTGTTAGTGGTAGTAACAATTAAAAATAGTGCAAAAACAACCTGAAATTAATGAAGATGCAGATATTGTAAGTCAATTTGTTTTTAACCCATTACCCGCCAATGTCCAATTTTTGGGACGTTTTTTTAGTCTAAGATATTTTTAAACCTCTGCATTGGTTTTAGTTTTTCACCACCTTACGAGGTTGTTACGACTCAAAATTAACCCTTTTTGCAACTAGTTGCGAAATTATATTTAGAGAACTTATTTAATTATTTTTAAAAGATTGAATTTTTTTCATATTTTGATATAATGATTTTGATCATAAATATTTTTTATATTGAATTTAAATATTGAATTAAATATACGATAATTTGTTTGTACATTCTTGTTCAATATATTAGTACATTTTTCATATTACAAAACTTACATTTGCTATAAAAATAGGTTTCTTTTTGTTTACGTCCCAAAAATGGGACATTGGCTGGAAGCATGAGCATGTGGATTATAAGATTGATAGTTGTATTTGAAGTTAGGGTTAGTGTAGTTTTGTCTATAGTGAGATTATTTTACATTTTTGCACAAAATGAGTTAAAAACAATTGCTTAGTGTCGCCGATATAGAAAAATTATTTGAAAGTGAGGAGTTTTTCAAAGATTTTGAAGAATGTAGTACAAATGAAGTTGATATAACCATAATTCCACCTGTACCAGATGAACAAACTGATTTAGAAAATTTTGATGAAAATAATCTTTCTGATGATGATAAGGTACATGATGTAGCAGGCACAATTGAACTATTTATGCCTACTGATGGCGGTTTTAATTCTGATGATCAGATACCTTTATCTGTTCTAAAAACTAAATTAGGAAAACTAATAAGTCTGTAAATAAAACAAAAAGCAGAAGGAAGTAAATATCACAGACTGGAAAAGGATTTCACCGACATATTTCTACACAAACACTCCTTCAAAAAATAAATATGAAAATTTGTCTGTCTTACAAGAGAAAAGTGCCGTTGAAATATTTGAAGAATTTTTTACCGCCGATTTGCTTCAGTTCTTGACAGAACCAACAGAATTATAAGCTGCAAAAAAAAATCAACAAATTTTTTTTTTTTGAATGAATACAAGCTAAAAACATTTTATTATTCAGCGGTTACCATAAACTGCCCCAAGAAGACTTGTACTGGGGGCAAGCTCCTGATGCTGGAGTACCATTCGTATATAATTCTATGAATGGAAGACGTTTTAGAGAAATAAAAAGATTTTTACGCCTGAATGATAACTCTAAAATTATAAAGGAAGACAAAATGTACAAACTTCGACCTTATTTTGAGAAACTAGCTACAAATTTTTTGAAATTTGGATTATTTCATAGTCATTTACCTATAGACGAAATGATTTATAATGTTGAATTTAAATTTATATATATATGTATTTGTACTAAAACATCAAATTAAATATATAATATCTTTTTATTGTCATTAATAAAAAAGCTACCTTTTCCAGCCAAGGTCCCAAAAATAGGACGGTTAATTACTCGTTAATTAATAATTAATTTTTTGAAATTTCAATGGAAATGTATTACTTGTAACATATAGAATGCAATTCAATAGGACAATATAGTAACACATAACACTTTGAATTCCGGCGGGTAATGGGTTAACTAATTATTATGTTTGAGTATATTGTTATTCATATGTGTACCTGATAAATTTTAATATTATATTTAGAAACGTATAGATATCCAAAAATTTAAAAAGATAAATATTTATTTATATCAGTGGTTATATTATTTCAAATTATATAAGATCTATAAAATATTTATTATAATGTTGTAAAATAGTATTTCTAAATATATAAATAGTAGGCTAGAATTGTCCAACAGTAGTAAAATGAAACACTTTCACTATTCGTTACGAATCGAATGAAAATTTCGTTCGTTTCAAGCGAATTCGAATTAGGCAAATGACCAGGAATACCGTTATACTCAAATCGGACATGCAACCAATACACGTCATCACTTAGGGGAAAAACCTGACTGCATTAAAATCACTAATATGGAAAATTGAAATAAAATTTAAGTTATTTTTAATTGTCAAAAAATGCATGACCTTATAGAATTATTATTAAGATGTATATAGTAGAGTTCATTCTTTATCGTATATGATATGAATAATATATAAATAATGTACATCTACCTTTATTATTCGTTTGTTTGTTGCTACACTTGGCAACATTGATAATTTGTATGTTTATAATATGTTCCTCCTTGGTTTATACTTTCAAGGTTTATTGGACAATTTGAAATGTATCATGCTGGAAATATTTTTCTTCGTTGTTACATTTTATTTCTATTCTTGTTTATTATAAATAAATCTTTTTCAAGACTACCACAGTTCAGAGATCAACTGCTTCGAAATTTAAAAGAAAAATCGATAATTATAATGTATTATAGTTCATATGATATATTTTTATGGATTGTATAATATTTGTTCAGTGTTTATAGTTCAATTTTGTATGTTTTTTATGTGCTCGTATTTATATGCTATTTTTGCTATAGTAACACGTTAGTAATGTATAAATAGCAGAATATGTCAACTTACAGTTCAGTTGGAAATATGATAATATGAATGCTAGAATATTGAACTAAATATTAGTAATGTTATCTTCATTTTACTTTTTACCTCTCGCTAAGAGAGGTATTGGATTCATGCTAAAAATCGCATATCCAGATTTTATTGAATAAGCACGTTTTAAGGTCCCTACAATCCGATTTTAACATTTTTACGATGATGTCTGTGTGTGTGTGTGTGTGTGGATGTGTGTGTGTGTGTGTATGTGTGTGTGTGGGATGTTGGAAGGACGGTTACTCAAAAACTATAAGACTTAAAATTTGTTTAACAACGTATTTCCCAATCGGACATTCATGGGAAGATCTGAAAAGGTTTTGGTAATAATTGGACAACCGGAAGTAGAAGATTCTTGAAAAAAAATCTTCTAAATATTATTTTTTCAAAATTTTTCGTGGTAATATTAAAGAAAATTAAATTCTCTATCTGATACATTTAAATATTTTATTATATATTCCATAGATTTAGAGATAAAAGAAGTATAATATATAAAATAATCTGTTGTAATAAATTTGACAGCCGAAAGAATGCCATGAAAAATAGTTGATAATTTAAATTATTTGTAACTGACAGATAAATGTCAGTGTCAGAAATAATGAGTAATGAATTAAAAATGTACTTGGAGAATCCCTTAGTTCTTGATCTGTGACTATTATGGAGATGACAAGTCTAGGTTGAAGGACTTAAATTTGTTTCAAACATTATGGGACAATGTACACCAGTACTGTAGACTAGAGTAACTTTGAATTGCGAAAAAGCTATCAAATTCTTCTCAAGTAAGTTGTAAATATTGACAAAATCGGAGTGCAATCTATCCGTCACTTTATTAAAGGGAATTAAGGTTATTTAGATATAACAAGTATGAAAAAATAAAATGTAAAAGAAGATATATAAGAATAGATGCACAATCCAGATATATACATTTTAGACCGCCCAAAATTAATGTTTTTACTAGAAGAATATGAAGAGAAAGTAAACAAAGTTGTTCGAATTGAAAATTGCTGTTACCAGCCTAATATTTATATATGGTAAACTCTACTTTGTAATTTATTGTAACATAATTTATGGTAAAATATCTTCATGTTGAGACATGCTATTATTGAATAATAAAGAAGTTTATACGTCATAGATTTATATGAATATATTATTTGTATTTATAAAAATAATCTTTGCTTTATGCATACAGCCAGGTAAAATATACGGCGAGAGGTTATGTGCTGGCCACATCAGATTTTTTTCTTAATAATATTACGAACATTTATTGACAATTTAGTTAATATGTTATATTTATTACAGTGTGAAACAATTATTTCTCGAAAATATCATGAAAGTTTGAAATAAAATACAATTGTATACAACCTGTATAACTTTTATCATTACGATTCTCAAACCCATGTAAACGTACCAGTTCATGACGTCACACATCTAGTTACTTTTATTAATAACGTGCATTGGCTGCATGTCCGATTTGAGTATACTATGGTTTTCGTTCGTATTCGCGCAAATACGAGTAACCTAGACAAATATGAATGCTGAAGAATAAAGACCCTGGCATAGAAACAAGCGAATTAATGATTTTTAAATAATTTTTGTAAATGCTTCCATAAAAATTCATCCACCACTCTGATCCGGTTAAAGATACGATAACGCGGTTTAAAAATTTAAATTCAGCATGAAATTCTCTTTCATATCATGTATTAACACCTTAAACTTATATGAAAACCGTCTAAAATATTAAACATCTGCAAATCGGCTTAGTTTTCATTTTAACTTCTCGCTAAGAGGTTTTAAGGTCCCTACAATCCGATTTTAATATTTTTACGATGATGTCTGTGTGTGTATGTGTGTTATGTATGTGGGGAGGTTGGAAGGACGATTTCTCAAAAACTATAATACTTAATATTTGTTTAACTACGTATTTCTCAATCGAACATTACTGGGAAGAGCTGAAAAGTTTTTGGTAATAATTGGGAAACCGGAAGTAGCAAATTCTTAAAATAAAACCTTCTAAATAATATTTTTTGAAAAATTTTGTTCTTGCTTGTATTACAGAAAAGAAAATTCTCTATCTGATACATATAAATATTTTATTAAGTATATCTTATATAGATTTCGAGATAAAAAAATATAAGTTATATAATAATCTGTTGTAATAAATCTCACAGCCCAAATAATGTCATGGAAAACAATTGAACAATTAATATGTTTGTAACTGATAGATATGTCAGTGCCAAAAATCCAGATCTTGGAAGTGCATACATTATATTATTTCTTATTGTATTAAAATAAATTAAAAACTTTTGGGAAAATTAGAAGAGGACAAAATTTCTTCATAGAATGAATTTAAAATTTAAAAATCTAAATATAAAGAATAGATGTAAGTATAATTTTTAATGTAAAGTGTAGGTATACAAGAAATGTTAAATACAATAGGGCGCGAGCAGTCATGTGACTTTGTTGGCCTTGACAAGCAGATATGGGGGCCCGTGTTAGAATGATAGCTAGTAATTATATACATAGATGTCAAATATCATAATTTTTCATGCTAAATTTAGTAATTTCCAATTCCATGTGGTTTATTTTCCTCGACAAGTAAATTCCACACAAAAATTATGACATTTGACATCTATGTACATAATTACTAGCTGTCATTCTGACACGGGCTCCCATTTCTGTTTGTCAAGGCCAACAATGTCACATGACTGCTCGCGCCTTATACTTATTTAACCAAAAACGGAAGTGGCGAGATGTATTATGCTGATCACAATAGATTTTTTTTTTATTTTGACTTACTTATTTACAACTAGCTCTAGTTAGGGTCCAACAAGCAAATTTGATTTATTACAGAGTAACATGCGTTAGGAGAGCATCCACTGATGCTTTTTAATTATTTAATATTTGATAAGTTTATTAGTAATTAGTTAATAGCAAGTTTATGTTTTTGGGGTCGGATGGTTTCATTCTTTTGAGACGTCTCAGGCTGTCTTCGGTGTTGCAGAGGTTGGCGATCAGTTCATTGAAATGTTAAATACAATAGACGATTTTTCGCGACGGACCAAACATGAACCACTGTTATACGTTTGGTTCATGAAAACGTCACTGTTATGACGTAAGATAGGATATCGCGAGAAATCAGTTTGTTTAAACCTGTTGCATCATTCGGCGGTTAATTTTAAACGATGGAGAAGTATATGAGTTATATTATAGATGAATTTATGGAGATGGACATGAGTTATTTAGTATACGATCTTTACACATTTCGAAATATTTTGTAACTACATGATCTGCAAATAATTGATTGTATTATTTGTAAACAAAACTTTAACCTAACTTTTACCTTTATTTAACATATCAACAGTTCCCCTGTCAACTTCCACTTAAAGCATTTCTAATCCATTGGAAATTGTGACTTTTTCCATGTTTGTAATTTATTCTAGTTTAAATCAAAATCTCAAACGTTCAAATGTATAAACAAAACAAAGGTAGACTGAGATGGATTGAGATTAGAAAGAGAGAACCGATGAACCAGATTCATGAACCTGCTCGTTAGCTCGGTTCGTGATTCGACGAACCTGGTCCATGATTGACGTCATTAGTTCGTCGCGAGAACGTACTGGTTCATAAAATTCATTAACCAAACCGCTTTGGTTCGTCGCGAAAATTCGCCTCATACTTATAAAATAAATAAAAAATATTGTGGTCAGCATAATACCTCTCGCCACTTCCGTTTTTGTTTACATAAGTTTAGGGCGCGAGCAGTCATGTGACATTGCTGGCCTTGACAAGCTGATATGGGGGCCCGTGTCAGAATGATAGCTAGTAAATATGTATATAAACGTCAAATATCATAATTTTTCATTAAAAATGTCAATATTTTCTAAATCCACGTAGTTAATTTCTCACCAGGAGTGTGGAATTTACTTGTTGAGGTAAATAAACCACATGGAATTGGAAAATCACGAAATTTATAATGAAAAATTCTGGCATTTGGCATCTATGTACTTAATTACTAGCTGTCATTCTGACAAGGGCTCACATATCAGCTAGTCAAGGCCCTAACTTACGTAACCAGAAACGGAAGTGGCGAGAGTATAAATCCCTTACTTTATTAACAGTCCAAAGCATCTCTTCATAAAACGGATGTTTGGGCAACATTTGATACGACTGCGCACTAGGCACAGCATGTTCCGCCACCAGATGATACTTGTGTGCTCCTGTTTCACTATCAATCGCCATTGTCAGAAACTGTCTCGCAACTTCATATCTGGCAAGAAATCCAACGTTTTGTTTTACTTTTAACATCTGTTCCACCGTCCAGACCTCTTTAGTCGCCACAATGTTATCAAGAAGTTTTAAATGAACATTATCTATATTCTCTTTAAATGCGTCATTGTCAAAAATGTTCGCGTAAATAGTGAGATTAGATTTTAAAAGATCCGAGATGGTGTCTATGTTTGGATAGAAACGAGGAGCGATAAGTGTTGTGGTTAGTGTGCTTTGGAAAGCGGCGGAAAACAACAGAGCAAAGATCATCCACATAGCGAAAATTAGACGATCGATTGAGTTTGGGCAATGGTGGTTGATATGTTGAATTGGACTGTTTAATAATATGGAGTAAATATCCAAGATTAGTAGACTTAGTGGAGCTCCTGAAAAGGAAAAAAATATATCTTAATAGGAGGGTCATTTTATAAATAATATACAAGTTGGCAACACTGTGAATTAGATGATGCAACAACAGTGACATTTGCGTCAGTTGTAGTGGAAGGCTTGGGGAAGGGCATGTGTTTTGTTTTCAACTATAGCGTAATCTTGGGTATTGACATGAATATACAGGGTGTTTCAGGACTAGTGTAACAAACTTTAACAGCTTATTCCTGAGGTCATTTTGAGTCAAAAATGTCATATGAACATAGGTCCTATTCCTTCTAGTTACCAAAATACAAGAGGTTGAAGTTCTATAAATAACACGAAATTTTCTAATTTTTGTAATCAAGGTACTTTCGGAAAACAAGAGTTATTATTGAAAAGTCATACCTTATTTGTATTAATTAATTAATTATCTTAATTAAAAATTATTGTACTTTTGATTGTATTTTTGTTTCATAATGGATGGTTATAGTACTGCTGAATATGCAGATATGATTTTTATTTATGGATTATACGAGTTCAAGGCGCGCATTTTGAGCACTTGCTGTAATTTTTTTTAAATTTGTTATATTATTTCATATTGTGTTAACCTATTCCATGTTGTTCTGTGTTTAGAATTTATTTATTTGTCTATTTAATAATTGTGTCATCGTATGTTTTGTTGTCCAAATCGTATTCGTTAATATTAATAAATAAAATTAATTAATACAAATAAGGTATGATTTTTCAATAATAACTCTTGTTTTCCGAAAGTACCTTGATTACAAAAATTAGAAAATTTCGTGTTATTTATAGAACTTCAACCTCTTGTATTTTGGAAACTAGAAGGAATAGGACCTATGTTCATATGACATTTTTGGCTCAAAATGACCTCAGGAATAAGCTGTTAAAGTTTGTTACACTAGTCCTGAAACACCCTGTATATACAGGCTGTTATATTTGAATGGACCCAGCAAATATCGCGCTTATTTATTAAGTTAGTAATTTCTTTCATATAACATGATTTATATAGCAACATGTAAACTACTTGATGACGGATGTACATTGATGATACCACTTCCGGTTTATTAGTAATTAATATCAACTTTGAAATTTCAAATGGAACATACTATATTTTTTACAAATTTGAAAAGTACATCAAATTTGCTTTACAATCATGTAAAGTAATCCATATGTTACATTATTAAAAAGTAAAATGGCGGGCACTCTTTTATACATCTACTTGAAAAGAGAATAGTGAGCCATGACTGTGAAATAAAACAATGAACTAAAACAATTGTAACTATTATTATTAAACGAAATAATTTTATTTTTTTGCCATAATATAATACAGAAAATATTAATAAGGAACACGTAATAACAACAAAATGATTTTACAACAAATATTCAAAATGACTCCCAGCCTCTTCAATACATTTTTCACAACGTTTTGAAACAGAATAAATAGCCCTTTCTATTTGGTCAGCAGATAAAGATTCAATTGCCGCATCAATTTTATTCTTCAGTTCGTTTAATGTGTTTACTGGTTCATTATAAACAAAATCTTTCACGTAGCCCCATAAAAAAAATCAAGTGGGGTCATATCGGGAGAACGAGCAGGCCACAGAATTAAACAATTTGTTCCAATAACACGTTTTATTTCAAGCCATAATCATGGCTCATCTTTTCGAATAGGTGTATAAAAAAGTGCCCGCCATTTTACTTTTTAATAATGTAACATATGGATTATTTTACATGATTGTATAGCAAATTTGATGTACTTTTCAAATTTGTAAAAGACCTAAACGAATTGGGGTCATGTGTACCCCCTTCCTAACAGCCCAAGCTACCTGCTAATCAACTCTATACGGGCCTGTGACCCGTATGATAATATTTATTAAAATCATGATAAATTCTTTAATACATTCAAAAAGTATAAAAATAATGTCCTTACGTTTAACGTTTTTCCATTGTGACACATGTTTTCTTGCGTAGGCTACAAAGAAGAAGAATATAATAATAATGATAATCGTAGCAACAGTGCATATCCACAATGGTACTGGTATTATGTAAAACAAATATAAATACTGTGGAATATATGTACTTGTGGGAACAAGGAAAACAATGTCATCCCTTTCATGAAGGAATATGTTATCTACTGTCATATTCACTTTCGCTCTCAAAGCTGCAAGAAAGAAGAAAAACATTTTTATAAAAATACAAATGGAAGACCCTATTTTTTATTTTTTAAATAAATTCTTCGTTAAAATTAAAGTAAAAGTGTTTGATATCAGCTTAATTAGGGGTTTCTGTTGTTTTTACCTTTCGTCACCTTTAGGTAAGGAAGGTATTGTCTTTGGTCAAAAAATTCAATGTTGAGTTTTTACTGAATAAGCACGTTTTAGGGTCCATATAATACGATTTTACCATTTTTACGATGATGTCTGTATGTATGTGTGTCTTTGTGTTTGTGTGTGTGTGTGTGTGTGTGTGTGTGTGTGTGTGTGTGTGTATGTGTGTGTGTGTGTGTGTGTGTGAGAAAAGTTCCGGATTCCATAACTTCAATACCACGATTCCAAAAATTATATTTTTTTCGTATTCCTCAAGTTTACATCCAGAAGAACAACTGATTAGATTTTGGTTATAATTGGTCAACCGGAAGTAGTCTCATTTGAAGATTTAACAGTTAAATTTGATTTATTGACATTTAACGTTATTATAACTTAAAGAATATATTATTCTCTATACGAGTTGATTACAATTTATAGATACAGAGTTAAAGAATGTTAAAGAAATTAAATTTTATAATTCAGCCAGCTATGCCAAACTTGGGAACTAATAATATATTCATATAATTCAAATTGATAGATGTCAGTATCAATAAAAAGTAAATTAATGTGGCAGATATGAGGATGTTGAAGTAGATATTGGGGAATACACGGAAAGATACGGTAAGAAAATAACTCTAGTGTTACAAGTTTTTAGAAAGATACAAGAAAGACGATTACATTGGTTTGAACATATCATGAGGAGAAATGAAGAATTATATTGGAACAAGAATGAATAGTTTAGTAATAGGACGTTAAAGAAACAGAGGAAGACCAAAGATAAGATGGAAGGACTGTATTGCGGAAGATTTGAGAGAAAAGGAACTGAATGAGAACGACATGCAAAAATAGCGACCCCTAACGAATGGGAAAAGCTAAAGAAGAAGATGCCAGTGTCAAGTGCAATATGATTAGTTTGTTTATGAAATAATTTTACTGGAAATTTAGAATCTTTTGTAAGAAAAATTATGGAATTTATACATTATACACGAGAATGACGGAAGGTATTGTGCTGGACACAACAGATTTTTTTTTCACTTTTACCTTCCGCCACCTTTAGGTAAGGAAGGTATTGTCTTTGGTCAAAAAATTCGTAGTGAGTTTCCAATGAATAAACACGTATGATGTGACCAACACAATACCTCCCGTCATTTACCTATGGGGTTTCGTTGCCGCGTGCCTGGTCGCGAATCTGGGGAATCCGATTCAATCCCGATCAACGGCAAATAATTCGAATTTTAAATGGCATAAAATTAATCCTTGTGGTAAACGCCTGCACAATACAAATATGTCATCGTTATTACCGAAATGTATGTACAAATCAGATTAGCACACCCAGCAATGGATAATATGCCGTGATAATATATTTATTTCTTTATTTAAATACATACCTGCATATTTACTAATGCTAGAAATTATGTATATTATGTAAGTTCCTTTCCATAAAACTATTGTTCTATTTGCAATTTGTCTCTTAAAACGTTACTATTATTAATTTGAAATGATTATTTTTTTGACAGTGACTTTTATCTGTCAGTTATATAAATTTGAGCTGAACTATGTAACCATTGAGATGTGTTTAAAGCATAAGCTCCGAGATATAATTTTTATATTATTTTATAAATTTATCCATAAAATATATAGAAAAAGTATTAAAGCAAACCTGTAGAAAATGGAATAATCTTTCATTTTTATAATAAATTGCGAAAAACATATATTTAAAGCTATTTTTTGAAGAAAAACTATCTTGAGCTTCAAGTAAACTACCATTTCCGGTTATCCGATTGCCACCAAAATGTAATGGCTTCTTTCCATATTAGAATAAGGTAAGAAATACATGGTTTCAAAACTTTCTGAATGATAGTATTTGAGTTAGAGCGTAAAGAGGATACACATACATAAATACATAAATACATACACACATTCACACAGACATCATCGTGAAAATGTTAAAATTGAATTATAGGAACCTTAAAACGTGGTCACTTACCAAAATCTCGATATGCGATTTTTAGCACGATCCCTATACAGTCCACTCGATGTAACTTGGCGAGCCAAAAGAATGTAATTCAATTCACTACTCCTAAGTTGCGTTTTGTCAAATATTTACTTTTACTTCGATGCCGCACAGCTTCAGAAGTGAAATAGTGATTTTACAATGTTTTATTGCCTTACACAAAGCAAATTTCACCCTAATACATTCAAACTCAGGGTGTCAGGTACTTTTCAACCCAAGAAGTTATATTCATACATAAGCGTTGGTGCATTTTTTTTCAATAGCAATAGAAATTTTATTTTCTTAACTTAATTTAAAAAAAAAAAATTATAATATCATTTATATAATAAATAATTCATTCCATTATTTATAATATTTTTTTTTGTATAAATAATTTCTTTTTTTTTGTAATATTCGAAATTTTATTGAGCTTCATTCTTCTTCGGTACGCCTATGGATTTTATATCTTCCCCATTACCGCAGTGATAATGTGAATTGCCCCAACTCGCCAAGTTACATAGTATGGACTGTACCTTCCTTACCACAGGTAGCGGGAGGTAATTAATAAGGTCATAAATATGTCATAAGTTTAATTATTCTTTATGTAAAATAAATACCTGTGAACCAAACATCAAAATCAAAAAGCTCCAAAAAATTCTTTGCCAAATTAACGGTACTATTTTTCTGCTCGATATAAACGTACTCCACTAGTCTACTCGTACTCTCCTTTGAAATATGTAACGTAACATTCAGCACATCTCTAATCATTGTTAGGAACTTCCCATCTGCGCCGACAAAATATTGGTTGCCATGGGCGTCTTCTCGAACTTTTGAAAACCTGTTTTTGTAAGAAGTTAAGTCGTAGATGAAGGCATTGAAAGGATAGCCATATAAATTAAGTAATTCGTAGTTAAGGTTAATGTTTAATTCCGAAGGAACATCGTTGCTGATATCGATGGAATATTGGTCAAGAAAAGGATTATACATGAAAATTTTCATTTGGTTATTCACCCAAAAATAGATGAATATTCGTAGGATTTTTGCTTTCCAAAATGCCTGTAACATAAAAATGTTGCTTTTATATTTTGCGTTCATAATAAAGTCATTACGAAACCCAATTACGTACCGAAAAAGCTTTCATTTCGATACGCATTTTTTTGTTTTTGAAACAAACTTCAGACATTTGCTTATTTTCATAAATCAGAATGGGGAGTTATCATATGTTAAAATTTAATAAAATTATTATTTGTTTACAATATATGACTCATAATAAGATATACTGGGTGTTATATTTTAATGGACCCAGCAAATATCTCGCTTATTTATTAAGTTAGTAATTTCTTTCATATAACATGATTTATACAGCAGTATGTAAGCTACTTGATGACGGATGTATATTCATGATACCACTTCCGGTTTATTAGTAATTAATGTCAACTTTAAATATCAAATGGAACATACTATATTTTTTTACAAATTTGAAAAGTACATCAAATTTGCTTTACTATCATGTAAAATAATCCATATGTTACATTATTAAAAAGTAAAATGGCGGGCACTTTTTTATGCACCTAGTCGAAAAGAGAATAGTGAGCCATGACTGTGGCTTGAAATAAAACAATTAACTAAAACAATGGGCTATTTGCATACAAGAGGATTTTGAAAACTATTATATTTTTCAAGTTTAGTTTACTCAACTACATTATTTACATTATAAGTTTTTCAAATACATTGTGTTATTATTTAATAAATTTAACAGAAATGTATCCCTCCTATCTTGATGACGACACAATCACTAGCATTTGATTCATTAATGTGAATGGGAGAGGTGAAGGGAAGATCGAGGATCAGACAACGTTCCACTATCTTCGTCTCTGTCTTCCCAAACTATAGAACTAGGACGTATGTCATCCGTGATTGTGACGTCATAAAAAGAAAATATTTATTTTTAGCCGTAAGTGACAAAATTTTGAAAAAAGAAAAAATAGGGGGTCTTTTATATATATATATTCCAAAAAAAAAAATTTTTAATAACAAGCAAGTAGCCCATTGTAACACGGTAAATGTCAACCTGTTGATATTTTAAATAATACAATTGAGCGACGTGTTATTGGAACAAATTGTTTAATTCGGTGGCCTGCTCGTTCTCTCGATATGACCCCACTTGATTTTTTTTATAGGGCTACGTGAAAGATTTTGTTTATAAAGAACCAGTGAACACATTAAACGAACTGAAGAATAAAAATGAAGCGGCAATTGAGTCTTCATCTGCAGACCAAATAGAAAGGGCTACTTATTCTGTTTCAAAACGTTGTAAAAAATGTATTGAAGAGGCTGGGAGTCGTTTTGAATATTTGTTGTAAAATCATTTTGTTGTTACAAAGTGTTTCTTATTCTTATTTTCTGTATTATTATAAAAAAAAATATTATTTCGTTTAATAATAATAGTTACAATTGTTTTAATTCATTGTTTTATTTCAAGCCAGTCATGGCTCACTATTCTCTTTTCGACTAGGTGTATAAAAAAGTGACCGCCATTTTACTTTTTAATAATGTAACATATGGATTATTTTACATGATTGTTAAGCAAATTTGATGTAATTTTCAAATTTGTAAAAAAAATATAGTATGTTCCATTTGAAATTTCAAAGTTGATATTAATTAATAATAAACCGGAAGTGGTATCATGAATGTACACCCGTCATCAAGTAGCTTACATGTTGCTGTATAAATCATGTTATATGAAAGAAATTACTAACTTAATAAGTAAGCGAGATATTTGCTGGGTCCACTAAAATATAACACATGTATATGTTACAGTTAAAGTATCAACTTAGTCGGTGAATACACTGTCTAGTTGATGTATGCTTCCACTAGTTGTTTTAGTGAAACTATACATTATTTTATATAGTGCATACTTTATCTAGTTAATGTATTCATTGACTAGTCAGTGTACATACCTTCTTTTGTCACTGTCTACCTAAATCCGAGTTCTGTGCGTTAGGTATTGTTTCTGTTTGTTTTTTTTATAAAATTTATACGCCTAGATTGTTGGGTGGGCAGTTTGGGTGGGCAACGCAATAATTTATACTTTCACTAAAACAGCTAGTGGAAGCATAAGTACATCAACTAGACAGTGTATGCACTGACTGAAATGTATACTTTAACTGTAACATATACACATTTTTGCTTCGATATTGGTACTGGATGATGGTTGTAAAATATTATAAATAAATCAAGTAGTATAGTGACCGAAATATAAAAAAATAAGATCTTGAGCTTACCTTAAACATGTTTTCCAACCATATTTTATCTTTAAAATTAATTTCATCATCCTTTAACACCATTACAGTCTTACAGAATCTATTCCATAAAGATATTCTTTTCAATTTTTTTAAAAATATTTCAATATTGCTGATATACCGTTTTGTAAGAAAGATCAAAGTGAAATCAGCCTGTTGATTATTTTTGTGAACAATAGCAGAAGTCATTCCTTTTTGTAACTCTACAATGACTAAAGAAATATTTTGAAAACTTGTGACGTTCTGTGACAGAACTTCATCTGAAATGCCGTCCTGATGGTGCCGGACAATGAGGTAGTTCTTGCAATTCTTGCAGAAGATGTGGTGGATTTTTTTTAAATACTCGACATCTGGTTTTTTCACCAATATGTTGGTGAAATTTGCAGATACGTAATGGAGAAGAATTATTGATGGCAAAAGTAAGTTTTTGAATAGTAACATTTTTATTTTTAGTATTCTGAAAATATCAATCTCCGTTATACTTCGCTATTAGTTAGGGATGTGCCTATAGTGTCCCGATAACAGGACCGCAGTTTGAGCCCGACTTCAGTTATAACCAGGGACTAAAAACGAAATGAGAACGAAAACGAAATAACGAAATAAACCAAAATTTTTATAAGAACGAAAACGCAATATATTTTTACTTCCTTGTACGTAAGTAAAGGAAGTATTGTAATCGCGAAAAATTTCGGTTTCCAGTTTTCAGCGGAAATATCCATTTTGATCATCCCTGAATCCATTTTGACTAATTTCGTCATGACTTCTGTACGTACATATCTCGCATAACTCAAAAACGGTAAGCTATAGAAAGTTGAAATTTTGTATTTAGGACTGCTATAACATCTAATTGTGCACCTCCCTTTCTGGTTATTACACAATTTCCAGAAGTGGCACTTTACATGAAGCCTATAATAGATTTTAATGAAAAACTGTTTTAAAATATAATCCAAAACTTTTCAAATTTGGTATACAAGACTTTTATGTCAATCGAAATAACATAATAGATTTTGGTTAAAATAGGCTAACCGGAAGTGGTACATTACTTGAAGTTGTTAACAGTTTTTCTTGAATAAAATGATTTTATTTTGATTTTAGAAATAAATGCTTTATATAAAAGTTTTAGAGAATTAATTTCTGCATCTAGCACATCAATTTTTATTAAATTAGCACTTTGTATAAACGAGATATGTTAATTTAAAAATTATATACTTTCTTGTTTTTTACTAAAGCTTGCTATGGATTAGGACAAAAACATAAAAAAAATGTTCATTTTAAATTACGTTAAATACGTGCAATTTTATGATTCGTACAATAACAAATATTATATTTTTATTGTGAAATTAGTCATATTTATTGTTGTAATCAAATATTTCTTTGTTGTAATCAAAACTCTCTTTAAAAAGAACCGGGTTAAATTATGGTCGCTATATATCTTATTGTTTTGAAGTTAAAATTAATATTTTGTAATTTATTTATTAAAAAAATATGTATAGTTTAATAATCGTACAAGGAAGTCGTGTGGTGTCCATATCAGATTTTTTCAATAACTCTAGCTTACATGTGTAAACCGCGTACATGTGTAAACGTTTATGAATACATACCTACATGATATAACTGTCTCTATTGATATGCTAAAATATGTTCGTTACATTACATGTTATACTAATGTGGCATTTGTAATTTACAACTTACAAATTGTAAGATTACACACCCATAGCGTAATTACAAACCTATGTTGATCGTAAAATGCTCCTAATGCATTTCTAATTTCAGTACAGACACAGACAATTTACTTTGACAGTAAAATAAAATTATGAAACAGATGAAAAATATTATTTCATTTATCCTTAATGACAAAAAGTAGAACATCCCACATTCCCTAGAGCAGCGGCCCCCAAACTTTTTCAATCATGGAACCTTTAAGAAAAAATCTGATGTGGCCAACACAATACCTCCCGACCGACGCCAAATATTTCGAATTTTTAATGGCAAAAATGACCCCTGCGGTGCACTCTCCACGACAGCAATAAGTACTCGTGAGGTGACACCTGGTAAACGCCCGCACGGTACAAATATGTCATCATCGTTGCCGAAATCTATTTACAAAGCAGATTGGCAGACCCAGCAATGGGTAATATGCCGTGATGATATATATATTTTTTTATTTATATACTTACCTATATTCATTACTGGTGTGAAGACTGCACCACAGGGGTCAATTTTGTAGCATTTAAAATTCTAAAATATTTTTATTATCTAACCTATATTCCTACATATTTACTTATGCTAGAAACTGTATTAAGTTCCTTTCCAATTATTGTTCCATTTGATCCAAGTGATTAGTTTGTTGACAGTAACACATATCTATCAGTTAAATAAATTTGAGATCTGAACTGTGTAACCATGGAGTTTTGTTTTTAAAGCGTATAGGCTCCGGGATTAAAATTATAGATAATTTTAGAAATTTATTCATAAAATACATACAAAATGTATTAACGCAAATCTGTAGAAAAATTTAAAAAAAATAATTTTTATAATAACAAATCTCGAAAAAATAACATGTAAAGGTATTTTTCGAAGAAAAACTATTTTGAGCTTCCAGTACAGTGCCATTTCCGGTTATCTGATTCACTCCAAAATCTAACGGCATCTTTCCATATAAGAGTAAGGTAGAAATACAAGGTTTCAAAATTTTATGATGGTCTATACGTACATCCAATCCGTTTAGGCATACTTCTGATGGCTGACGCCGATAGTCTTCTCAGATACCTAAGTTCTCCCTTCTCTCAAACCAATTATCTTTATGCCAAAAATAAAATCCAATCAACTTGTCAAAAAATTTGACACATGTACCTGACAGTCCTTAACGAGACCTCTCATTTGATACCAAACATGACATATTGCTGACGACTATTTTTAAAAAACAAAAGCCGATCAAAAAAAAAATTTCATCACGGCATATTACCCATTGCTGGATGTGCCAATCTGCTTCGTACACAGATATCGGTAATGATGGAATATTTGTACCGTGTGGGCGCTTACCAGGCGTCACCTCACGGGCACTCATTGCTGGCGTGGAGAGTGCACCACAGGGGTCAATTTTGTGCCATTAAAATGCGATGTAATTTTTGGAGTCGATCGGGATCGAACCCGGGTCCTCAGATTCGCGACCAGAAACTCAGGCACAGGCACACGGCCACGAGACCCCATAAAGCCGATCAAGATGTCTAAATTTTGAGTTAGAGCGTAAAGAGGATCCACTCACGCCAATTTAAAATGAACAACTACTGGTACAGCCCCCTCTAATATAATTTTAACTCAATATAAGAAAATAGTTTAGTTATGGTTCTTGAAAAATGCTCTAATAATATGCACTGATTTTTATTTGTTAGCATAATCGGAAGAGATGTCCTAAAGCCGACTATATTTGCCTCCCCTAAGTAAGGTTTATATTGGCAAAATTATTTGTAAAATATCTGTTGTGGCTAGCACAATACCTTCCGTCAATCCTCTTGTGTATAATGTATAAATTCCATACATAATTTTTCTTGCAAAAGATTCTAAATTTCCAGTAAAATTATTTCATAAAAAAACTATTCAAATTGCACTTGACACTGACATGTTCTTCTTCTTTAGCTTTTCCCATTCGTTAGGGGGTCGCTATTTTTGCGTGTCGTTATCATTCAGTTCCTTTTCTCTCAAGTCTTCCGCAATACAGTCCTTCCATCTTATCTTTGGTCTTCCTCTGTTTCTTCAACATCCTATTACTAAACTATTCATTCTTGTTCCAATATAATTCTTCATTTCTCCTCATGACATGTTCAAACCAATGTAATCTAATTTCTTGTATCTTTCTAGAAACTTGTAACACAAGAGTTATTTTCTTACCGTGTCTTCCCCAACATCTACTTCAACATCCTCATCTCTGCCACATTAATTTACTTTTTATTGATACTGACATCTGTCAATTTGAATTACATGAATATATTAGTAGTTTCCATGTTTAGCATAGCTGGGTGAATTATAAAATTTAATTTCTTTAAAATTCTTTAACTATATCTATTGAATATGAAGTATAAAATGCAATCAAATCGTATAGAGAATAATATATTCTTTAAGTTATAATAACGTTAAATGTTAATAAATCAAATTTAACTGTTAAATCTTCAAATGAGCCTACTTCCGGTTCACCAATTATAACCAAAATATAATCACTTGTTCTTCTGGATGTAAACTTGAGGAATACGAAAAAATTACAATTTTTGGAATCGTGGTATTGAAGTTATGGGCTCCGGAATTTTTGTCACACACACACAGACACACGGACACACATACATACAGACATCATCGTAAAAATGGTAAAATCGTATTATAGGGACCCTAAAACATGCTTATACACTAAAAACTCATCATTGAATTTTTTGACCAAAGACAATACCTTCCTTACCTAAAGGTAACGGAAGGTAAAAAATATATACTTAAATTTATAAAATTCCATAGGAACATTCATACATTGTATATAGGTAAATATATAATAAAAAATAATTTACATTTTTTTTACACTATTTGTATTTTCTTTAAAAAAGTATTCTTAACTTTATACATTTATATATAATTTTTATAAATCTTTAAAAAATATCATTTTATTTTACATTAATTTGTATTGCCGTGAGCCGACCGTAACTTGATTAAAGTGGCTGACTGGTACGCTTTGGCACAAAGAGTCTTGTGGGATTGGAGTGAATGGACGTATATATCTGTGCAGTAAATATTAATATTTAAACTAATGTTTAAAGTGAAATATGAACATTTATACAAATACGGACGTATTTAGAAATTAGACGAAGGCATCTGTGTTGAAAATATGTTATCAGATAGTAAGTTACAACATTTTTTCCAAGGGAAAATGCATTTTATAAATGAGACGCTTATGAGGTTGTTCCTAAATATACATACAATTTATATGTATATTCTAACATCCCTATATAATCAAATTATAATATTTGATGTTAAATATGTAAAAGCCGGGTTCACATGGAAACGAATATTGTTAGCTAACATTTTTCGTTACCGAACAAATGTTCAACAACATAGTTCGTGTATAATTGTTGGCAATAATATTAGTTAACATACTGGGTGGTGACCGGCACAGCCGAACATAGGACTTTAACATATAAAATCAGACTTTAATAATTTCCTGCTTTCGGAATTATTTTAGGTAAAAAAGCTATGATATTTTGAGGTGATTTTCGATATTTTCATACCTAATTTCTGTCGTTAATAAGCACAATTTTGTTTATTGATTAGGATGCAGAATTTTATGCCCTACAACTTTTATTTGAAGCTTTTTTTACTTCAATAATTAGTGAAGCAGAAAATTATGAAAGTCTGATTTTATATGTGTATAATGTCCATACTACAATAACAAAATACTTTCGCCACAGTTTTCAGAAAAAAATCTGATGTGGACACCACATGACTTCCTTGTACGATTATTAAACTATACATATTTTTTTAGTAAATAAATTACAAAATATTAATTTTAACTTCAAAACAGTAAGATATATAGCGACCATAATCTAACCCGGTTCTTTTTAAAGAGAGTTTTGATTACAACAAACAAATATTTGATTACAACAATGAATATAACTAATTTCACAATAAAAATATAATATTTGTTATTGTACGAATCATAAAATTGCACGTATTTAACGTAATTTGACATGAACATTTTTTTATGTTTTTGTCCTAATCCATAGCAAGCTTTATTACAAAAACAAAAAAGTAATAATTTTAAATTTACATATTTACAAAAGGCTAATTTAATAATACTTGATGTGCTAGACGCAGAAATTAATTCTCTAAAACTTTTATTTGAAGCATTTATTTCTAAAATCAAAATAAAATCATTTTATTCAAGAAAAACTGTTAACAACTTCAAGTAATGTATCACTTCCGGTTAGCCTATTTTAACCAAAATCTATTATGTTATTTCGATTAACATAAAAGTCTTGTATACCAAATTTGAAAAGTTTCGGATTATATTTTAAAACAATTTTTCATTAAAATCTATTATAGGCTTCATTTAAAGTGCCACAGTAGATTTTTTCACCAACAATACCTCCCGCTAATTACAAATGGTTAAAAAACACACACACATACATATTTGTACATACACACATACAAACATACACTATAGCAACAGTATCTCCCGAAAACTAATCAAAGTGTAAAGATACAGCTGGCATTTTTTTGGAGAAACATCCTGTATATTTATAGTCCATTGAACTGAACTAATGAAAAAAATCAGTTGTGGTCAGCACAATACCTTTCGCCATTTTCATTTTATGTTGCATAGGGCGCGAGCAGTCATGTGACTTTGTTGGCCTTGACAAGCAGATATGGGGGCCCGCGTTAGAATGAGAGCTAGTAATAATGTACATTGGTGTCAAGTATTATAATTTTTCATTCAAAACATCATGATTTTCCAAATCCATGTGGATTATTTTCCTCGACAAATATATTTCATACTATTGATGACAAATATCAGAATATTTTTAAATTTTGAATGAACAATTATGACATGACAATTGTGACATCTATGTAAATAACTACTAGCCGTCCTTCTGACACGGATCCTCATCTGCTTGCGAAGGCCAACAAAAACAGGCCACATAATTTTTTTAATTACTTTTTAATTGATACAAAACGCTCTGAATGATGATTTTAAATAAATACATCCTTGTCCAAATTCCGGCTACACTTTCAATACAATATTTTCTTTTTATTTCAGAAATTTTGATCGCCATTTGGCGGTTTGATACACAGTATAGCTATATGCGCGCGCACCACCGCTACAGGATCGACTTCCGGCATGTTCATTCCTTGCTGTGTGTTCGTGGAGAAAATGGCGTGGCGTGCTTTCGATGCTACAAATAGATGATTTTCTGCGGGAAAAATTAGGAAAAGCGGTGGATATTTATGCAGAAAAGCGAGATGAAATGTTTATTTAACGTTTATGATAATATTTTTTGTAGGAATCGATTGTTTAGTGCAAGAAAACAACCAAAATTTTGTGGCGTCTGGGTGTTACGTAAATGTAAGTAGAATTTTACTGATTTTTTTATATCTATATCTACTTGAAATTAATTAGATCATTGTTTTTGATAACATATTTAGTTCAGCATATACTTTTCGTAGTTTTAAGTTGTAAAAATATTGTAGAACTTCGTTTTTGCACCAATGCTGTTTGTATTCAACAAGTTATTGTGTTAGCCGTTTTGTGGTGTAGTTGTGATCGATTTAGCATTTTTTATTGTTTTAATAGTAAAATATTGTTAACCAATAACCATTGTTGCAAATTAATAACAATCGTAAGTTTAAACAATGTTTCAATCATATTAATAGTTATTTAAATATCAGTTCACCCATTTGTTAAATCGTTTGTCAGCAATTTTTGTCTTCCCATTAAAAATAAAAATTTCTATTTTGAAAACAGGCTCAGGGATTTTTATTTTTCCCGTAATCAGCGGGTTTGTATTAAGGAAGATGCTTTTTATTTAAATACAGGGTGGGAATACGAAAGTTGAAAATTGCTATACATAAGTATCTTTTAACGTTCAGTAGTTATAGGGCCCCAAAGTCTAAATAAATTATGAAATTTCATAACCAGCATGTAAAAATTACGGGATGTAATACTTTTTATCATTTTATGTATCGTACAATTTTTTTACGATCAGGAGTTCCCAAAAAATATGACTTACAAATTTGTTAACTTTCAAATCGATCCATTTCTTATATTTTCATCTGCCACTCGAACACGGTGAAAGATACAATAACAGACTATGAAAATTTGAATTCAGCATGAGATCCTCTTATCATTTCTTGTATCGTATATTTTTTTACGGTAAAGGGTCCTCGAAAATTCTTTCAGAAATTTGGATCATTCAAATCGGCTAATTTTTTATATTTTCATCCAGTTCTCCAACACGGTTAACGATACAATAATGGTCGGTGAAAATCTGAATTCAGCATGAAATTCTCTATCATGTCGTGTGTCGTACGATTTTTTAACGATTAGGGGTTCCCGAGTTACGTACGTTTAAAATCACAAAAAAATTCCGAAATTGAATATAAATTTGTTAACATTCAAATCAACTTATTTCTCATATTTTCATTTGCCATTGTAACAGTTAAAGATACAATAATGGTCAGTGAAAATATGAATTCAGCATGAAATTCTCTATCATTTCGTGTATCGTACGATTTTTTAACTATCAGGGGTTGCCAAGTTACGTACATTTAAAATCACAAAAAAAATCGAAATTGAAATAAATTTAACTTTTAAATTGGCTTATTTCTGCACTGTTAAAGATGTAAAAGGGACTTTTCTTTAGAAATATACAATAATATGACAAATCCTTATATGTTTTTAAGTCTTGTGTAATGCGCTAACGCGCATGCTCAACCATTGTCTTCGTCGTTATCCGAGCATGTGTTGCTAAACTGAAATTTTGATATAATGTTGATTTTTTTGTAGAAAAACTCAGAAAAATTATGTGGAAAGGTGAGATAAAATGTTGGTTCAACGTTTGATATAATAATTGTTACGGGGGTCGTTATATTATTACCAAAAAATGATTACAAAATAGTTTACAATTTACTTCCATGCTGATAGCCTTGAGTTGTATAATTAAATTTTTAATTAGGTAATGTTTTTACATTTAAATTATACAAAATCTATTTCAAAGTGTGATTTTCGTTTGCATTCCTTGATTTTATATATTTCAAATTGTTTTCACATATTATATGCGTAATTATGTGTAATGTTGTATAACCATGGGTTTATTTACAAAATGGCGAATTTTGTGCATCAAATTAACTAACGTAAAAATAAATATCTATATTTGGGGTTTCATATTATTCCAAAATAATAACAATATTTAGTTTAAACAATGCTACCACTATATTAATAGTTATTTATTGAATAATAATTTAATTGCGTATTACAATGAATTATTTTCTTTTCAGAGAACAGAATCTCTGCAGTTCGAGCGGCCAAGAAATCATCTGTTCGAGCAGCCAAGAAATCATCTAATGTAAGTAGATATTAATTTTTCTTTTTGTTCATACTTCTCTGATATATTAGTGTAGGATTGGTCAGTTTAACATCCTTATAGCATGTAATATTAACTGTAATGAAATCACATATGCTGAATTGTACAATTAAGGTCATAATATTCATAAATAGTTGTAGGAAAAGCATTAGCGTATATTATTTCTCAATTAGTTTGTAGGTCATTGTTGCTGACTTAGCTTTATATTAATATAAAAGACATATTCACAATAGTATAATTAAAATTTCTTAAAAAATTGTTAACTTGCAAATCGGCTCATTTTTCATTTTTGCGAACGTAAAAAAAATATAACTTCGTGTTGTAACTTAGGAACCACTGGTTTAAGAAAATATCGTCTCTAATCGGATACCCCCCTTGGCTTTATACGAGCCCAACCCCAAATGTATTCGTACCCTCTGAAAAAAATATATTAACACCAAGAAGAAATATTTTTTTAGATAACAATAGTTAAGACTATATTTGGAAATTTTTTTATTTTTTGTATTAATAAAGTGTACTAGATTTAAATATAATGTTAATACCTAAATTTATCATTTTAAAAATAATCTACTGACAAATATATGACAACAGACACGTGCTATTTTTTTTTTTTAGTTCCAACAGTAAATAATACAATATTTATGTTAGTATTATTTATAAAGTGATATTTATTTATTAAAGTACCACCTACAATTATATTAAAACAAGAATAAATAAACTTCTGGATGATTATTACTCCAATTCAACAAATTTTGATATGGTGTATTAATAGAGTGTATAGAACTTGAATACATTGCTTATAATAAAATTTCTTAGGTTTAATAATATTTGTAAATAAACCATTGTTTGCATGTGACAAATGTTTTCGTCTTTAATAATTCGCAAATATTTTTTATTAAAGTAATAAAATTTACGATGGCAATTAATTGAGTATATTGTCAGTTACCTTTACGTTTTGTAGATAATACTAACATAAGTATTATATTATTTACTGTTGGAACGAAAATTTTTGGGACTTGTCTTTTGTCATATATTTGCCAGTAGATTATTGTTTTAATGAGAAATTTAGTTAATAACATTGTATTTAATATTTCAGAGGGTACGAATACTTTTGAGGTTGAGCTCGTACAAACATTTTTGAATATTATTTATCAATATGCAATGTCAATCCCTTAATCATTGAAACAACCAATGACGTCATTCTTATTTCAATCGCCATCTTGTTAGACCTGTCGCGTCGTTCGTGTTTGTATGTTTACCATGTTTTGCTAGTGCAGTTTTATGATGTTTTTTGCATAAATTCTATATTAATCTAATGTTATTTTTACTTTTACTTATTCGTAACATAATAATAAACGTCTGTAACTACAAATATCCAAGGAATTTCAGTCAATTTGATCGAAAAGTAAGTCGTTTATATATAGTGATTATGTTCTATTCTTTGCATTTTTTTATTATTTTTGTATGATGATTTTAGAGTTAGAATATTATAATATAAATATACTAATAACAATGTATGGAGATAAATAATGTTTTGCATTAAATCTAAAAATAATTAAAAATCTGACAAACTTGTGAAAAAAATTATGTAATACCCGTACAAAGTTAATATCAAAACAATCATCTCTTTAAGAGTTTAATACAATGTTTTCTATATTTTGGGATTTCATATTGTTATTGTTGCAAATTAATAAAATTAATAGTTATTTAACTATCAAGTGTGTTAATGAGGGCGATTAATGATCGAGACATTTTAACGCGTTCGCTACGCTCACGCGTTAAAATGTCTCGATCATTAATCGCCAATTAACACACGTGTTAGTTACAATATTTTTTCGTTGACCGCATCTTACTTAAATGGAAAATCTAATTTTATTCCATGACAATTTTTTTTAGGTTAGTAATGGTTGACCGAACGTCAAATTTTACGTCTGAAAATCAATAAGTTGTGTCATCAATTGTTTTCAGTGGGTGCGTTCAGTGTACTTAATGCTAGACAACGCAAGCGGTTTTTTATGTTATTTGAGGAATTTTATTCTTTCAAATTCATTTTAAAGGTATGCTACGTGAATATACCTATAGGTCGTGCCAAATAGAAATGACCTGTCAATCATTTCTTGCGCATATACTTTGTACCACTATTTTTAGAGCGGAGTAGTCTCTCACTACCCATTTCATAATGATATATACACTTTTTCCGTGCACCGCTTACCCAAAAAGAATTCTAGGGACTGCCCACTAGTCACTCGTGTAAGTACTGTAACAACATAAATGCAAAACCAATGAAGACACAAGCGTTCAACTGACAATGGATGTAAACATTGTGTTGTCCCAGTGGCGTAGAAATAATTATGAAACAACAGTATTTAGAATATTTAAATTAAGCTTAAAAACTAAAATATGTACAAAATACCGATAAAATAAATATTATTTTACAGTGTGTTCAATAAAAAACCTAACTCTGAGTAGGCTATGAACAGAGAAACGTATGTCTGATCATTATTCAATTCAAAAGTTGTTATCAAAATTGATCTTGAAATGTAATTTTAAGGAGAAAGTATAATAAAGAATGATACAGTGTATTGCCCTTCGTCGTTTTCTAATTTGTTTCCATTTCTAAAATAAGATTAAAGAAGAGAAGCTTTGATTTCTTTAGACAATATTTTTGACAATATCTCGTGTCAAATTGATAATTAATTAAATATTTTTAAATTGACATACGTTTCTTTGTTCATAGTCTACTCCGAGTTAGGTGTTTTTTTTAACACACTGTATAATGACATTACTATGTAATCGTTAGAGGATGCGGTCGGTGGCCTTATTTAGATTTTCTCTTGGTCATGGCCATGTTGGTATCCTGGGTTCAAGTGCGAATGGTTTTATATGATATAGCTTCATGCTTCATATGTATTATTCGGACGCCACTGAGACAAACCCGCTTAAGTACAATGCATGTGATTGGCATTTTAAGTAAGAAGGGCGGAGTATGCGTAAATGCGTTTTACGCGCAAGTCATTTCTATTTGGCACGACCTATAGCTAGTAAGTGTCAAAAGCATGACTTTTAATTCTGTCTACCTTTTTGCTACAACTTAGCGTTAGCAATACATGCTGTGTTCCATGTGGTGAACGCACCCAATAAATCGTTTATTAATAAAAAAATCATGCATTAATAGGGGTCATTAATGAATGATTTTCTATACATTAAGATAGCCTATTAATAAACGGTCGACGGAAAAATATTTTTAACCCCCTCCTGAGATATTAAATAGTTTTTTTTCAGATTTGAACCCAAGTTTGTTTATTTTGTGAACGGCTATTTAACCTCTTTTCCCAATGTACAAATACGGTCAACATTACTGTATTCATATTTAAAATAAAAATTAAAATATTTTCAACCCCTCCCGAGATATTAAATAGTTTTTCAGATTTGAACCCAAGTTTGTTTACTTTTTGATCAACTATTTAACCACTTGTCCATATATACAAATACGGTCACCATTACTGTATTCATATTTAAAATAAAAATATTTTCAATTTCAACCCCCTCCCGAGATATTAAATAGTTTTTTCAGATTTGAAGCCAAGTTTGTGTACTCTTTGAACAACTATTTAACCACTTTTCCGTATATACAAATACGGTCACTATTACTGTATTCATATTTAACATAAAAATAAAAATATTTTCAACCCCCTCCCGAGATATTAAATAGTTTTTTCAGATTTGACCTCAAGTTTGTTTATTTGTCGAACGACTATTTAACCTCTTCTCCGTATATACAAATACGGTCAACATTACCGTATTCATATTTGAAATAACAATTAAAATATTTTCAACCCCCTCCCGAGATATTAAATAGTTTTTTCAGATTTGACCTCAAGTTTGTTTATTTGTCGAACGACTACCACGGTCACCATTACTGTATTTTTATTTAAAATAGAAATTGAAATATTTTCAACCACCTCCCGAGATATTAAATAGTTTTTTCAGATTAGAACTCGAGTTTGTTTATTTTTTGAACGACTATTAAACCTCTTCTCCGTATATACAAATACGGTCACCATTACTGTATTTATATTTAAAATAAAAATTGAAATATTTTCAACCCCATCCTGAGATATTAAATAGTAATTTCAGATTTGAACTCGAGTTTGTTTATTTTTTGAACGACTATTTAACCTCTTCTCCGTATATACAAATACGGTCACCATTACTGTATTTATATTTAAAATAGAAATTGAAATATTTTCAACCCCCTCCCGAGAAATTAAATAGTTTTTTCAGATTTGAAATCGAGTTTGTTTATTTTTTGAACGACTATTTAAACTCTTCTCCGTATATACAAATACGGTCACCATTACTGTATTTTTATTTAAAATAGAAATTGAAATATTTTCAACCCCCTTCCGAGATATTAAATAGTTTTTTCAGATTTGAATTCGAGTTTGTTTATTTTTTGAACGACTATTTAACCTCTTCTCCGTATATACAAATACGGTCACCATTACTGTATTTTTATTTAAAATAGAAATTGAAATATTTTCAACCCCCTTCCGAGATATTAAATAGTTTTTTCAGATTTGAACTCGAGTTTGTTTATTTTTTGAACGACTATTTAACCACTTCTCCGTATATACAAATACGGTCACCATTACTGTATTTTTATTTAAAATAGAAATTGAAATATTTTCAACCCCCTTCCGAGATATTAAATAGTTTTTTCAGATTTGAATTCGAGTTTGTTTATTTTTTGAACGACTATTTAACCTCTTCTCCGTATATACAAATACGGTCACCATTACTGTATTTTTATTTAAAATAGAAATTGAAATATTTTCAACCCCCTTCCGAGATATTAAATAGTTTTTTCAGATTTGAACTCGAGTTTGTTTATTTTTTGAACGACTATTTAACCACTTCTCCGTATATACAAATACGGTCACCATTACTGTATTTTTATTTAAAATAGAAATTGAAATATTTTCAACCCCCTTCCGAGATATTAAATAGTTTTTTCAGATTTGAATTCGAGTTTGTTTATTTTTTGAACGACTATTTAACCTCTTCTCCGTATATACAAATACGGTCACCATTACTGTATTTTTATTTAAAATAGAAATTGAAATATTTTCAACCCCCTTCCGAGATATTAAATAGTTTTTTCAGATTTGAACTCGAGTTTGTTTATTTTTTGAACGACTATTTAACCTCTTCTCCGTATATACAAATACGGTCACCATTACTGTATTTTTATTTAAAATAGAAATTGAAATATTTTCAACCCCCTGCCGAGATATTAAATAGTTTTTTCAGATTTGAACTCGAGTTTGTTTATTTTTTGAACGACTATTTAACCTCTTCTCCGTATATACAAATACGGTCACCATTACTGTATTTATATTTGAAACAGAAATTGAAATATTTTCAACCCCCTCCCGAGATATTAAATAGTTTTTTCAGATTTGAACTCGAGTTTGTTTATTTTTTGAACGACTATTTAACCTCTTCTCCGTATATACAAATACGGTCACCATTACTGTATTTTTATTTAAAATAGAAATTGAAATATTTTCAACCCCCTCCCGATATATTAAATAGTTTTTTGAGATTAGAACTCGAGTTTGTTTATTTTTTGAACGACTATTTAACCTCTTCTCCGTATATACAAATACGGTCACCATTACTGTATTTTTATTTAAAATAGAAATTGAAATATTTTCAACCCCCTCCCGAGATATTAAATAGTTTTTTCAGATTTGAACTCGAGTTTGTTTATTTTTTGAACGACTATTTAACCTCTTCTCCGTATATACAAATACGGTCACCATTATTGTATTTTTATTTAAAATAGAAATTGAAATATTTTCAACCCCCTGCCGAGATATTAAATAGTTTTTTCAGATTTGAACTCGAGTTTGTTTATTTTTTGAACGACTATTTAACCTCTTCTCCGTATATACAAATACGGTCACCATTACTGTATTTTTATTTAAAATAGAAATTGAAATATTTTCAACCCCCTCCCGATATATTAAATAGTTTTTTGAGATTAGAACTCGAGTTTGTTTATTTTTTGAACGACTATTTAACCTCTTCTCCGTATATACAAATACGGTCACCATTACTGTATTTTTATTTAAAATAGAAATTGAAATATTTTCAACCCCCTGCCGAGATATTAAATAGTTTTTTCAGATTTGAACTCGAGTTTGTTTATTTTTTGAACGACTATTTAACCTCTTCTCCGTATATACAAATACGGTCACCATTACTGTATTTATATTTGAAACAGAAATTGAAATATTTTCAACCCCCTCCCGAGATATTAAATAGTTTTTTCAGATTTGAACTCGAGTTTGTTTATTTTTTGAACGACTATTTAACCTCTTCTCCGTATATACAAATACGGTCACCATTACTGTATTTTTATTTAAAATAGAAATTGAAATATTTTCAACCCCCTCCCGATATATTAAATAGTTTTTTGAGATTAGAACTCGAGTTTGTTTATTTTTTGAACGACTATTTAACCTCTTCTCCGTATATACAAATACGGTCACCATTACTGTATTTTTATTTAAAATAGAAATTGAAATATTTTCAACCCCCTCCCGAGATATTAAATAGTTTTTTCAGATTTGAACTCGAGTTTGTTTATTTTTTGAACGACTATTTAACCTCTTCTCCGTATATACAAATACGGTCACCATTACTGTATTTTTATTTAAAATAGAAATTGAAATATTTTCAACCCCCTCCCGATATATTAAATAGTTTTTTCAGATTAGAACTCGAGTTTGTTTATTTTTTGAACGACTATTTAACCTCTTCTCCGTATATACAAATACGGTCACCATTACTGTATTTTTATTTAAAATAGAAATTGAAATATTTTCAACCCCCTCCCGAGATATTAAATAGTTTTTTCAGATTTGAACTCGAGTTTGTTTATTTTTTGAACGACTATTTAACCTCTTCTCCGTATATACAAATACGGTCACCATTACTGTATTTTTATTTAAAATAGAAATTGAAATATTTTCAACCCCCTGCCGAGATATTAAATAGTTTTTTCAGATTTGAACTCGAGTTTGTTTATTTTTTGAACGACTATTTAACCTCTTCTCCGTATATACAAATACGGTCACCATTACTGTATTTATATTTGAAACAGAAATTGAAATATTTTCAACCCCCTCCCGAGATATTAAATAGTTTTTTCAGATTTGAACTCGAGTTTGTTTATTTTTTGAACGACTATTTAACCTCTTCTCCGTATATACAAATACGGTCACCATTACTGTATTTTTATTTAAAATAGAAATTGAAATATTTTCAACCCCCTCCCGATATATTAAATAGTTTTTTGAGATTAGAACTCGAGTTTGTTTATTTTTTGAACGACTATTTAACCTCTTCTCCGTATATACAAATACGGTCACCATTACTGTATTTTTATTTAAAATAGAAATTGAAATATTTTCAACCCCCTCCCGAGATATTAAATAGTTTTTTCAGATTTGAACTCGAGTTTGTTTATTTTTTGAACGACTATTTAACCTCTTCTCCGTATATACAAATACGGTCACCATTACTGTATTTTTATTTAAAATAGAAATTGAAATATTTTCAACCCCCTCCCGAAATATTAAATAGTTTTTTCAGATTAGAACTCGAGTTTGTTTATTTTTTGAACGACTATTTAACCTCTTCTCCGTATATACAAATACGGTCACCATTACTGTATTTTTATTTAAAATAGAAATTGAAATATTTTCAACCCCCTCCCGATATATTAAATAGTTTTTTGAGATTAGAACTCGAGTTTGTTTATTTTTTGAACGACTATTTAACCTCTTCTCCGTATATACAAATACGGTCACCATTACTGTATTTTTATTTAAAATAGAAATTGAAATATTTTCAACCCCCTGCCGAGATATTAAATAGTTTTTTCAGATTTGAACTCGAGTTTGTTTATTTTTTGAACGACTATTTAACCTCTTCTCCGTATATACAAATACGGTCACCATTACTGTATTTATATTTGAAACAGAAATTGAAATATTTTCAACCCCCTCCCGAGATATTAAATAGTTTTTTCAGATTTGAACTCGAGTTTGTTTATTTTTTGAACGACTATTTAACCTCTTCTCCGTATATACAAATACGGTCACCATTACTGTATTTTTATTTAAAATAGAAATTGAAATATTTTCAACCCCCTCCCGATATATTAAATAGTTTTTTGAGATTAGAACTCGAGTTTGTTTATTTTTTGAACGACTATTTAACCTCTTCTCCGTATATACAAATACGGTCACCATTACTGTATTTTTATTTAAAATAGAAATTGAAATATTTTCAACCCCCTCCCGAGATATTAAATAGTTTTTTCAGATTTGAACTCGAGTTTGTTTATTTTTTGAACGACTATTTAACCTCTTCTCCGTATATACAAATACGGTCACCATTACTGTATTTTTATTTAAAATAGAAATTGAAATATTTTCAACCCCCTCCCGAGATATTAAATAGTTTTTTCAGATTTGAACTCGAGTTTGTTTATTTTTTGAACGACTATTTAACCTCTTCTCCGTATATACAAATACGGTCACCATTACTGTATTTTTATTTAAAATAGAAATTGAAATATTTTCAACCCCCTCCCGAGATATTAAATAGTTTTTTCAGATTTGAACTCGAGTTTGTTTATTTTTTGAACGACTATTTAACCTCTTCTCCGTATATACAAATACGGTCACCATTACTGTATTTTTATTTAAAATAGAAATTGAAATATTTTCAACCCCCTCCCGAAATATTAAATAGTTTTTTCAGATTTGAACTCGAGTTTGTTTATTTTTTGAACGACTATTTAACCTCTTCTCCGTATATACAAATACGGTCACCATTACTGTATTTTTATTTAAAATAGAAATTGAAATATTTTCAACCCCCTTCCGAGATATTAAATAGTTTTTTCAGATTTGAACTCGAGTTTGTTTATTTTTTGAACGACTATTTAACCTCTTCTCCGTATATACAAATACGGTCACCATTACTGTATTTATATTTGAAACAGAAATTGAAATATTTTCAACCCCCTCCCGAGATATTAAATAGTTTTTTCAGATTAGAACTCGAGTTTGTTTATTTTTTGAACGACTATTTAACCTCTTCTCCGTATATACAAATACGGTCTCCATTACTGTATTTTTATTTAAAATAGAAATTGAAATATTTTCAACCCCCTCCCGAGATATTAAATAGTTTTTTCAGATTAGAACTCGAGTTTGTTTATTTTTTGAACGACTATTTAACCTCTTCTCCGTATATACAAATACGGTCTCCATTACTGTATTTTTATTTAAAATAGAAATTGAAATATTTTCAACCCCCTCCCGAGATATTAAATAGTTTTTTCAGATTTGAACTCGAGTTTGTTTATTTTTTGAACGACTATTTAACCTCTTCTCCGTATATACAAATACGGTCACCATTACTGTATTTTTATTTAAAATAGAAATTGAAATATTTTCAACCCCCTTCCGAGATATTAAATAGTTTTTTCAGATTTGAACTCGAGTTTGTTTATTTTTTGAACGACTATTTAACCTCTTCTCCGTATATACAAATACGGTCACCATTACTGTATTTATATTTGAAACAGAAATTGAAATATTTTCAACCCCCTCCCGAGATATTAAATAGTTTTTTCAGATTTGAACTCGAGTTTGTTTATTTTTTGAACGACTATTTAACCTCTTCTCCGTATATACAAATACGGTCACCATTACTGTATTTATATTTGAAACAGAAATTGAAATATTTTCAACCCCCTCCCGAGATATTAAATAGTTTTTTCAGATTAGAACTCGAGTTTGTTTATTTTTTGAACGACTATTTAACCTCTTCTCCGTATATACAAATACGGTCACCATTACTGTATTTTTATTTAAAATAGAAATTGAAATATTTTCAACCCCCTCCCGAGATATTAAATAGTTTTTTCAGATTAGAACTCGAGTTTGTTTATTTTTTGAACGACTATTTAACCTCTTCTCCGTATATACAAATACGGTCACCATTACTGTATTTTTATTTAAAATAGAAATTGAAATATTTTCAACCCCCTCCCGAGATATTAAATAGTTTTTTGAGATTAGAACTCGAGTTTGTTTATTTTTTGAACGACTATTTAACCTCTTCTCCGTATATACAAATACGGTCACCATTACTGTATTTTTATTTAAAATAGAAATTGAAATATTTTCAACCCCCTCCCGAGATATTAAATAGTTTTTTCAGATTTGAACTCGAGTTTGTTTATTTTTTGAACGACTATTTAACCTCTTCTCCGTATATACAAATACGGTCACCATTACTGTATTTTTATTTAAAATAGAAATTGAAATATTTTCAACCCCCTCCCGAGATATTAAATAGTTTTTTCAGATTTGAACTCGAGTTTGTTTATTTTTTGAACGACTATTTAACCTCTTCTCCGTATATACAAATACGGTCACCATTACTGTATTTTTATTTAAAATAGAAATTGAAATATTTTCAACCCCCTCCCGAGATATTAAATAGTTTTTTCAGATTTGAACTCGAGTTTGTTTATTTTTTGAACGACTATTTAACCTCTTCTCCGTATATACAAATACGGTCACCATTACTGTATTTATATTTGAAACAGAAATTGAAATATTTTCAACCCCCTCCCGAGATATTAAATAGTTTTTTCAGATTAGAACTCGAGTTTGTTTATTTTTTGAACGACTATTTAACCTCTTCTCCGTATATACAAATACGGTCACCATTACTGTATTTTTATTTAAAATAGAAATTGAAATATTTTCAACCCCCTCCCGAGATATTAAATAGTTTTTTCAGATTAGAACTCGAGTTTGTTTATTTTTTGAACGACTATTTAACCTCTTCTCCGTATATACAAATACGGTCACCATTACTGTATTTTTATTTAAAATAGAAATTGAAATATTTTCAACCCCCTCCCGAGATATTAAATAGTTTTTTCAGATTTGAACTCGAGTTTGTTTATTTTTTGAACGACTATTTAACCTCTTCTCCGTATATACAAATACGGTCACCATTACTGTATTTTTATTTAAAATAGAAATTGAAATATTTTCAACCCCCTCCCGAGATATTAAATAGTTTTTTCAGATTTGAACTCGAGTTTGTTTATTTTTTGAACGACTATTTAACCTCTTCTCCGTATATACAAATACGGTCACCATTACTGTATTTTTATTTAAAATAGAAATTGAAATATTTTCAACCCCCTCCCGAGATATTAAATAGTTTTTTCAGATTTGAACTCGAGTTTGTTTATTTTTTGAACGACTATTTAACCTCTTCTCCGTATATACAAATACGGTCACCATTACTGTATTTATATTTGAAACAGAAATTGAAATATTTTCAACCCCCTCCCGAGATATTAAATAGTTTTTTCAGATTTGAACTCGAGTTTGTTTATTTTTTGAACGACTATTTAACCTCTTCTCCGTATATACAAATACGGTCACCATTACTGTATTTTTATTTAAAATAGAAATTGAAATATTTTCAACCCCCTCCCGAGATATTAAATAGTTTTTTCAGATTTGAACTCGAGTTTGTTTATTTTTTGAACGACTATTTAACCTCTTCTCCGTATATACAAATACGGTCACCATTACTGTATTTTTATTTAAAATAGAAATTGAAATATTTTCAACCCCCTCCCGAAATATTAAATAGTTTTTTCAGATTTGAACTCGAGTTTGTTTATTTTTTGAACGACTATTTAACCTCTTCTCCGTATATACAAATACGGTCACCATTACTGTATTTTTATTTAAAATAGAAATTGAAATATTTTCAACCCCCTTCCGAGATATTAAATAGTTTTTTCAGATTTGAACTCGAGTTTGTTTATTTTTTGAACGACTATTTAACCTCTTCTCCGTATATACAAATACGGTCACCATTACTGTATTTATATTTGAAACAGAAATTGAAATATTTTCAACCCCCTCCCGAGATATTAAATAGTTTTTTCAGATTAGAACTCGAGTTTGTTTATTTTTTGAACGACTATTTAACCTCTTCTCCGTATATACAAATACGGTCTCCATTACTGTATTTTTATTTAAAATAGAAATTGAAATATTTTCAACCCCCTCCCGAGATATTAAATAGTTTTTTCAGATTAGAACTCGAGTTTGTTTATTTTTTGAACGACTATTTAACCTCTTCTCCGTATATACAAATACGGTCTCCATTACTGTATTTTTATTTAAAATAGAAATTGAAATATTTTCAACCCCCTCCCGAGATATTAAATAGTTTTTTCAGATTTGAACTCGAGTTTGTTTATTTTTTGAACGACTATTTAACCTCTTCTCCGTATATACAAATACGGTCACCATTACTGTATTTTTATTTAAAATAGAAATTGAAATATTTTCAACCCCCTTCCGAGATATTAAATAGTTTTTTCAGATTTGAACTCGAGTTTGTTTATTTTTTGAACGACTATTTAACCTCTTCTCCGTATATACAAATACGGTCACCATTACTGTATTTATATTTGAAACAGAAATTGAAATATTTTCAACCCCCTCCCGAGATATTAAATAGTTTTTTCAGATTTGAACTCGAGTTTGTTTATTTTTTGAACGACTATTTAACCTCTTCTCCGTATATACAAATACGGTCACCATTACTGTATTTATATTTGAAACAGAAATTGAAATATTTTCAACCCCCTCCCGAGATATTAAATAGTTTTTTCAGATTAGAACTCGAGTTTGTTTATTTTTTGAACGACTATTTAACCTCTTCTCCGTATATACAAATACGGTCACCATTACTGTATTTTTATTTAAAATAGAAATTGAAATATTTTCAACCCCCTCCCGAGATATTAAATAGTTTTTTCAGATTAGAACTCGAGTTTGTTTATTTTTTGAACGACTATTTAACCTCTTCTCCGTATATACAAATACGGTCACCATTACTGTATTTTTATTTAAAATAGAAATTGAAATATTTTCAACCCCCTCCCGAGATATTAAATAGTTTTTTCAGATTTGAACTCGAGTTTGTTTATTTTTTGAACAACTATTTAACCTCCTTCCCCTATGTACAAACACGGTCACCATTATTGTGTTAATATTTAAAATAAAAATTGAAATATTTTCAACCCCCTCCTGAGATATTAAATAGTAATTTCAGATTTAAACTCGAGTTTGTTTATTTTTTGAACGACTATTTAACCTCTTCTCCGTATATACAAATACGGTCAACATTACTGTATTAATATTAAAAATAAAAATTGAAATATGTTTAATCCCTCCCGAGATATTAAATAGTTTTAATACTTGTTTTTCTACAAAAATACCCTATGTCCCTAACTACTGTATAATACATCGTGTTGTCACCGAGTTATGCTAAGGACTTTACACCATATTTTCCAAAAAAAATTACAGGAAAAAGAAGAATTCAATAGAATGAAATAGTTGTATATTTGTGTCTTTGTCTTACAAAAATCATTATTTGTTGAGTGAGTGTACAATCCTTTATTGTATTACTCTATGATTCCATAGATATGTACACGTACGGACTTAACACTTTGTTTCCCAAAAAAAATTACATTAAGAAGAAGAGTTAATTAGAATGAAATAGTTATATATTCCCCTCTCTGTCTTACAAAAAACATTTTTTTGCGAGTTAGTGTACATTCTTTTATTGTAGTATTACTGTATGGTTCCATAGATATGTAGGTGTACGGACTTAGCACTTTGTTTCCCAAAAAAATTACAGTAAAAAGAAGAGTTAATTAGAATGAAATAGTTATATATTTCCATCTCTGTCTTACAAAAAAACAAAATTTGTGAGTGAGTGTTCATTCTTGTTTTTGTTTTTCTATGTCGTGTTTCCTGTCTTACAATATATAGTGGAAAGGGATAGATTTATATTTAACAATACCTCTCGCTTATTACAAATGATGGAACAACAGCACCTGCCGCCAACCAAATCAAAGTGTAAAGATGCCAGTAGATTTTTATTTAACAATACCTCTCGCTAATTATAAATGAGGATAGAACAGTATCTCCCGCAAATAAATCAAAGTGTAAAGATGGCATTAGATATTTTAGCAACAATACCTCTCGCTAATTACAAATAGAAATAGAGAAGTAGTACCTCCCGTCAATTGAACCTCCCCTCTGCTATGCCCTGTAAAGTTAATACATTTTATCGATTGGAGAGCTATACTTTTAAATAAAAAAATCTGATGTGGCCAGCACAATACCTTCCGTCAATCCTGTGTATTATGTATAAATCCCATACATAAATTTTCTTGCAAGAGATTCTAAATTTCCAGTAAAATTATTTCATAAACTATGCATATTGCACTTGACACATATTATCTTCTTCTTTAGTTTTTCCCATTCATTAGGGGTCGCTATTTTTTATTTTCTTCTTCCACTCATTTTTTTGCGTGTCGTTCTCATTCAGTTCTTTTTCTCAAGTCTTCCGCAATACAGTCCTTCCATCTTATCTTTGGTTTTTTCAACCTTTTATTACTAAGCTGTTCATTCTTCTTCCAATATATTCTTCATCTCTCCTCATGACATTTTCAAACCAATGTAATCGTCTCTTTTGTATCTTTCTACAAACTTCTAACACTAGAATATATTTCCCTTATTCTTTCATTCCGTGTCTTCCCTAACATCTTTTCAACATCCTCATCTCAGCCACATTCACTTTTCATTGATGCTCACATCTGTCAATTTGAATTATCTGAATATATTAGTAGTTTTCATGTTTAGCATAGCTGGCTGATTTATAAAATTTAATATATTTATAAATCTTTAACTCTATATATATATTGAATATGAAGTATAAAACTCATCATTGAAATTTTTGACCAAAGACAATACCTTCCTTACCTAAAGGTGACGGGAGGTAAAAACAACCAATCGCAGGCTGGCTAAAGTGATATTTAATATTTTTACAATACCTCCCGCCAACTAAATCAAAGTGTAGATTTTTATTTAACAACAATACCTCTCGCTAATTACAAATCAGGATAACACAACAGTACCTCCCGCCAACTGAATCAAAGTGTAAAAATAACATCAGATTTTTTACCAACAACACCTCCTGCTGATTACAAATGGATATTTAAAAACTGTTGGATATAATATCGCATGGTACGCGTGTATTTATATAAATTAATTGAGAAAAACATTACTTTCCTCAAGTATCTTGTGTAATGAAGACACTTTTGTCATACGAAATTTTATCCTATAGTTTTTAAAGTCGTTAAGATCACAAACTAATAATAATTATTTAATAGGCGGACATTTCATCCAGAAACTTGGAGAATTTGGATGCAGATTTCGAGCTTTGGATTTCAATACTCTTCTGCTGCTATAGTTTGCAAGTTCAAGGATCTTGGAAGGGATAGCTGAGCACCAGACAAATCTACGACGTAGCCGGTCCATTAATGGATGAACTGGTAGGAATCTTTATTTTTTTATAAAGTGTTTTGTTCTCATACTCAACCATGAGAACTTATAGTCAAAGGATTATGACTATCTGCCTAATTATTAACTTGTTCTCATATTCAACCATGAGAACTTAGTCAATGAAATATGACTATTATAAATGTCTAAATATTATCTTGTACTCAAATTCGATTTTGAGTATTACATTGAAAGAAATATAACTTTCATGAATGTCTTTATAATATTCAAACAATTTAAAATTGAAATGTCGACTGTTTATCAATAAAATAAATATTATAATTGTCTAAATATTATCTTGTACTCAAATTCGATTTTGAGTACTACATTGAAAGAAATATAACTTTCATGAATGTCTTTATAATATTCAAACAATTTAAAATTGAAATGTCGACTGTTTATCAATAAAATAAATATTATAAATGTCTAAATATTATCTTGTACTCAAATTCGATTTTGAGTATGACATTGAAAGAAATATAACTTTCATGAATGTCTTTATTAATATTCAAACAATTTAAAATTGAAATGTCGACTGTTTATCAATAAAATAAATGTATGGGACCATATAATTAGCATATATCTTTCAGGAATTGGACATCAAGAAGACTAAAATAATATTAGATTATAAATTGTACTACTCAAAAGTGAATAGGGATTTAAAATTACTTTTTCGTTTAAATATTGATACAAATAAACATAAGTAATATTTAGCTCTCATAAATAAAACTTTTTGTAATATATTTATTCACTTTTGAGTAGTTTAGTTTTAAGTTCTTTGAAATGTATTTTCAGGTGTTAATTAAATAAACTTTGGCTCATCGCGCCGTTGAGCAAACACGCGTTTTCTTTAAATATTAAAAATAAATTGATAAAGTTGAAGTGCATTCCCTACCGATAATTCATCATAAAATCGTGCGTTTTGATTGCCCAGACGGCATCTAGGGAGAGTGAATGTGAAAAAAAAAAATTGAATGAATTGGTGTGTCGGGGCATGCTTGCTGTCGAATGGTGAGAGAATCAGGAAGTAGGGGGTGTGAGATTCGAAACTTGTTTGTGGGTTCGGGTTTCCTTATTTTTTTATTCATAATTATAACATCACGGTTAGTGGGATGGTTAGGTAGGATTCGTGCGCGATTTCCATAATTGAGTGGACTGATATGTATAGCATTCACAACGCCATGTGAAACCTATATTCTGGTGGATCGCTTCACACTTGTGTGAATGTTTCTAGGGACAGTTTAATTCTTTTGTACCAGTGCTGACCGCCGTTCGTATCGGCCTTTGCTCTAGATTGGACGCTATAACCGCTAGACTCAAATGAGAAAAGTTTTAAACGAACCTGAATGCTTACACAGGAAGCTTTCTTATGGCCTTATGTGCTCTCCTCATCCGGAGGCAACGTAATCATCGTTTAATTTTAATGGCAACGAATAATTAAAGACAAAATAAAGTTTTTCTTTGATTTAACTTTGTTTAAGCACACGGGTTGACCGCGTTCGGTGTTAGGTGTATCGGGAATGGCCGGGCGATGCCATCGGGAGTAGCTCTTTATTGCATCCAAGCCGTGGAATATCACTTAATTGCTTCCCTTGTCCTTAATTGGCTCGCGTTGTAGGCCGTAAACCCTAGGGGTCGCGACTGGGGTCGGCTAAGCCCCCACGTAAACTACTGTGAGGACCGCCCCGGAGTCCTCACTTTTTTGTTTTAGCTCGTATATCTCTCTCTCACTTCACCGTAGCTTAACATAGTCTAGATATAAGATAGCTTGCGTAGACATAAGATAGCTTAGATATAAGATAGGCAAGGGTTGTTTTTGCTTTTTGAGAGAGAGAAAATTAACGTAACTTACCATTTTTAGATTTGCTTTTGTTTGAAAAAGATATTAACGTAAGATAGGCTTTTTTGTGCACTTCATAAACTTAATTTGGGGGGAACTACAATAGTTTAAGTTAGAGTATTATTGTATACGGAACTGTATTTATCTAATAAATGGTATATATAGGGAGCGTGGGTTTTTGGTATGAGGGTGGTGTCTCCCTATATACATCATTTATTATATAAAACGTTTCATTTATAGTTTTAAGATAGTTATAAGTTAAAAAATTACCAACGCCGCCGTCTCCGACATTGCAGTGCCGATTCGGATGCGTCTTCATGGCTTCCTCTGCATAATGACTTGTTTAAAATGTATGTACAATAAAATAATATTTTGTGTTTATTTTAATTTAAACCCATCACATTAGTTTTAAAGTTAGGTAGTTTTAGTAAAAATTGTAATTATTATTAAGTATTTTGACGCGGTCAGGGCAAAGTTAGATTTTAAGTATTTATTGTAAACGAAGCTTTATATTAATAAATATTATATATTTTGGTGAGTGGGCGGTTGAGGTGGTAACACCAAAAATATATAATATAGTTAATATAAAGGTTCGCAAACGGTCTTAAACTGAATAAGAAATATTGTACCTTTAACAATGGGAACAAGGAATCTTATTTGGGGACCCCAAGTTTTAGTTTGTTAAATAAGTATTGTAAACGGAACTCTAATATTATATTATATATTTGGGCGGTTTTAGTCAAAATATATAATATTTATTTGGAGTTTCGAATCAGTTATACAACTAAAACATTTGTTACCGTATAAATTGTCATTATCATGGCTATTTTATTTGTTGTAAATTATTTTGCATCTTTATTCTGTAAATAAAAGTTAAATCTCCAGATAAACTTTTATTTGCAGAATAAAGATGCAAAATAATTTACAACAAATAAAATAGCCATGATAATGACAATTTATACGGTAACAAATGTTTTAGTTTTATAACAACCAGTGTGACATTGTTATAAATTGTTAATAGATTTGTTAACAAATTTGGTAGGAAATAATTATGAACAGAATTTTTAAACTTAAAATATTTTAAGATTCATTTGTTATATTTCTGTTCATATTTGTTACTAAATTTGATAACAAATCTATTAACAATGTATGACTGTCAAATAGTCTTTTGTAATGACAATAAACTTTAATTTTTATAAGTTGAATTGTTGTAATTTCTTGTTCTTATAATACAAATATATTATTATGTTAAAAATTTTGTAATTTCTTATTCTTATAATACAAATAATTTTTTTTGTTAAAAATAAGTCCCTATACGTATGTAGTTTTTAAAACGTCCGCACCTGTCGATAAAGAATTCAACTAGAGTATTAGCTACAAAAAAATTTTTTTTCACCTTTATTCTGTATAAAATTTTCAAAGTTATACGTCCCATTTTCACTACGTATAAATTCCCAATAGGTATACGTTCCATTTTCACTGAGTACAAATTCCCAATAGGTATACGTCTCATTTTCACTGAGTATAAATTCCCAATAGGTATACGTCTCATTTTCACTGAGTATAAATTCCCAATAGGTATACGTCCCATTTTCATTAAGTACAAATTCCCAATAGGTATACGTCTCATTTTCACTGAGTATAAATTCCCAATAGATATACGTCTCATTTTCACTAAGTATAAATTCCCAATAGGTATACGTCCCATTTTCACTAAGTACAAATTCCCAATAGATATACGTCTCATTTTCACTGAGTATAAATTCCCAATAGGTATACGTCCCATTTTCATTAAGTACAAATTCCCAATAGGTATACGTCCCATTTTCACTAAGTACAAATTCCCAATAGGTATACGTCCCATTTTCACTTAGTACAAATTCCCAATAGGTATACGTCCTATGTGCTGCCCCCTAACGGCCATTTTTGGAACTATTCGTAAACACGGCTTATTTCTGGTTGCCTATATTTTAGGCGTAATGATTTTCGACAGGTGCTGCCCCCTAGCGGTCATTTTTAGAACTATAGGTATACGTCCCATTTTCAATAAGTACAAATTCCCAATAGGTATACGTCCCATTTTCATTAAGTACAAATTCCCAATAGGTATACGTCCCATTTTCACTAAGCACAAATTCCCAATAGGTATACGTCCCATTTTCACTTAGTACAAATTCCCAATAGGTATACGTCCTATGTGCTACCCCCTAACGGCCATTTTTGGAACTATTCGTAAACACGGCTTATTTCTGGTTGCCTATATTTTAGGCGTAATGATTTTCGACAGGTGCTGCCATCTAGCGGTCATTTTCAGAACTATATACGTATAGGAACAAAATCTTGCAGAATTAATCCCCTAAAGAAAAGGAATTAAAAAGAAATAGACAAATTATATTTTAATTTAAATTTTATTGTATAAAATATTGAAGATTAGGGTAGTTTACATGAAATACAAGTATGTAAGATACAAATAAACAATAAATACAAGTAAAATTTATACAAACTATTATTTAAACATCCCTATTTCTAATTTTTCAGGACAAGGGTAAGTATATTTATATATAAAATACAAAGAAGAAGAATTGAAAATACAATTTAAACTGTGAACATAATAAAGGCAACAATGTATTACAAATAAACAATAAAAAATACTTAAACTAATACAAGTTTTTATTTAACAACCCCTTATTTATTCCAGGGGAAAATACCACAACAAAGAGACAGGGAAGTATGTACAGTTAATTCCGCTTAATTATGACAACAGGGAAGTATGAGAACTCTATTATGTAATAATAAATGTTGTAAAATGCCATTTTAAAACTAAAGAAATATTACAGAAAAACTAAGCTGAAACGATTTGCAACTTACCCTTAAAACATAGCTAATTTTATTTGAAATAACATTTACGAGTTCTATTCTGTACAACAAAAACAAGTGATATAAAAAAAATGAGAATTTGTTCAACTTTTTTAAAAACGAAGCTGTCAAATTTTAATTAGCGCATTTTTAAACCCTTGGCCCTACGCCCTTGAAACTTAAATATGTTGTTCTACGATCCCGACATTTCAAAGGATGCTAAGGGAACGCGAAATTTCAAGGAAATCGCTGAAAACCCAACCGTTTCCGAGATACACACCCTTAAAGTTTTCCGAAGGGTTTAATGCTTAAATACGTTAATTAAAAGGGCTAAAAGGTCGGATAATAGCGTATCGGGAGGATTTGAACCCGCCCTTTCCATTGGCTTACGCAGAATTGACGAAAACCATTTGATTTACAATATATTTGCCCTTCAAGTATGTGGCGAAGGGCCTACGCTAACTCCGGAACTAAAAGGGCCGGATAAGTTTTATTAGGTTTCTTTGGACCTGCATAATAATATATGGACCCTTCAAATTCATAGCGAAGGGCATGCGCTAATTCCGGAACTAAAAGGGCTAGAAGGGCCGGACAAGTTTTATTAGGTTTCTTTGGACCCGCATAATAATATATTTACCCTTCAAGTTCATGGCGAAGTGCATGCGCTAATTCCGGAACTAAAAGGGCTAGAAGGGCAGGACAAATTTTTAAACTTACTTGGACCTGCATAATTGAAATCCGTGGTCAGATTTTCTCGAAGGGCTCAAATAAGCCCTAAGCCCTTTGAAAAAGGCGGACTCCTGTCGGATGATTGTTTTCGTACCTAGAGAACTTAATACTAAAGGATAGGATAGGAAAATTCGTAAAAACCTTAAAAAATAGGATATTTCCCTGTCTCTTTTGTTATTACATAGGAAAGGTAAATAAACAACTCTTTTATTTATTTATTCTTATAAAAATATCATCTATTATCTTCATCCAGTGTCGTAGTTACCGTATCCTATCTCGGGGTGTAGTCCAGCCCTTCGCGGAACCTGAAAACAAACATAAACATTATTTATTTTGAGCGGCAAGGTACAAAAGATATAACAAATAAACACTTAATTATAGTGGGGGTATTACGTGGTACTATTAATATTATGTTTTTAAAATAAAGACTTCAGTTCCTATTGGGCTTCGGTGAAGTGAACATGGTGTGTGTTTGTGAATAATCGTGTCGTGTAAATAGCAAACGAAAAACTTACGAATTTTTATTGCAATCGTTCTCTACTACAACTTATAGTTTGCGATATATTTTCAAAATACTAGATTTACCCTGTAACCTTCTTAAAATTATTTAAATAACGCTAAATAGTTTTAAATTTGTTTAAATTTTGTAAAAATAATCTAAATTTAAATAAGTTAATAGTGAACTATTTTTAAACGTTTAATTATTATTATTTACAATAAAATATAAATATTCCAGATTCATTATAATTTTAATTATAATTTAAAATGTTGCATAAGTCTCTGTTTGCCCGTTGGTGTTTATTATTTAATCCTCAGTCAAAATTTTATTGTTGTAAATGTTAGTTTACTATACGGTTCTTGTATATTTAAAAATAAAATGTCTCTAGTGCTATTAAAATAACTATAATTGTTCGTAAAAGTGTGGTTTATTGTTTTATAATATCAAGTGTTATAAACATGTTATTCTAATTGGTGTGAGTGTTACGTAATGTGTACTGCTCTGTGAGAATCGCCGATGATGATATATTACTGTGATGATAAAACACCGGATGATATATTAAGAAAATTCGCTGTCTTCACAAATACATGTAAGTATGTGACACTTCTCTTTCTTCTCTAAACTGTTTAACTCAAAACTATGTGTCTGCCGTATCCTAATAGTGAATTTTATACAAAATATAAATTTTTACGTCCCTATTTATTATCTTTATTCGTGTAGCAATGATAAATGAAAATATGAATCAAGTGCACAAGACAAAGTTCAGAGAAAATTTAATTGAAACACATTTTATTTTAACGCTCCGTAACTCCTTAACCAATCAAAGTTAAAAATTATAATCAGATGTATCTTATAGAGAATTTTATGTAGATTCCAAATATTCATCGTGCAAGTTGATATCTTTAATCATGTAGAAGTAATAAATAAAAATGTGAAATAAAAAAGCATGACAAAAATTAGTGAAATATACAGTTTACCTCACATTTATTTTGCATAGACTTTGACGTCTGGAGATGGTTTCCTGATGCTGGCATCGAAATGAAGTCCACCAGGGTCGGAGAGACGCCCCCAGGATACGGTAGACGCACGAACGGGTTCTCCAAGTCGCGATGTCTGCATCTCTTACCGCTGGAACGTCGAAAACGTGAACAGCTGTAAAAAAATATAAGATTTGTAATAACTTATTTATTGTATCTCCAATTTGTGTTTATCTGAACTAATAATACAGCTTTTTATATTAATATCTAAAGTTAAAATTTCCTATAGAAAACTATTTGTCAACATTTAAACGATTTTAAAATTTTGCTTATGTTAGTGAACAAACGTGTGTGTGGTGTGCTTGTGTACTGTGTCTTCGAAGACGACTTCCCAGGGTTTGGAGAAGACATATGGATACCTTCAGGACATGGAGTTATACTTGGTGAAATAATTTATTTATAGCAAGTAACATTTTTTTTATTATTTTTGTATTATTGAATAGTTGTACCCATTATTGGGTATATCAGCCATTATTTCTAAGGATTATTTTTGATGTAGATATACTTTACATTTCAATAATAATTGTTAATGTTGTATCGAAAATAATTTATTTAGAAATATTTAATGGTAGTCGAACTTCCGTACACAAATATGATATATTGTTGTACATTTCAAAAATGAATTAAAATACTTAAATATTCTTCATTTAAATATAAAGTTTCTTGCACTTTCTTTCATATATATATATATATATATATATATATATATATATATATATATATATATATATATATATATATATATATATATATATATATATATATATATATACATATACAGGGTGTAAACGGAACTAGGGAACGCGATTTTTCTCGGAAGTTATTAGAGATACAAAAAAATCTTTCAAATAAAATTTTTAGTGTTTCTAGCAAGCTAGTTTAATTAATCCAAATCAAAAAAAAAAATAATTTTCGGAGATATACGTATTTTTGACTTTTTTTAAAATGGTACAGCCTATATATTTTTATACTGTTTAGTAGGAAATAATTTTTGCTTTAAAAAAGTTTTTAAAGTTATACCTTCTAAACTTAATAGAATTCGAGATATTGAAGAAAATATTAAAATAGTTTTACTCGAAATTAAAGCTGGCTATGAAAACAAAATTATTGAGTTACGAAACATTTTAATTTACAAATGTACATCAAATTATTGTCTTACTGGTAACACTATAAAAATTGTTCAAAATTTTCACCGGTTTCTTGTATACAAAAATTGAGCCTTTTTAACAAATGTTGATTTACAGTATTATTAATTTTATTATTTAACAGCTTGTCTTATTCTATGTTTTTATTCTTCAAGTGTAGTAACGTGCGTAACATAAACTTTGTTTTTGATGGCACCCCGCAGAAATAAATCTAAGGGCGATAGATCGGGAGACCTTGCAGGCCACATTATAGGTCCTCTTGTTCCAATCCAGGCATTTGGAAATTTTTGATTTAAATAGTTTGTTTCCATAGCCAGCTTTAATTTCCAGTAAAACTATTTTAATATTTTCTTCAATATCTCGAATTCTATTAAGTTTAGAAGGTATAACGTATCGAACTTTTTTAAAGCAAAAATTATTTCCTACTAAATAGTATAAAAATATACAGGGCGTACCATTTAAAAAAAAGTCAAAAATAGGTATATCTCCGAAAATTAAAATATTTTTTTTCTGATTTACATTAATTTATGTAGCTTACTAAAAACACTAATAATTTTATTTGAAAGATTTTTTTGTATCTCTTATAACTTCCGAGAAAAATCGCGTTCCCTAGTTCCGTTTACACTTGTATGTGTTAGATAGGGCTATAACTAAAAAGTTGAAAAGCCGACAAAATATTAATATTATTATTATTATTATTATTATTATATATATATATAATACAGGATGATCACGCGAGAATGTACAAGCATTTATCTCCGTTATTAAGCGAGATAGCGATTATCTTCAAATAAACAAATTTACTATAGACAATATGGACAATAATATGTCATATCAAGAAGCGTTCTGTTACTTCTGGTTCCGGAGTATGTAATACAAACTTTGAAATTTCAAATGGAACATACTATATTTTTCTATATTTTTAAAAAGTACATAAAATTTTCTTTACAATGGTAGTAAATTAGTAGTACGTTGTATTATTAAAAAATAAAATGGCGGACGTTTGAAAGATGAATATATTGAATGGAAAAAAATCTGATGTGGCCAGCACATAACCTCTCGCCGTATATTTTACCTGGCTGTATGCATAAAGCAAAGAATATTTTTATAAATACAAATAATATATTCATATAAATCTATGACGTATAAACTTCTTTATTATTCAATAATAGCATGTCTCAACATGAAGATATTTTACCATAAATTATGTTACAATAAATTACAAAGTAGAGTTTACCATATATAAATATTAGGCTGGTAACAGCAATTTTCAATTCGAACAACTTTGTTTACTTTCTCTTCATATTCTTCTAGTAAAAACATTAATTTTGGGCGGTCTAAAATGTATATATCTGGATTGTGCATCTATTCTTATATATCTTCTTTTACATTTTATTTTTTCATACTTGTTATATCTGAATAACCTTAATTCCCTTTAATAAAGTGACGGATAGATTGCACTCCGATTATTCTTATATCGATGTGTAATTTTGTCAATATTTACAACTTACTTGAGAAGAATTTGATAGCTTTTTCGCAATTCAAAGTTACTCTAGTCTACAGTACTGGTGTACATTGTCCCATAATGTTTGAAACAAATTTAAGTCCTTCAACCTAGACTTGTCATCTCCATAATAGTCACAGATCAAGAATTAAGGGATTCTCCAAATACATTTTTCTTTCATTACTCATTATTTCTGACACTGACATTTATCTGTCAGTTACAAATAATTTAAATTATCAACTATTTTTCATGGCATTCTTTCGGCTGTCAAATTTATTACAACAGATTATTTTATATATTATACTTCTTTTATCTCTAAATCTATGGAATATATAATAAAATATTTAAATGTATCAGATAGAGAATTTAATTTTCTTTAATATTATCAAGAAAAATTTTCAAAAAATAATATTTAGAAGATTTTTTTTCAAGAATCTTCTACTTCCGGTTGTCCAATTGTTACCAAAACCTTTTCAGATCTTCCCATGAATGTCCGATTGGGAAATACGTTGTTAAACAAATTTTAAGTCTTATAGTTTTTGAGTAACCGTCCTTCCAACATCCCACACACACACATCCACACACACACACACACACACACAGACATCATCGTAAAAATGTTAAAATCGGATTGTAGGGACCTTAAAACGTGCTTATTCAATAAAATCTGGATATGCGATTTTTAGCATGAATCCAATACCTCTCTTAGCGAGAGGTAAAAAATTAAGTGCGTCAGATTTTATTGTTTTTTGGTAATAGATGATGATATTTTTTGAGATAAATTCATTTATATGACGTAACCTAGGCAACAAATCCAATAAAACAAAATTCCACACTTCCTTGACTTATTTTATAAGATATTTCAAACGTCCGCCATTTTACTTTTTAATAATACAATGTCCTACTTGTTTACTATCATTGTAAAGCAAATTTTGCGAACTTTTGAAAAATATAGAAAAATATAGTGTACCATTTGAAATTTCAAAATTGGTATCACATACTCCGGAACCGGAAGTAACAAAATGCTTCTTGATACGACATCTTATTGACCATATTATCTATAGTAAATTTTCTTATTTGAAGATAATCGCTATCTTGCTTAATAAGGGAGATAATTGTCGGTTCATTCTCGCGTGATCATCCTGTTTATATACAGGATGTTAATAAAAAAACTTTACACACTTTAGCAGATGATAGTATAGATGAATACAAGAAAAAAATTCTAATACACTTAGGTCCAATACTCATTGGTTTTTAGAAAATTTGTGTATGGAATTTGTACATAATACACAGGATTGACGGAAGGTATTGTGCTGGCCACATCAGATTTAACAACTAAGGACTCTAGGTGTTTACGATCAAGTGCGTGAGTCTCTTCGACGACGGCTGCAACTTTGTTTACAATTGATCGTAAACACCTAGAGTCCTTAGTTGTTAAATCTGATGTGGCCAGCACAATACCTTCCGTCAATCCTGTGTATTATGTACAAATTACATACATAAATTTTCTAAAAACCAATGAGTATTGGACCTAAGTGTATTAGAATTTTTTTCTTGTTTTCATCTCTACTATCACCTGCTAAAGTGTGTAAAGTTTTTTTATTAACACCCTGTATATATATATATATATATATATATATATATATATATATATATATATATATATATATATATATATATATATATATATTAATAATTACAAACGATTAAAAAAATTCAAAGTTCATATTATTATCTATAACTACTAATTCAAATGTTAATTTCGAATATATTTTTATTGTTACAGAACCATGTAACAGAGAAATGAACATGGTCCAGGACGAGCCGTAGAAGGATGTGAGTGAGTTGCAGAAGAATATGAATCCAGATTTCGGCTCTGGAGATGGTCACACTGTTGCAGAACATCGCAAAACACCCCCAAACATATATTTGGGCTTCTCAAGATTAATGTATATTATTTATGTAAATAAATAAATAAAACTTATCCTTCCAAACATTACGTATTATTTTTATAAAATTAATACATGGCAAAAAACATCGGTACATAATTTACTCATATCATTAAACGACATATGTATTTTATATATATTCATATTTATACATGACCTACATAACAAATTCACAAGCATACCTAAATATATTGTGACGTGCACCCCTGAGAGAAAAGTATGCATGCGCCGCTACTGATAGCATGTTCGCGAACAATGACGTAATCCCTTCGAAAGAACGTACCAGAGCCCTGATTCTGTAACTTGCGTGAGCATTTACGACACCAATACTAACACAAATTAGTCACATGTATACAGTATGCCATCTATTAGAGATCTGAAGAACTACTAGTTATGACGTCATACATTGCGAGACACGCAAATATAGTTGCGTGACCTACAGAGGTCCTGTTTCTTACTTGCGTGACTATCTATCTCACTTTAATTCTGTAGTTGTCTCGTGTTGCTGTCATTTTGCGCGTTTTGTTGTTGTTTTATTTTTATTGTTATATTACGTCTTTTGTTGTTTCTTGTTATTTTTAATTTGTTTTTATTTTTATCGTTTCTTTTTCGTGATTAAATAATTCACAAATGTAAGTGTATCATAATTTGAGGTTATCAATTTACCTTATTATTTGGTTTATATTGTTAAAATTGTTTCAGATTATACCTAGTTCTCCTCATAATGGCTTAACTGGCATTTTTATAGCTTTAGCTGAGGAGGAGATATTAGAAGAAAGGTATGATACCCGAATAATACGTAGAAAGTTGAGGGATGCATAAAATCCTTTCGAAATGAGGAATACAGATTTTTTTTTTAGATTAAGCAAAGAAGCCTGTATGACATTGACGCTATGATGAATTCAAACCTAATACCAATATTAAACTTCGCGACATAAAAACCTAATGCACAAAATTCCCCATAAAACTCACTAGGAACAAACAGTGACGTCATTTAATGTAGTCACGCAAATTTAGTCACGCAAATGCTCACGCAAGTTACAGAATCAGGGCCCAGAGCGATAATACAATCACCGACGCGCTGAGACAGGTTAATTGCGCCGTGACCTCATTCCTTTGTATACGGGTCATTGTCGCTTTAGAAGAGTTCTAGAATGATAGGGGCTGTATAAATACCGTCGGGAGAACAGCGGGAGACAGTCTCATATATACAAGCAACCAGATATGAACTCGGTGATATAAATAAACAGTTTAACAGTTGTTAACATAAATAAATGTAGTTATATAAATAAGTGTAGTGATATAAATGTTAGTTAGATAAATAATCGTAGTGTTTAAGCATTTAATAATATTTTTAGTGTTTATAATTATTTTTTCTATTTCGGTGTTCTTATGTTTCTATAAACGCACTGTTTTGTACTGCAAACACGACGTTTAGAAGATCTATAAGCGTACTATTTTTGGCGCCTTTCATGTTCTCGAGTTGGTAGTCATGCTTTCATAACTGACAGATGACAGGTAACCTCAAAATGGTAAGTTGTTGATAATATTTCAACATATTACTTTTAATTATGGATTTTTATACTTTCTTTAGGTGATAGGACTAGAAAAAAATATAATATTAATTTCACAACCAGAATCAGACCTTGAATCATAAATACAATACACCTTGCAATACACTAATTAATCAATTGTTAGCGAGAAGCGTTACCAACATAAACATAACTAACAAAAAAATACCTAGTCATAATTTGACGTCGCAATTTAAATAAATTTAATCGTAAAAATACCTCAATAGAAAAAATAGTATAAAAAACACGTATCATAAGGCCTGTTGACGCACTCGTCCTTTGTAAAACTCGCCTAGCGGCTCGTTTTCCAAACTTGGACTCGTACGTTAACAGATTGCCTTATGATACTTGTGTTTTAATGTACTATAATCATAGTGTTAGTTGTTTTTATTATCTTTTAATATTTAATCCTTTATCGTTTAATAAACGTATTCTTTTAGTTAATAGTAATTGTCTATGTTTTACACTTCACCCATATAAATAAAAACGTTACAATATACATACTTTATACAGGGTACAGAAAACAAAAAGCTAAATTCAAATATTACCTATTAAAATTTAACTCCGTATTCGGCTATTACAATTCCTAAAACATTATATACATATAGAAAACAATGCTCTGAATTCAAATTTGAAAACCGCAAGTCTCTATCTCATTTAGTTTTTGAGTATTTTATTTTTAACTTAATATATTCAACAGACATTTACCTATATTTTTCAACAATCATAGCTGATTTTTTTTTCAGCAATTCGAATTCCTGAAACAGCATATATATATATATATATATATATATATATATATATATATATATATATATATATATATATACAAAAGAACCTTCTAAATTCAAATTTGAAAACCGCACACCGCTATTTCACTTATTTTTTGACTATTTTATTTTTAACTTAATATATTCAATAGACATTTACCTATATTTTTCAACAATCACAGCTGAATTTTTTTTCAGCAATTCGAATTCCTGAAACCTAGCATATGTATAGATAAGAACCCCCTGAATCCAAATTTAAAAACCGCAAGTCTCTATCTCACTTTGTCTTTGAGTATCTTATTTTAAACTTAATATATTTCACAGACATTACCTATATTTTTCAACAATCATAGCTGATTTTTTTTCAGCAATTCGAATTCCTGAAACATAGCATATATGTATGTAACGAAAGGTTTATCTTCGTTTGATAATCCAATCGGAACAGCTGATCAACAATGGGCGAGGCTAACGTGGCGGATAACTTGATAAATATTGAAGTATGCTTGATCCGCCACATGTATATAGAAAAAAAAAACCCTGAATCCAAATTTAAAAACCGCACACCGCTATTTCACTTAGTTTTTGACTATTTTATTTTTAACTTAATATATTCAATAGACATTTACCCGAGTATTTACCTATATTTTTCAACAATCACAGCTGAATTTTTTTCAGCAATTCGAATTCCTGAAACCTAGCATATGTATAAATAAGAACCCCCTGAATCCAAATTTAAAAACCGCAAGTCTCTATCTCACTTTGTCTTTGAGTATTTTATTTTAAACTTAATATATTCAACAGACATTTACCTATATTTTTCAACAATCATAGCTGAATTTTTTTCAGCAATTCGAATTCCTGAAACATAGCATATACTGGGTGATCACGCGAGAATGAACCAGCAATTATCTTTGATATTAAGCGAGATAGCGATTATCTTCAAATAAATAAATTTACTATAGACAATATGGGCAATAAGACGTCGTATCAAGAAACGTTCTTTTACTTCCTGTTCCGGAGTATGTTGTACCAACTTTGAAATTTCAAATAGAACATACTATATTTTTTTATATTTTTGAAAAGTATATAAAATTTGCTTTACAATGGTAGTAAGTTAGTAGTACGTTATATTATTAAAAAATAAAATGGCGGACGTTTGAAATATGAATATATTGAATGAAAAAAAAATCAAGTGTAAGATTTTATTGTTTTTTGTTCATAGATGATGAATTTTTTTGAGATAAATTCGTTTACATGACGTAACCTAGGCAACAAATCCAATAAAACAAAATTCCACACTTTCTTAACTTATTTTGTAAGATATTTCAAACGTCCGTCATTTTACTTTTTAATAATACAACGTCCTACAAACTTACTACCATTGTAAAGCAAATTTTTTGTATATTTCGAATATATAAAAAATATAGTATGTTCCATTTGAAATTTCAAAGTTGGTATCACGTACTCCGGAACCGGAAGTAACAGAACGCTTCTTGATACGATGTCTTATTGCCCATATTGCCTATAGTAAATTTTCTTATTTGAAGATAATCGCTATCTTGCTTAATAACGGAGATAATTGCTGGTTCATTCTCGCGTGATCACCCTGTATATAGAAAAAAACCCTGAATCCAAATTTAAAAACCGCACACCGCTATTTCACTTATTTTTTGGCTATTTTATTTTTAACTTAATATATTCAATAGACATTTACCTATATTTTTCAACAAGCATAGCTGAATTTTTTTTCAGCAATTCGAATTCCTGAAGCATAGCATATGTATAGATAAGAACCCCTTGAATCCTTTAGAAAAGTATTTGTCCTTAAACAAGCATAAATGATAAATTTTTCAGCAATAAATATCTCCCTTTCAGGCAACCCTTAATATATTTCGCTGGTAGTTCATTAACCTTAACAAAATTTACAAAAATCTTATGCGGTAGTCAACAAGTTACATAATACTTACACAGTCATTATAATTTTTGTTACTCATTATTTTAACTATTTTTTTTATTATTATCTAATGGCTCAACTGTTATACACATTAATTTTATCAGTTTCATTGTTACAGTGCTAGTGAACAGACGTGTATGTGATGTGCTCGTGTAGTGTGCCTTCGAGGACGACCTCCTGCAGCTTGGAGAAGACATATGGACACCTTCAGGACTTGGAGTTATACTTAGCGAAATAATTTATTTATAGTAAATATTATTTTTTTATTATTTTTAACTACTGAATAGTTGTACCCATTATTGGGTATATCAGCCATTATTTCTAAGGATTATTTTTGATGTAGATATACTTTACATTTCAATTTTAGAATTATTTAGTGCCGTATACTCATATCATATATTATTGTACATGTTATATTTGTATTTTACTACATATATTTTATTTTATATTTAAGTAATTATGAATATCTATAACATTAAATGGAGATTTTTCCATTTTTTGTTGGTAATATTATAATAGGACACCACTAACGTAATTGCGTAATATAGGTCTCAATAAATAACTGTCTATATAAATGTACACATAATGCAATACAATCAATACTTCAGAAATTAATTAAAATACTTAAATATTCTTTTAAGATTGAATTTCTCGCACTTTCTTTCATATTGTTTTTACCTCTCGCTAAGAGAGGTATTGGATTCATGCTAAAAATCGCATATCCAGATTTTATTGAATAAGCACGTTTTAAGGTCCCTACAATCCGATTTTAACATTTTTACGATGATGTCTGTGTGTGTGTGTGTGTGTGTGTGTGTGTGTGTGTGTGTGTGTATGTATGTAGGATGTTGGAAGGACGATTACTCAAAAACTATAAGACTTTAAATTTGTTTAACTACGTATTTCCCAATCGGACATTCATGGGAAGATCTGAAAAGGTTTTGGTAACAATTGAACAACCGGAAGTAGAAGATTCTTGAAAAAAAATCTTCTAAATAATATTTTTTGAAATTTTTTCTTGATAATATTAAAGAAAAATAAATTTTCTTTCTGATACATTTAAATATTTTATAATATATTCTATAGATTTAGAGATAAAAGAAATATAATATGTAAAATAATCTGTTATAATAAATTTTACAGCCGAAAGAATGGCCATGGAAAATAGTTGAAAATTTAATTTTTTTGTAACTGACAGATAAATGTCAGTGTCAGAAATCCGAAGACATTACTGAAGAGTTTTTCTGGGAAGTACATACATTATATTATTTCTTAATGTATTAATAGAATTGGAAACATTTCGAAAAATTAGAAGAGGACAAAATTTCTTCATCAAAAATGAATTTAAAATTAAACAATCTAAATATATATGGAATAGATATATGCGTAAGTAGAATTTTTGGTGTAGAGTATACAAGAAATGTTAAATACAATAGGGAGCGAGCAGTCATATGATTTTGTTGGCCTTGACAAGCAGATATGGAGGCCCATGTCAGAATGATAGCTAGTAATTATGTATAAATTTCTCATTCTAAATTTAGTGATTTTCCAATTCCATGTGGAGCAGAATTAAATGTTAAATATCTAAGGCATACAAGTAAATTTTAAACTCCTGGTGATAAATTGACGTAAATTTAGAAAATCTTAAAATTTTTAATGAAAAATTCTAACATTTGACATCTATGTACATAATTACTAATTATCATTGTGAAACGGGCCCACACATCTGCTTGTGAAGCCCAAAAATGTAACATTACTGTTCGCGCCCTATACTTATATAACCAAAAAAAGGAAGTGGCGAGAGGTATTGTGCTGGCCACAACAGATTTTTTTTTTTGTAATTACAAACGATACAAAAATATCACAGTTCATATTATTATCTATAACTACTCAACTATTGAAATGTTAATTTCGACTATATTTTTATTGTTACAGAACCATGTAACAGAGAAATGAACTATGGTCCTGGACGAGCCGTGGAAGGATATGAGTGAGTTGCAGAAGAACATGAATCCAGATTTCAGCGTTGGAGATAGTCACACTGCTACAGGACATCGCAAAACATCACCCAGCATGTATATGGATCCCTCAAGACATATTTATAAGATTTGTGTAAATCATTTTATGTAAATTAATAAATAAAACTTAACCTTCTAATCATTAAGTACTCGTATAGAAAATAAATATATCGCAAAATACATAACCAATTCATATCATTAAACAACACCTACATAATAAATTCACATACAATACATACAAGCACACATATACATACATACTTTTTAAAGGGTACAGAAAACAAAAAGCTAAATTTTTTTTTCAGCAATTCGAATGCCTGAAACTTAGCGTATATATATATATATATATATATATATATATATATATATATATATATATATATATATATATATATATATATATATTCCCCTGAATCCAAATTTGAACACCGCAAGTCGCTCTTTCACTTAGTTTTTGAGTATTTTATTATTAACTTAATATATTCAACATACATTTACTTATATTTTTAAACAATGATCACTGAACTTTTTTTCAGCAATTCGAATTCCTGAAACTTAGTGTGTATATAGAAAACAATCTCCGGAATCCAAATTTGATCACCGCAAGGTACTATCTCACTTAGTTTCTAAGTATTTTATTTTAAAATGAATATATTCAACAGACATTTACTTATATTTTCAATCATCATTGAATTTTTTTTCAGCAATTCGAATGCCTGAAACTTATCGTATATATAGAAAACATTCCCCTGAATCCACATTTGAACACCGCAAAGCGCTATCTCACTTAGTTTTTGAATATTTTATTTTTAACTTAATACATTCAATAGACATTTAGTTATATTTTGAAACAAGCATTACTGATTTTTTTTCAGCAATTCGAATTCCTGAAACTTAGCGTATATATAGAAAACAATCCCCTGAATCCAAATTTCAACAACGCAAGTCGCTATTTCACTTAGTTTTTGAATATTTTATTTTTAACTTAATATATTCAATAGACATTTAGTTATATTTTGAAGCAAGCATTACTGAATTTTTCTCAGCAATTCGAATTCCTGAAACTTAGCCTGTATATAGAAAACATTCCCCTGAATCCAAATTTGAATACCGCAAGGCGCTATCTCACTTAGTTTTTGAGTATTTTATTTTTAACTTAATACATTCAATAGACATTTAGTTATATTTTGAAACAAGCATTACTGATTTTTTTTCAGCAATTCGAATTCCTGAAACTTAGCGTATATATAGAAAACAATCCCCTGAATCCAAATTTCAACACCGCAAGTCGTTATTTCACTTAGTTTTTGAATATTTTATTTTTAACTTAATATATTCAATAGACATTTACTTATATTTTGAAGCAAGCATTACTGAATTTTTTTCAGCAATTCGAATTCCTGAAACTTAGCCTGTATATAGAAAACATTCCCCTGAATCCAAATTTGAATACCGCAAGGCGCTATCTCACTTAGTTTTTGAGTATTTTATTTTTAACTTAATACATTCAATAGACATTTAGTTATATTTTGAAACAAGCATTACTGATTTTTTTTCAGCAATTCGAATTCCTGAAACTTAGCGTATATATAGAAAACAATCCCCTGAATCCAAATTTCAACACCGCAAGTCGCTATTTCACTTAGTTTTTGAATATTTTATTTTTAACTTAATATATTCAATAGACATTTAGTTATATTTTGAAGCAAGCATTACTGAATTTTTTTCAGCAATTCGAATTCCTGAAACTTAGCCTGTATATAGAAAACATTCCCCTGAATCCAAATTTGAATACCGCAAGGCGCTATCTCACTTAGTTTTTGAGTATTTTATTTTTAACTTAATACATTCAATAGACATTTAGTTATATTTTGAAACAAGCATTACTGATTTTTTTTCAGCAATTCGAATTCCTGAACCTTAGCGTATATATATAGAAAACAATCCCCTGCATCCAAATTTGAACACCGCAAGTCGCTATTTCACTTAGTATTTGAATATTTTATTTTTAACTTAATATATTCAATATACATTTAGTTATATTTTGAAGCAAGCATTACTGAATTTTTTTCAGCAATTCGAATTCCTGAAACTTAGCCTGTATATAGAAAACATTCCCCTGAATCCATAAATTTGAACACCGCAAGGCACTATCTCACTTAGTTTTTGAGTATTTTATTTTTAACTTAATACATTCAATAGACATTTAGTTATATTTTGAAACAAGCATTACCGGTTTTTTTTTCAGCAATTCGAATTCCTGAAGCTTAGCGTATATATAGAAAACAATCCCCTGAATCCAAATTTCAACACCGCAAGTCGCTATTTCACTTAGTTTTTGAAAATTTTATTTTTAACTTAATATATTCAATATACATTTAGTTATATTTTGAAGCAAGCATTACTGAATTTTTTTCAGCAATTCGAATTCCTGAATCTTAGCCTGTATATAGAAAACATTCCCCTGAATCCAAATTTGAACACCGCAAGGCGCTATCTCACTTAGTTTTTGAGTATTTTATTTTTAACTTAATACATTCAATAGACATTTAGTTAAATTTTGAAACAAGCATTACTGATTTTTTTTCAGCAATTTGAATTCCTGAAACTTAGCGTATATATAGAAAACAATCCCCTGGATACAAATTTGAACACCGCAAGTCGCTATTTCACTTAGTTTTTGAATATTTTATTTTTAACTTAATATATTCAATAAATATTTAGCTATTTTGAAACAAACATGACTGAATTTTTTTACAGGAATTCGAATTCCTGAAACTTGGGGTATATATATAGAACATATCCCCCTGAATACGAATTTGGAAACTGCAAGTCTCTATCTCATTTAGTTATATTTTGAAACAAACATTGCTTAATTATTTTTGAGCAATTCGAATTCCTGAAACTTAATATACTCAATAAACATTTAGATATTTTACGATATAAAATATGAAAATTATGATTTAGCTTTGATTTTTCTGTACCAACGTTTCATCCCCTAACTCAGATACATACATTTATAAATACCTACTGAACATATGTAAATACCTACTGACTTGTAATCTAATATTATGAAAAACTGTGTTATAAATACTATAAAATTAATAGATAACAATATTTATTTTTATATTATATGTACTAATATATATATTTTCCTTAATAGAAAAAAAATCATATGTTACCCTTTATAAAACATAATACTCCTTATACTTAGAAAAACATTTTTTTCTACTTTAGTAAATCCTCCATATATTGTTATCTTTTAAAAGTAGTATTTTCTTATTCATATGTAAAGAAAATGATATACTTTTACGCTGTTATGTAATTATTTCATTCAATATTCATATCTTAATAAATAAATGTACATGTCGAAATAAAATTATATTTACCAAAAATTACACTATATCTTCTGATACACAAAACTATCATCCCTCATGTATACATGTATAAGATAGACTGTTCTTTCAAAGTCAAATTTCACGTATTTAGAGCACATATCACAATCTTTGTATTTGTGAAACTGCGACCGTTTTGTAATGCATCACAAACACAAAGATCAACATATTTAATAATGTATTTCATGTATTATAATATATGTATCATTATTATGTAATATATCTATCAATAAATCCTTGTAAAATAACAATATATTCCATACCAAAAAATCGCATTCCAAAGATCTAGGTTCATATCCCGATAGCTAGCAATGATCCTGTAGCCCGTCAATCTGAAACCAGAGCGACGAGTTACAAAATCTTGCAAATCAAAAATCCAGGTTCGATTCACACCAGCTACCTGTAGCCAGCAACCGCCCGAGCGTCCCAGCGCCAGCATCCAGCCGAGCATCCCAGCCTAGCCAGCCCACCAGGGCGTACTGCAGCCTGCGGTCTGCAGTACGAATCCTGGGGGTCTAGCTAGAAATCCGATAAAAAGCTGTATATAGCTAGATATAGCCGAATTATCGAGATTCACGAAGCAGACCGGCCGGTTCGATTCCATCACCCACGCTGAATGGCTGAAATTCTATCAGACAGCAGTATATAGCTAGAAATTCTTGGTAGAAGGGGTATATTCCACGATTCGGCGTACAAAAGCCCTGCTATAGCATTTTGATCGGTTGGTATCTAATTTTTATGAATAAATACCTTGCTACAAGCCTTCTGTGTCTGAGATTTGTGTTTTGATGAGTACTAGCCTTGCTATGGCGTTACGATTTGAAAAATTTGCAAGTAGTAGACTTGCTATCGGCCATATAGACGTCTGACAGCTCGAAAATGCTTCAATGGTGAGTAAAATGCTATTTTTGGCGTTCTATAGGCTGTAAATCACCGATTCTGAACGATTTTTTAATTTTTACGGGCAGAATCCTTGCTATAGCCTTTCGTTGGCTGAATTTTTAAATTTTGGTGGGTGAATGCCTTGGGATCGGCTGAATATCTGCCCGAGAGCTCAAAAATGCTCGTAGCGGCCGTAAAGTGCTACATTTCGGACGCTCCGGCCTTAAATCGTCGATTTTACACGATTTTTGGATTTTGTCGACCAGAAGCCTTGCTCACGGCTCGAATTTTGCTAGGTAGAAATTTTGTCTAGGCTACATGCTTTTATTATCTGTTGTGCACTAGGCTGGCATTTTGGCGTTAAAAGTATTCATGCAGGTTGTAGATCGGCGATCGTACCGTGGATCGCTATGCGGGGCTCTTGTATCGAATATTGCTGGTTGCTTACCTATAGGGTATAAATCGTTCGTATCCTCCTGATCGCGTTTTGATGATCTAGTTTGTATTTTTGTGCATTGCTGGTTGCTGGAATACAAATTTTGAGGATGGGTAAATAGGTTTTTGAATTGAGAAATTGTATTCATGTTAAAGTATTTATTGGTCATATATAAAACATTTTATTTGTGCTACATATTATAATGATATTATTCTATGAGGACTTAGAAGTAAATAATCAAATATATGTCGCCAAATATATATTAAATTGTATTATACAAGATATTACATAATATTGCAGATTTCTGCGAGTATAATATAATATAGAACAGTTTTATCCTAAGACTTATCGAGAGTTATAGATTTTTAATATGAATATGTCCCTTGAAATGAATAATATTTTTGCAAGGATTTATATACAGAGATACAATTAAAAATAGATCAGTATTTTAACACAGTTTTTTAAACAAATGTATGTTCAATATTAAAATGCAAACTGCTATAGGGTAATGATAATAAGTCTTAGAAAAAAACTGTTTCGACAGTAAGTATATTATAATACAGGATTAACTACAAATAAAAAAATATATCAGGTATTTATACTATCACATACGAGCCCAACCCCAAATGTATTCGTACCCTCTGAAAAAAATATATTAACAGCAAGAAATAATATTTTTATCTTCCGTCACCTTTAGGTAAGGAAGGCATTGTCTTTGGTCAAAAAATTCAATGATGAGTTTTTAGTGTATAAGCATGTTTTAGGGTCCCTATAATACGATTTTACCGTTTTTACGATGATGTCTGTATGAATGTGTGTCTGTGTGTGGGTGACAAAAGTTCCGGATCCCATAACTTCAATATCACGATTCCAAAAATTATAATTTTTTCGTATTCCTCAAGTTTACATCCAGAAGAACAAGTGATTAGATTTTGGTTATAATTGGTGAACCGGAAGTAGCCTCATTTAAAGATTTAACAGTTAAATTTGATTTATTGACATTTAACGTTATTATAACTTAAAGAATATATTATTCTCTATACGATTTGATTACATTTTATACTTCATATTCAATAGATACAGAGTTAAAGAATTTTAAAGAAATTAAATTTTATAATTCAGCCAGCTATGCTAAACATGGAAACTATTAATATATTCATATAATTCAAATTGACAGATGTCAGTATCAATAAAAAGTAAATTAATGTGGCAGAGATGAGGATGTTGAAGTAGATGTTGGGGAAAACACGGAAAGATACGGTAAGAAAATAACTCTAGTATTACAAGTTTCTAGAAAGATACAAGAAATATGATTACATTGGTTTGAAAATGTCATGACGAGAGATGAAGAATTATATTGGAACAATAATGAATAGTTTAGTAATAGGATGTTGAAGAAACAGAGGAAGACCAAAGATAAGATGGAAGGACAGTATTGCAAAAGACTTGAGAGAAAAGGAACTGAATGATAACGACACGCAAAAATAGCGACTCCTAACGAATGGGAAAAGCTAAAGAGGAAGAAGATGTCAGTGCCAAGTGCAATTTGAATAGATTTTTTATGAAATAATTTTACTGGAAATTTAGAATATTTTGCAAGAAAAATTATGTATGGAATTTATACATTATACACAGGATTGACGGAAGATATTGTGCTGGCCACAACAGATTTTTACCTTCCGTCACCTCTAGGTAAGGAAGGTATTGTCTTTGGTCAAAAAATTCGGTGGTGAGTTTTCATTGAATAAGCACGTTTTAGGGTCTTTACAATACGATTTTACTATTATTACGATGATGTCTGTATGTGTGTGTGTGTGTTCGTATGTGCGTGTGTGTGTGTATGTGTGTGTGTATGTGACCGCTTTTTCGTGGACGATATCTCCAATACTAGAATTCCAAAAATTACAATTCTTGCGTATTCCTCTTCCTTACAACCATATGCAGACCTGTTTAGATTTTGGTTATAATTGGTCAACCGGAAGTACCCTCATTTGAAGATTTTAACAGTTATTCTTGAAAAAATCAGTTAAATGTTATTATAACTTAAAGAATATATTATTGCCTATACGATTTGATTGCATTTTATATTTGATATTCAAAGGATATAGACTTAAAGAAGAATAACGATAATAAATTTTATATAAATTTCATAATTCAGCCAGCTATGCTAACTTAACCATGGAAACTGCTAATATATTCAGGTAATTCAAATTGACAGATGTCAGTATCAATAAAATGAAATCAATGAAAGAATAAGGGAAGTAACTCTAGTGTTAGAAGTTTCTAGATATAAGAGAGACGATTACATATTGGTTTGAACATGTCATGAGGAGAGATGAATATATTAATAGAAGGTGGAAGAAACATAGGAAGACCAAATATAAGATGAAAAGACTTTATTGTAGAAGACTTGAGAGAAAAGGAACTGAATGAGGTCGACACGCAAAACAAAAATGAGTGGAAGAAGAAAATAAAAAATAGCGACCCCCTAACGAATGGGAAAAACTAAAGAAGAAGATGTCAGTGTCAAGTGCAATTTGCATAGTTTGTTAATGAAATAACTTTACTGGAAATAATATAGGATCTTTTGCAAGAAAATTTATGTATGGGGTGCGTGCAGTAACATGACTTTGACCCGTGTCAAAATGACAACAATTAATTATGTCCATAACTGACAAGTGTTATAATTTTTCAATCAAAATTTCATAATTTTCTTATTTCATGTGGTTTGTTTGTTATCAGGAGTATGGAATTCAGTTGCCGAGAAAGGGAATCACATAATACCAAAAATTTATAATCTTTTGCAAGAAAATTTATATATGGAATTTGTACATAATACACAGGATTGACGGAAGGTATTGTGCTGGCCACATCAGATTTTTTACTTTATGTATTAATAAAGTGTACTGGATTTAAATATAATGTTATTACCTAAATTTATCATTTTAACAATAATCTACGGGCAAATATATGACAACAGACACGTGCTAATTTTTTTTAGTTCCAACAGTAAATAATACAATATTTATGTTAGTATTATTTATAAAACTGAAGGTAAAGGAAACTGACAATATATTCAACTAATTACTATATTAAATTTTATTGTTTTAGTAAAATTATTTGTAAAGTAATATTTATTTATTAAAGAGCCACTTACAATCATATTAAAAACAAGAATAAACAAACTTCTGAATGCTATGACTGTTACTCCAATTCAACAAATTTTGATTTGGTGTATTAATAAAGTGTATAGAACTTGAATACATTGCTTATAATAAAATTTCTTAGGTTTAATAATAATTTATTTGCAAATAAACCATTGTCCACATGTGACAAATGTTTTCGTCTTTAATAATTCGCAAATAATTTTTATTAAAGTAATAAAATTTAAGATGGCAATTAATTGAGTATATTATCAGTTACTTTTACCCTCAGTTTTATAGTTAATACTAACATAAATATTGTAATATTTATTGTTGGAACGAAAAATTCAGTTAATAACATTGTATTTAAATCCAGTATAAATATTTATTTCAGAGGGTAGGAATACGTTTGGGGTTGGGCTCGTAGTATTTTATTATATATTTTATAATATATAAAATATTTGAGATAGCTCGTTTAGCTGATGCTGTTTACATGTTATACAGTTATGACGTCATCCAAGCGTCGTGTGAGGTTCAGCTGTTTCAAGGTAAACCAGTGGTAAGCTCACAGCAGGATATCTACAATCCGCACGTGCATTTGTTTTTATAAGGCTAATTTGATATTTTTACAACTTTGTGAGCAATAGGGTAGTTCAACATACAGTAAAATTTTTGAAAGATGTCCGATCAAGGTTATCTACGAATTGTATGAATTCAAATTTTTGTTCCGCCCATTCTGACAAATTCAGTAAGTGTCGTTTGCTTAGTTTTTATGAGGGTACATAAGATACTACTGTTATTTTATTATTATAAAAATATATGTATGTTACAGTAAAAGCATTCAAAATTCAAAAATAAATCAACTGGTAAGTTTATTAGCAAATGTAAAACCAAATATGTGAAAAATAAGATACTAATTAGATTGACAGTGTCAATGTCAGTGACACTGACAGAAAATAACGTTATTCGTACGGCTATGAATCAAGGTAATGTATCTGAATTATTAAATAAACTTACGTTACAGCGAAAGTATTATCAACAACGAAGATCGTTTAAAAATGGAATGTCCTAACTTAGTCGAAACAATATGAATTTTTGAAAGACAAGCGTGTTATATCCATCCTTATCGCACACGCTTATAGCCTTTGTAAATGAGGGAGATAAATGTATGCCAATTTGTTAATTCGTTCATGATACAGAAGACCTTGATCGGACATCTTTCAAAAATTTTACTGTAATTAGGTTCCCATTTTTGATAAGTTTTTATCATATATTTGCCCGTAGATTATTGTTTAAATGAAAAATTTAGTTAATAACAATGTATTTAAATCCAGTACACTTTATTAATACATAAAATAAAAAAATGCCCAAATATTGTATTTACTATTGCAACCTAAAAATTATTTTTTTATCGATGTTAATATATTTATTAGTATTAAGTTGTATTTTTCACCTAATACACATGTATGGTACAAGTACTAACGTATTCTGAATGATACGACGAAAGATTGTAAGTATTTAGTATGTATTTAAATAAAATATGTAAAAATATAAATATTAATGCACCTATCGTTGTTTCGCGGACAAAGCTTCTTGTTGAATAATTTTAAACATAAAAATGGCACTTAGATCTCTTCGAATTTAAATGTTTCAATAAATCTTTCCAAATTAATATTTTAAGAATAAAAATATTAATAAAAGAAGTTGCAGCTATTATTATTGTTTCGTGTAAAACACTTTTTGTTGAATAAGTTTAAATAAGGCAGGAACCCAAAAATGGGTGGAGATATATAGCTGGCAACTTCGCCATTAGATTGTCCGGGTGAAACCTCTCACTAAGATTTTAATGAATAAGCACGTTTGAATGTCCTTAGAATCCGATTATAACATTTTTACGATGATGTTCGTGCGTGTGTAAATGTGTGTGTGTGTGTATGTATGTAGGAAGTACGGTTTCTCAAATATCATAAGACTTGGGACATGTTTAACTACGAATACCTCAAACTAACATTAATGGGAAGAGCTGATAAGGTTTTGACAACAACTGGACAACCTGAAGTGGTAGTTTCTTTAAAAACAATCTTCTAAATATTATTTGTTGAAAATTTGTTATATTTTCTATAGATTTAGAGACATAATATATAATAATATAATCTCGCTATCTAAACAACTTCATGGAAACCATAGTTAAGATATTTAAATGTTTGTTTTTGATAAATACAAAAGTCATTGTCAAGAATCAACAGTTTTACTGGCATTACTAAAAGCTTTTTCTGGTAAGTAGGTACATTTAATTTTTAAGAAATACCGCTAATACCGTCAATGAACATGAATAATTTTGAACATATTAGAAGAGTAGGGCAAAATTCTTCATGAAACGAAAAAATAGATACAATATACTATACAATTGAAATTATTTGTGTATACAATAAATGTTAAATTCGTTAATTATGTAACCAAAAAAGAAAGTGGCGAGAGGTATTGTGCTGGCCACAAGAGATTTTGTACGAAGTAGAATATCTATTTGACATATTTCGATAAAATAAATGCATATGATATTCAAAAAGACAGGTTAGAAATACTCTTGAGTATAAATGTGTTAGCCACAGTTTTATGATAAATAATATGTACATATACAAATCCACATTTAGAATTTGAAGATGTGGGTAGGGTCTTCAGATATTTCAATAGGATTTTCGTCATTATATTTATTAATAAAATCATGTAATTTACCTTCAAACTATAGCTAGAGGAATCCAGTCCATCTGCTTCAGTTCCATTTCACAAATATAATAAGCAAATACATCTTATTAATTTAAACACCAAAATATATATCAAAAACGTAATTGTATACACAAATAACATTGCCAGCTTGAGACACACCCCACACTTTTACTTATAAGTTCGTAAAACGATATACCGAAAGATTTGCAAACTACGTATAACCTTCAAAAAGCAAGGTGACATTCTTGGTATAACAATGTATTAATTCGTAATAATGGAAAACAATATTAAATGCAACAATATATTATACGTATTACGGCTGCTTTATGATGAATTCAATATACAAATATATATTTAGAACTTCTAAGATACTAAGATATACGTAGCGTCATTTCATAAGATATTTCGATATGATTTTTGTCCTTAAATTTATTAGAAAATCAAGTAATTTACCTTTCAAACAACAGCTAGGCATTCAAATTCAACTGCTCCAGTTCCATTTCACAAATATAACACATAAATGCACTGTTTTAATCACAAATATATCACAAAAACGTAAAACCACGTACTACCTTCGGCGAACTTCCTAGCTTGCACACACGCAAATAAACAATGTTAATGTGGTCGCACGTGATTGGTTATAATAACGAAGCTTGTGATTGGTGAATAATAAAGTAAAAACTCAGGATGAAATATAAAATCCTATAAATTCTGCATTTGAAAATATGTATTAATTTAAATTCCTAAATAATAATTTGTAACTTAAATTCATCATACAGAAGCGTACGTCCATTTTTATCCAAAATTAAACAAAGAATAACCATAAGAATTTTTATAAGTAAATTTTATTTTACTTACAAGTACAGGGGGCAATGGGCACATATATATTTAATATGGGATATATGGGGCGGGCACAAGAATGTTTTCCTCCCGGGAAATTCTTCTTCACGTCTTGGGAAACTCCCTCCAACGATGAAATTGGATGAAATCTTCATGAAAGTATTTTCAGCATTTTTGTGATCGGTCATACTAGAATTCTGTAACAATCTAAATAAATAAAAATTAGTGCATTTTCCAAATAATATTTATGATGTGTTAAAAGTGACATTTTATTTTGTGAGAAGGAAGTTTGGAACACGACGCGAAGCGGAATGGTGTACACCTTTGAACAAAATAAAATTACTTTTAACACGAATATCACACTATTTTTTCTACAAGCACTATTTTTTAGTAACAATGTTGTTACTTTTTCACGCTAGTGTAATAAAATTACATTTTTATCCCGAAAGAGCTTAATTTTTAGTATTTGTAGAAAAACACATATTTTATTCAATTTTGAAGTTTTAAATAAAATAAAATAAATAAATATATCATCACGGCATATTACCCATTGCTGGGTGTGCCAATCTGCTTTGTACACAGATATTGGTAATGATGAAATATTTGTACCGTGTGGGCGTTTACCAGGCGTCACCTCACGGGCACTCATTGATGGCGTGGAGAGTGCACCACAGGGGTCAATTTTGTGCCATTAAAATGCGAAGTAATTTTTTGGCGTCGGTCGGGATCGAACCCGGGTCCCCAAGATTCGCGACCAGACACTCAGGCACACGGCACTGTCATTATTAACTCCATAGCAACAATTATAAATACCTGTTTACTAGGGCATTAAAACATAGAATTTTAACTCACTCTGCTACAAATAATGCATTTAAAATAACATGAATGACAGAAAATAAAGCTTGTTTATAATTTATAAATAAAGGATTTGACGTCTATCAACGACGATTGTCATGTGCAGCCTATTAATTGATTAGTTTTTAATTTTGTCAAAGGTTTTCATTATTATTTCGTCAAAATTGCATAAAATATTGTATGAACTACGTGAGTTAAGAATGTTTATTCACTCATAGAATTTAACCCACTCACCCTACGGGTTCGTCGCTTAAACTTTATTTTGGTAAAATAAACATGTATTTAAAGTTTGTGACATTCAAAATTTTCATAAATGTTTTATATTGTATTTTAAATTAATTCAATTATTCAAATAATAATTGTTGCAGTTAAATAAAAATTATATCAATAAACAAATATAAAATTATTGTGTTAATTTAAATATGAACCGAAATTTTGATATTTGTCAAAGCAATTATTTTGTAAAAATATTTTTTCGTTAATTTGTGGAAACGTTGGTCCCATCCCCAAAATTTGGGGAATGGTTAAGCCCTGCCACCACGACAAGGTCTCTCCACATGGGCAGGGAACCCTGTCCAAACCTCCTGCGATTCAAAGGAGTTAAAGACAGAACCACCCCAGTCTAACCCACGACTAGGATGTCACGGAAAACCCTAATACCTAACCCTAACGAACTCATATTAGCTAAAGAATCGCCCGCGATCATGATACGAAATGGCCTAACAATGAATGATCCTATCAGTTGGGTAGGAAAAGGATAGGAGGGCGAAGCCGGCTCAGGACCAGCGGTCCTATAAACCCCATGCACACCATAGCTGTTACACTTCGGTGTGATGTTGTTCATAGAACACTACGACTTGCCCAACCCCCGCCCAACAAGGCTGGCCCAGTGCACGCCCTTATTAACATAATACTCACACCAGCCAGTCCTTATGACTTACTTTGGGCCAATGGAATATTACATTATAGGGTAGGGTTCCCGCAGCCTAAGGACAGGGGGGTGCCCCCTATAGGCCCCAGACAATTTGTGGAAGACTATAGGGAGTTCGGATGAAAATCTCAACTAGTATTGTGTCACGGATGAATGGCAAAATAGTGAATTTAACAAAAGTTTACGTGAGACTTCACGATGTAAAATATATTTACATATACTTTAAACCGTGGTAAAAATTCACCCGTGGAATACACGTTGAAAAGTTCAGAGCCACCTAGAAAAAAAAACACAAAATATATACAATCAAACAGAATAAATACATGTGTATTTATCTGTTTGATAGAACAATACCCAAAATCCCACCCCACTTATTTGTGTATTACGGAACGCGAAACGAATTTCTGGAAAAAAATTAACCCTGCAAACGCCAAACTACTGTGTATAATAAATCATATTTTAAATTTATTTGAACAAGAAAATATTCGCGATTACTTTAAATATTATGCTTGACAAAAATATTATCTATACAAAACCTATCAAAATTTTCGCGTTCGCGGTTTAACGGACAAAAATATCGACTATATTCGTGATTTTAATTCGCGGGATTATCTGCATGGCCTCGAGACTAACAAAGCCCTCAAGGCCTTGTTCGTTTCCCAATCCCACGGTGTCCCACGATGTCTCGCGTTGTCCAGGTCCTGGGTTCCTGGCCTAATCGATCCGGACCTTATGCCGGATTACCCGAGCTAATATATAAACGGAACGGAAACGATCCGGACCTTATGTCGGCCACGCGAGCTAACGGCCCGGACCTTATGCCGGGAATCGCGAAGTTAAATATAACGACGCGCCCCCTTATTCAAATTGGATGAAAATCTCAACAGTATTATGTCACGGGTGAATGGCTAAATAAAATGAGACTTCACGACGTAAAGTATATGTTCATGTACTTTAAATCGTGGTAAAATTCACCCGCGGAACACAGGTTGAAATGTTCAGAGCCACCTAGAAAAAAAAGACACAAAATATATACAATCAAATAGAATAAATACATGTGTATTTATGCTGTTTGATACAACAATCCCAAAATCTCACCCAAATACGAAACGCGGCACTACTGTGTGTATTAATTGTTACTTTAAATTTAATTAATAAAAAAATATTAATAGTTACTTGACTTCAAAATTTATTTTAAAAAAAGTATCTATACAAAAAAAATCCTATCAAGTTTTCGCGTTCGCGGTTTTTCGGAAAAAAATATCGTCTATATATTCGCGATTTTAACTCGCGGGTCCTTTTCGCTCCTTCCCGCGGCGTCCCACGATGTCTCGTGTTGTCCAGGTCCTTGGTTCCTGGCATAATCGATCCAGACTTTATGCCGGATTACACGAGCTAATATAAACGGAACGGAAACGATCCAGACCTTAATGCCGGTCACGCGAGCTATCGACCCGAACCTTATGCCGGGTATCGCGAAGTTAAAGTTAGGATAACGACTCGCCCCCTTATTTAAATCTAACTTAACCTAGCTGTACGGCAATGAACGTTTTTATTTAATTGTTATTGTAATACCAAATTATTTTTTTATTTGAAAATCTGTTTCAAATTATTTATTGCATAGGTATGTCATGTTATTTCAATACAGCCTAAATTTATGTTTTATTTTTGTGTGATGCACTCTCCATGTAAGGTCTGAGTGCCTGGGAGATAACATCTGTAAATCCTTTATTTAGTAAAATATATTATTACCCAAATTCCATACTTGTTTCTTGGAGTCCCTAATATATTGTTGCTAACTGAATAGCAACATTTTCTTACTTATATTATTATTCTTCTATATTGCTTTTATGCATTAAATTTCAATTTCATATTGAAAAATATTTTAAATATAGGAACCCTAATACATTCATACAATAAACATACACATCGTATTTTTATTTGCACACACACACAATCATACGATACACAACATTCACTCATCTAAATAGGTCAATTTCAAATTTTTATCTATGTTTTTCATATATTATTGGCAATATTTATTTAAAGAATACGTTCATTGCACTATACAGCGTACTTCCCAGCAAACTTATTATTAGTAGCTTGGAAAAAAAGTGTTCAAACATATAATACTTTAAAAAATAACGAATTAGTAAAAGTATTTTGGATACAAGCAAAAACTTAACACTTTATCTTTGTGTATGAAGCTAAATAGAGCACTCCCTGCCCGTGTAGAAATAATTGAAGATAATATTTATTAATTATTAAAAATGCCACAACCAAAATAGGTTCAGGCGTATATGTAAAGCAAAACAATACAGCTTCAAATGAAACATGCCATGCAGACAGAATTTTCCAAATATTATTAGAAATAATACTAAAATTGTAATTTTATTCATATATTATTGATAATATTGTTTAAAAATTAACGTATTTATGATTGTAATGAAAATTGTTTATTATATTACAAAAATTGTAATAACCGAGCAAAAAAAAAAACTGGGTACAAATGTGGCACTACCTATCTTAAAACTACCTATAGTAAGCTACCTTAATTAAAGCTAGTCTCTATTATAAAATTTCCCGGGCAATTTTACAAAAGAGATTTCGCTTACCCAATCACTCACACACTGTCATACCCCTATATCTACGCTTAGCGCTTTTGTGCCACCTTATACCCAGTTTTGGACTTTGGAATTATAAATTTGTATCAAATAGTTTAGTGTTTAAATTTTAAAATAGACTAAATGACTATTGTAATTAAAAATTGGAAATATCTGTCAACAATCAATGAGACATTTAGAAATTGTATGTTTGGTTTACAAATTTTGAAAAAAAATTAGAATATTATTAAAAATAGTTTAATAATATATTATAGGATTTATTTAAATTATTTGTATTATATAGTATATTGTTTAAATAAATATAAATGTATGTATATTCTGCTATATTGATATATTTTGTATTTTACTTGTATTTAAATGATATACAGTTGTCAGGCTACAACCTTAGCAAAATTAATTTGGGATTTGAACCCTTTACAAAGAATAAAGTGTAAGTTCATTGACCTATTAAAATTTAAAATAATGTTGGGACAAAATTTAAAAAATATTGGTTCAAAATATTATGTAACAATTCATTATAAAATTATAATTTTGACATGAGTGAATAAATACTATTTTAAATATTAGAATTAAAAGTTATTTATATTTTTACTGCAAATTTAAAATAAAAAATTGTTATTATATTTGCTGGAAAGTTTGACCTTATTAAATAAATAAATACCTTTATTTTGATTCATAGAACCTTTTTACCAAATAAATACCTTGTATATGGTTCATAGAACCTTTTACAAATAAATACCGTGAAAAAATGATCCAACGTCCTTCTTCAAGATGTCCCCTCGTCTTCTGGTTGTTGGCTGGATGATGTTTGGTACAGTTTGTGTAAATTCAAAAGCAAAATCGCCTCAATTTAAAAGTTATTATTAAAGAAAAGATATTTTGCAAATAATAATGAATTGGAATTGTTATAATTTGCAAAATTTTGGCGATACGGCGTAGCTTCGGATATGTACATCCGAACGCTACGAACTACTAAAAATGAATGAGCCAAGCACGCTCGTACAATAATTAATTGTTAATTAATAATAGTTTCGTAATACATAGAGGTATTAAAATTATTTTTATTAGAAATAAATATATTATATAAAATTTTGTCTATTCAAAATTTTCATTATGAACACTATATCAAACTTGTATCCTTAATATCTATTATAATTACCATAAAATATTGTTTTATTTTTATTTATTTTTCAGCATACATTGCCACTATTTGATTACAAAACAGAATTTTCTTCTCCAGCACATGGAAAACCTAGAGAACCGCCGCGTCTGGTGTATTGCTCCCTGTAAAATACAATAACTTAGTATTCGCTTAAATTAAGTGGTAGAAAGTAGACTTAAATAGGCTAAAAAATTATTCAAAACGAAGACATAACGCGACACCGTAACAGTAATAACAAGTAAAATCATATTTTTGTAATTCCCTGCATCTTTAATTGTTCTATGCAAAAAAGATTCAAATAAGAGTAGTAGGTTTGAGTTACTTTAGCGGTACGATGACGGTACAATGACGGTATGTCAATTACAAAAGGCATTTACATTAGACGCTACACCGACGGTACGAACATAATAAATTCAATGAAGCTAGCAGATCGAGCAAATAGTTACGTTCAACGACAACTAGCGCTAGAAAATGCTAGTGCTAGAAATCTAGCAGAAAAATACTGTCGTTGAACGCTTCAATTTGACAGACATATGTTTGAATAGTAAAATGGCGAACGCTCTTTTGCTTGAGTTTTTATGTGAAAAAAATATATATCAATTTCTGATTTTTTTCATTTCTAACATAAGTGCCATCAGAATTTTTAACATAAATAATCTTCTGACACTTCTCCATGTTCACGTTTGAAGCCATTTTAGTTGTTTACTTCTTTACGCTACAAAAACGCCACCTACATAGCGAAAAACAGCGCTAAAATCTACGCTAGATTTTGCTCAAGCGAACCGGAAACAGATGATGCCTAGCACGACGTTCAAATACATAGTGTTAGAAGTTGCTACCTAGCGCTAGCGTCATTGAACGTACCTAATGCTAAGTAAGCATTTGCTATCTGCTAGAGCGTGCATTGAACGATCTGCTTGTTTTGCGACGATCGAACTGTCAGATAACTGTCAGTCAGTGAGGTTACGAAAATTAAAAACTTTCAAATATTGAATTTTTGCATAGAAGATAACACTGATATATTGAATGCAGTGTGAGATAAATAATAAATAGAAAATAAACTCTCAGTGGTATTAATTACATGCATAATTTAATTTTAGTAGGATATTCCACGCAAGTGAACTCAAGTACAAATATTTTGTTATTTTTACGTAATTCATTAATTTTCATTGGAAATATATTCAAATATTACAAATGATATTTGAATTTGTGCGCCATATTTTTACATGCAGCAAAACAAGCGAGAAAATAGTCGCTTGCTTTGCTTACTTAACAAAACGAGCAAATGCTAAGTTAGCAAGCCGTTCAGTACATTTTACTTCCGTTTTGCTCGATTTGCTCCTATTAGGTGCGTTCAATGAAGCTAGCAGATCGAGCAAATGCTTACTTAGCATTTGCTATCTGCTAGAGCGTGCATTGAACGATCTGCTTGTTTTGCTACTATTGAACTGTCAGATGACTGTCAGTCAGTGAGGTTACGAAAATTGAAAACTTTCAAATATTGAATTTTTGTTGTGTCAGATAAATAATAAATAGAAAATAAACTCTCAATGGTATTAATTACATGTATAATTTAATTTTATTAGGATATTCCACGCAAGTAAACTCAAGTACAAATATTTTATGTTATTTTTACGTAATTCATTAATTTTCATTGGAAATATATTCAAATATTACAAATGATATTTGAATTAGTGCGCCATATTTTTACATGCAGCAAAACAAGCGAGAAAATAGTCGCTTGCTTTGCTTACTTAGCAAAACGAGCAAATGCTAAGTTAGCAAGCCGTTCAGTACATTTTACTTCCGTTTTGCTCGATTTTCTAGCTTCATTGAACGCACCTAATGTCTTTTATGTATTATGACGGTTTGTGGTACATATGTCTATCGAAAGCAGACAATATCGTGCAATGTTTAAAAATTTATCAAATACCGACTTGTCTATAATTGCCCTTACTCTTGACGAAGAAGAAGAAAATGAAGAAAATCCAGAAAAAATACAAAACAATACTATTTTGTACTTACTGTGATAATCTATGATGTACATTTTACGTTCATGTCATAAGCAAAAAACTTGTGTTCAATAATGTATACAATAATTTCTCACGTCTAGCTCATTTTGACTACATTTGGTTTAACTAAAAGACAAATATCAAAAAGTCAAAAACATGTCAGATGTCAATCACGTACTAGCATATGTTTACTTCCACTCAGCTGATTTTGGTATGAACATCAACGCGATGTGCAGTATTCTTCAAACGCAACCTTCCACTCCTCGTTTCATGCAAATACTACGCAGTCACTACGATACAATATGTTTTCAATAGAAACAAAACTATACTGTACCGTGGTCGTATCGCTAATGTAAATCAGTTAATATCAATGTACCGTCATCGTACTGTCATCGTCATCGTACCCAGAACGTAGATGTAAATGGGTCCATTAAAATACATTGGAGCAAGAAGTATCGTACCGTCATCGTACCGTTAATGTACCGTCATTGTACCGTTAATGTAAATCAAGTCCAACGGCAGGAATGAGGACTAGTGTAACAAACTTTAACAGCTTATTCCTGAGGTCATTTTGAGCCAAAAATGTCATATTCCTTCTAGTTACCAAAATACAAGAGGTTGAAGTTCTATAAATAACACGAAATTTTCGAATTTTTGTAATCAAGGTACTTTCGGAAAACAAGAGTTATTATTGAAAAGTCATACCTTTGAATATATAATACATATAAGAATGGCAACGTAATGTATTTAGATTAAATATTTGAAGAGAAGGTGCCATCTATCCCTCCCTATACGAATTATTTCTGAGTTAGTTAAAAAAATACATAATAGGTGGATGTTGCACAGTGTTGCCACGTAGCTAGAACAGCAAGTTAAGATTTTATAAAGGTTTTTAAGTTTGCTACTATAAAACAAGTATGCATGTACATTGAAGATTCAAAATATATTATCTGGTTATTATGAAACAATATTTTTGAATTATTGATTATTGAATACCTCTAACAAATAGTATCTGGCAATAACACGATTTACCGTAGTTCATAGTTTTATGGTAGGAGTCACTAGCTATCTATAATAATTTTGTGAATAAAAAGAGACAGATATAGTATGTTGCTAGGCCATATGCGTTGCCATTCAAAAGGTCTGTTCGATTGTCTTACTCTTTGTACTCCATGCGGAAATCCGCGTTCGTTTGTCACAGATCATTGCTTGAATTTTGTTCGGTTTCAATCGAGCAGTTGCTCATCTGTGCTTAGATCATGATTTTCTTACTCCATGTAGAAAGGAGGAGTAAGAAAGAGCAAGCAAGTATTGTGGATATTTTCCCAGTTGGGTTGTGTTTAGATTAATCTCAGTCAAGTGGTTAACATAAATAAACATAAAGTGCAAAATATTTATAGCACGAAAATTTTATTAATGAATAAAATATTTTTATTTTTACTTATATTTTTTTCAATTCTGGTTATATTTAAATGCTAATAAATAATTTTAAATTTTTGGGACATTTTCATCTTTATTGCAACTGTCCAACATCTTTTATTATGTATTTCGTTTTGTATCAAAAGACTCATGTTTTTCAAATATTTATTTTTTTATAATAACTAAAGTTTTGACAAGTTCCTTGCATTACACAAAATTTATGTTCGTTTGTATACGCTCCGAGTAATTGCTCAAATCTGATCTAAGCGAATAAGAGAAAAATATCAGAGTACTCCTACATGTTTAGAGTAAGACTAACGAACATACCTTTATATGTATTATATATTCAAAGGTCATACCTTATTTGTATTAATTAATTTTATTTATTAATATTAACGAATACGATTTGGACAACAAAACATACGATGACACAATTATTAAATAGACAAATAAATAAATTCTAAACACAGAACAACATGGAATAGGTTAACACAATATGAAATAAGATAAATTTTAAAAAAATACAGCAAGTGCTCAAAATGCGCGCCTTGAACTCGTATGCATGCTTGACATCGGCGAATCATAGAATCATATACACGATAAATTACATTTTGATCGTTACGAATGGCAGCAGATGCATTCATAATTCGTTCAAGTAACTGTTCACGCGTGTTTATTTGTACCCTATAAACTTCTGGACGCATAACTGGCGTTACCATTACATAATCCATAAATAAAAATCATATCTGCATATTCAGCAGTACTATAACCATCCATTATGAAACAAAAATACAACAATTTTTAATTAAGACAATTAATTAATTAATTCAAATAAGGTATGACTTTTCAATAATAACTCTTGTTTTCCGAAAGTACCTTGATTACAAAAATTAGAAAATTTCGTGTTATTTATAGAACTTCAACCTCTTGTATTTTGGTAACTAGAAGGAATAGGACCTATGTTCATATGACCTCAGGAATAAGTTGTTAAAGTTAGTTACACTAGTCCTGAAACAGCCTGTATATTGAAAATCATCCCAAAAATAGCAATACCCATGGAAACAGATAAATTAACAAATGTTTCACATTTTAGATGTCAAGTTAGGATAATATATTACTTTCCGTGACCTTTAGGTAAGGAAGATATTGTCTTTGGTCAAAAAATTCAATGATGAGTTTTTAGTGAATAAAGTACGTTTTAGGGTCCCTATAATATGATTTTACCATTTTTACGATGATGTATGTATGTATGTATGTATATGTGTGTGTCTGTGTGTGTGACGAAAGTTACAGATCGCATAACTTCAATACCACGATTCCAAAAATTATAACTTTTTCGTATTCCTCAAGTGTACATCCAGAAGAAAAGGTGATTAGATTTTGTTTATAATTGGTTAACCGGAAGTACCCTTATTTGAAGATTTTAACAGTTTAGAAAAACGCTGTTAAATGATTTTTGACACTTAATGTTACTATAAATATTACAGGATATACTATTATCTACATAATTGCATTTCATATTTCATATTCAATGGATATAGAGGTAAAGAATTATAAAGCAATTAAAATTCATATATCAGCCAAGTATGCTAAAACCATGGAAACAGCTACTATATTTAAAAAATTCTAATTGACAGATGTCAGTGAGATATGGAAAAATATGATACGGAATGAGAGGATAAGGGAAATGATAGAAGTTTCTAGAAAGATACATGAGAGACGATTATATTGGTTTGATCATGTCATGAGGAGAGATGAAGAATATATCGGAAGAAGAATGAACAGCTTAGTAGTAGAAGGTTGAAGAAACAGAGGAAGACCAAAGATAAGATGGAAATGCTGTATTGTGCAGGACTTAATAGAAAAGGAACTGAATGAGGACAACATGCAAAATAGAAATGAGTGAATGAGGTATTTCCAAAATAGTGACCACTTAACCAGTGGGAATAGCTAAAGAAGAAGGTGTCAGTGTCAAGTGCAATTTACATAGTTTGTTTATGAAATAATTTTACTGGAAATATATAATATTTTTTCAAGAAAATTTATATATGGAATTTGTACATAATACACTGAATTCACGGAAGGTAACGTACTGGCCACATCAGATTTTTTTAGGTATTATTTGTAATATCTGTTCAAGTTAAAAACTATTTAATAATTTAAATAGGTTTAACAGAAATTACAAATTATAATAAAACAAATTAAGCTAGATGGACAGATGAATCGCTAACATTTGTTAAATTCCATGGCTATTACTATTTTTGGGTGATTTATGCCATTTTCATAACTAATTTTTGCTGTTAACGAGCAAGCAAAATTAATTTTGCTTATTGATTTAGAGGTAGAATTTTGAGGTCTGCAACTTTTATTTAAATCTTTTTACTTCCTTGTACGTAAGTAAAGGAAGTATTGTAATCGCGAAAAATTTCGGTTTTCAGATTTCAGCGGAAATATCCATTTTGATCATCCCTGAATCCATTTTGACTAATTTCGTCGTGACGTCTGCACGTACGTATCTCGCATAACTCAAAAACGGTAAGCCGTAGAAAGTTGAAATTTTGTATTTAGGACTCCTATAACATCTAGTTGTGCACCTCCCTTTCTGGTTATTACACAATTTCCAGAAGTGGCACTTTACATGAAGCCTATAATAGATTTTAATGAAAAACTCTTTTAAAATAAAATTTGGTATACAAGATTTTATGTCAATCGAAATAACAATAGATTTTGGTTAAAATAGGCTAACCGGAAGTAGTACTTTACTTGAAGTTGTTAACAGTTTTTCTTGAATAAAATGATTTTATTTTGATTTTAGAAATAAATGCTTCAAATAAAAGTTTTAGAGAATTAATTTCTGCGTCTAGCACATCAAGTATTATTAAATTAGCCCTTTAAATAAGCGAGATATGTAAATTTAAAAATTATTTTTTTGTAATAAAGCTTGCTATGGATTAGGACAAAAAAATAAAAAAAATGTTCATGTCAAATCACGTTAAATACGTACAATTTTATGATTCGTACAATAACAAATATTATATTTTTATTGTGAAATTAGTTATATTCATTGTTGTAATCAAATATTTTTTTTTTGTAATCAAAACTCTCTTTAAAAACTCCCTTTATGGTCGCTATATATCTTACTGTTTTGAAGTTAAAAATTAATGTTTTGTAATTTATTTATTAAAAAAAATATGTATAGTTTAGTAATCGTACAAGGAAGTCGTGTGGTGTCCACACCAGATTTTTTACATAAAATAATTAGAGAAGCAGGGAATTACGAAAATATGATTTTACATGTTAAAGTCCTATGCTTCGGAGTCGCGGTCAACAGCCTCTGTATGTATTTTGCTATTCTGAACCAATCACAGTCGTATTACAGAATTACCGCAGCAATATTTTGACAACTACATTGCTTAAAAGAGCCCGTGTTAGAAAATTATTATTTTTGAAAAAACAAAAAAAAAACTAACAATTTTGGTGGAATTGTCATGTTCAAATACCGCTATTGACAAACTTTCCGTATGCAATTTTTGCGAAGGTCATTTATATTTGCTGCTTAAAAAAATCTACATTCGTGCAGTTTTTCGTGATCTTCCTAGGAAAAAATTGCAGCGAAAATCATAGCCACTAGCAGTATTACTTTTGCTAGTATTACATTTAAATATGGTTTTCATTTGAAAAAATTAAAGTTTACTCGTTTATTTAGAGACTTTACGTCTACATCTGCCTGCATGGTCCACATAATATCCTGGAGGACATGGAACATTTATTATATGCCGTCTGCTGTAGTTGTCGTCCATCCTGCAACATACAATAGCGTAGTATTCTCGAAAAAGTGGTAGAAAATATATAAAATAAATATTTTTAAAAAAATATTGGTTTGCGTTGAGAGTTTCAATTTTAATTTTGACATTTGTGTAAATCGTGAAAATGTCCAATCGTTTACGGTATAAAGCAATAAATATAAAAGATAAAGTATGTACATCTGTAGTAGCAGTCAACAATGAAATTATGTTATAAGAAATTACAATTACATTACAAACTTTAAAGGTTTTAGGAGGTATAATTTCCAAAAGCATGATTCAAAAAATTACAAATACTGGAATTAATTTTGAAACACTAAATACAATATCTACAGAATATGGAAGAATTGGTGTTATACAATTTTTCTATGAAAATGTAATCGGTATTCCCACATTTGTTGGTACATTCGGGTATAAAAGTAAAAATTCTAAACTACAAATCGAAACTGCAAAACAAATTAATATATTTCTTTCTTAAAGTAACAAAAGACGTATCATATTGTTTAAACTTTTCATGCTTTTCACGTAAAATACGCATTTAAAACATATTTCCTTCGAATATACGTCCAAAAATCCTTAACCAAAGAACACCTCTTATTCGCTTATACCAAAGTGGGCATTGCTAACTGATACTCCATCTGGAACGCTTGTACCATGCTTGTACATGGTTGTCAAATATATTTCTACCTATTTATCGTATCTTCAGATTATAAATTTCTAGAGGCAATAAAATTAAATCTGGGTGGTAAATAATTTTCAATTTCTTTTATACAATCCGTTGATTAGTCTATTATAACATACCAGTTTTTCGATTAAATGTCGGTTTGGATGTAAAAGTTATAATTTAAAATGTTATGTTTATTTTGCCATTTCCTATTCTGCACGTGTTAAAAAGGACAAATTTAATTGCAAATATTTCAGCTACCGCGTGGTCAATTGTTTTTAAATTAAGAAAGCAGGTGGCTTATACTATTGTTGTGATATACTTTAAACTTGAATTAATTTTGGGTAAAACGGTTCCACGATATAACTACCTTAAGAAAATCTACATTCGTGCAGTTTTTCGTCACAAAAAGCAGCCGTGATCTTCCTAGGAAAAATTGTCACGAAAATCACAGCCACCACCGGTATTACCTTTGCTAGTATTACATTTAAATATGGTTTTCATTTGAAAAAATGTAAGTTTACTCATATGTTTTGATTCCACGTCTACATTTGCCTGTACGGTCCAGCCAATATCCTGGAGGACATGGAACCGCTACCATATTCCATCTGTTAGGTTTATCGTCCATCCTGCAACATACAATAGCGTAGTATTCTCGAAAAAGTGGTAGAAAATGAAATTTTCTTAAATACACAATCAATTCATAAGTAAAAAATCTGATGTGGACACCACACGACTTCCTTGTACAATTATTAAACTATACATATTTTTTTAATAACTAAATTACAAGCGACCATAATCTAACCCGGTTCTTTTTAAAGAGAGTTTTGATTACAACAAAGAAATATTTGATTACAATAATGAATATGACTAATTTCACAATAAAAATATAATATTTGTTATTGTACGAATCATAAAATTGCACGTATTTAACGTAATTTGACAAACATTTTTTTTATGTTTTTGTCTTAATCTATAGCAAGCTTTATTACAAAAACAAAAAAAGTATAATTTTTAAATTTACATATCTCGCTTATACAAAGGGCTAATTTAATAATACTTGATGTGCTAGACGCAGAAATTAATTCTCTAAAACTTTTATTTGAAGCATTTATTTCTAAAATCAAAATAAAATCATTTTATTCAAGAAAAACTGCTAACAACTTCAAGTAATGTACCACTTCCGGTTAGCCTATTTTAACCAAAATCTATTGTTATTTCGATTGACATAAAAGTCTTGTATACCAAATTTGAAAAGTTTTGGATTATATTTTAAAACAGTTTTTCATTAAAATCTATTATAGGCTTCATGTAAAGTGCCACTTCTGGAAATTGTGTAATAACCAGAAAGGGAGGTGCACAACTAGATGTTATAGCAGTCCTAAATACAAAATTTCAACTTTCTACGGCTTACCGTTTTTGAGTTATGCGAGATACGAACGTACGTACGTACGGACGTACGCACAGACGTCACGACGAAATTAGTCAAAATGGATTCAGGGATGATCAAAATGGATATTTCCGCTGAAATCTGAAAACCGATTTTTTTCGCGATTACAATACTTCCTTTACTTACGTACAAGGAAGTAAAAATCTGTTGTGGTCAGCACTATATCTCTCGCCGTTTTCATATTATGTTGCATAGAGCGCGAGCAGTCATGTGACTTCTATTCATCAGAATATTTTGAAATTTCGAATGAAAAATTATGACATTGACAATTGTGACATCTATGTGAATAACTACTAGCCGTCATTCTGACACGGATTCTCATCTGCTTGCCAAGGCCCACAAAGTCACATGACTGCTCGCGCCCTATAAGTAACGAATTTAACATTTCTTGTACACACAAATTCGTTCTATGAGAAATTTTGTCCTACTGTTTTTATATGTTCAAAATTCTTCAAATTCATTGACAGTATTACCGGTATTTCTTAAGGATATATGTAATATTAACATACCTATAATTTAAATACATATTTAATATATATTAAATGTACTCGTATCTCCCAAAAATATATAAAAAAGACCGATTCCCTATGCTAGATTTAAAGCTGTACCCATTTCCGCTAAAACCGGAAGTGAAACAAAATTTCTGCTATGATCGTCTTATGAGTCCCTTTTTCTACGAGTAGTTTAACTTTGCTTATTAACATTTTTTTGTATCTCTCAAAATAAACGAAATATTCGTGGTGGCGAACTTACGCCAAACACCCTATATATACTAACGTAAACGTGATCAGGGGTAATACCAACTTTGAAATTACAAATGGAACATTCATATTTTATTATATTTTTGATAAGTACACAAAATTTGCTTATGAATTATTAATATATTGAATTAAAAAATCAAGTGTGTTTTGTTCATGGATTATGGTATTTTATTAGATAAATTCATTTATATAGCGTAACCTGGGAAACAAAACCAATAAAACAAAATTTAATACTCTCTTGATTTACTTTCTAAGATATTTCAAACGTTCGCCATTTTATTTTTTAATAATATAAGGTACAACGTACTATTAATTTACTACCATTGTAAAGCAAATTTTATGTATTTTTCAAAAATATAAAAAAATATAGTATGTCCCATCTGAAATTTCAAAATTGGTATCACATACTCCGGAACCAGAAGTAATAGAACGCATCTTATTGTCCATATTGCCTATAGTAGATTTGCTTATTTGAAGATAATCGCTATCTTCCTTAATAACGGGGATAATTGCTAGTTCATTGTCGCGTGATCATCCTGTTCTGTTATTTCTGGTCGTAAGTACAAAAATATTATTTTCGGAATGTATTGTAATGGCCTAGTGTGATTTGTTGTTGTGATGGCGAGTGTGGTAGGATTGTGGCGGGAACAGCGTATGAGCTGCGCGCGAGCATCCGGGAGGGAGAAGAAGAAGATGGCGGCAAGCACATGGTGGTAACTAGTAGAAGAGAATCATCAAAAAGAAGGTGAAAAATAGCAGTGGAGAGTGAAGAATATACGGAAGACGAAGAAAGGGGATTGAAACGAAGTGAGGGACGTGACAAAAGAACGATTATAGGGGCAGAGCGGATATAAGAAAACAGACAGCACTGGCCATCATTACATTTGAAGGACAATTAAAATTTATTACTATAAGTTAAGTAAAGTAGTTATTAACCTTTAACTACTCGCGCTGGTGTAAAAAAATACAGCAAAGTTATTTACAACGCTGTATTTCTACAGCGCGATTACTCCCATCTTCGTCCAGTCATGTAACCTTCGACCGATTCCTGGACTAATAACGGCCGCAGTTTCGTTACGATTGCTTGTTAGAGGATTGAGATATTGTACAAAATTTGCTGGCGCAAGCAGCTATGTGAGTATGTTTTGCAGATGTATTTTCTTCGAATATTCTGTATGTGTGTTTGAAATTTGTATAAAACAACTGCTCATTGGGTTATCTGTTCTTTTAAGCATCGCATACAAATAAAGAACCCTAAAAATCTGACTCCTGCTGAGCTATAGGAGGTCATATGTGATATGGATTCTGAAGAAGAACAACTCGGCGATCCGGATACTTCAGAAGATGAATCGGTGGAAGAAATTGGGAAGCATTCTGGTTCTGAAGAAGAATTGACAAGCTCTGATACTTCGGAAGAAGAATTGTGGGAACATGAAAGATTTTTTTTTTATGTTTCTAGTTGAATATGAACGATTTTTAATTTCTATCTTTGTAGGTCTATTATATGATGTATGTTTCTATGTTTTATGTTTATTATTTGATATAATGAAGAAAACGTTTATCACTTCTGTCACCTTTTGTTCCTAGTATTTTTTGTTTCTAGAAAATATTTTTCAGTTTTTTCAGTGTTAACAATAGGTCTTATTATTTTGTGCAATCAGTGTATATTTTTAAGTAAAATCAAGTCCCTAACAAAAAAGCTGAAAATACATGTGGTATACAAAATACACCACGCGAGTAGTAACGTAAAATTTTGGGGCGCGAGTAGTTAAAGGTTAAGTTTCATTATTTGTTTGTATCCTGGTATTCCTGGTTGTATATTTTAAATTTCATTATACGCAGTTCGCTTCTAACCTGTAATTTCTTTGACTTTTCTACCGAAACTTTTTCTTTCAGACACTACTGCCTGAACCTAGACAAGTTGGTAAAACTTTATTTACTGCCATTCAATAATTTTCCATTACAGTATTTAATGGTGATTCAATAAAGAATTCATATTTTAATTAAAAATAAAGATTTATATGAGCAAAAATAATTTTAATAAAGAGAAACGTACAAAATTATAAAATGTTTTATTAGGATTAAACGTATCACTTTTTTAAAGAGTAAATTTTACATTTGTGAGTCGGAGAAACTTATAGCAAGTTCCATATTAACTTTATTTATTTATTTTAACAGGTCGGGTAAAAAGAAATAACATCCAATACAGGGTATTTTCATAAAATTCCCGAGTGTGTTGATTATCGGATACCTAGTACATCACTAATATAAAATATAATATAACTTACTCTTGTTCCCAAAAGTAACCATCCTGTGCCTCTGCAACAAACAAAAATATGTTATTTTAACTCTAACTTATAGTAATATTACAATAGTTATCTTACTACTCTACTGGTCTGAAAATACAATTTTCACTACAACTATAGTTCTATTGCAATTTTCTTTTGAAAACGTTAATGTTATTAATTTGAAATGATTATTTTTTTGACAATGACATTTATCTGTCAGTTACATATATTTGAGCTGAACTGTGTAACAATGGAGTTGTGTGCATAAAATTAAATCTTTTTGTTGTTATTAGCTGTTCCTTATTCTTATTTTAAATAAATAAATATCTATAGAAACTATACAGAATCAACGAATAAGAAGTAGTCTCAATAAAAGAAACCTGTAATATCGCCCTAAATGTCACTATAACACGATTAACACGCTAAGTAACCTAAGAATAAAGTTACTAAATACGATTCATAGCTGTCAAATTTAAATGTATAACCTGTGAATTGAGGGTTTTCCAATAAGAGGTGTTATTTTGATATTCAAAGAAAAATGCCATTTTTTAATATAAATGATCGGATGTTTATTTCATTATAAAGAGGAAGGTATGCCGTTAATAGTGGAAAATAACATCAGGCAAATGACCACCACGACCACGCTGACAGGACAATATCCTTTTCATGAAATTTTCCATAACCAAATCGCAAAGTAGCTGTCCTATGTCCTCGATAGCCTCACGAATTCCATCTTTGAGGTCTTGAGTCGACGCTGGGCAGTTGGCGTAGACCTTCTCTTTCACGTGGCCCCAAAGAAACAAGTCGCAAGGTGTTAAATCACAAGATCTCGGTGGCCAATTGTGATTCGATGGAATTCCGGATCATTTTCATGCATTTCAACGACCCAATCAGCAAAGACACGACGTTGTTGATGATCGACCGGCTTGAGTTCTTGTGTTAACTGGACTTTATAAGCCTTAAGACCCAAATCTTTATACAAAATACGGTGTAATGACGTTTGTGGAATGCCTAATTCCAAAGAACGACGAGGAATGGACAAACCTGGGTTTTCTTCAACACTTTCGGCTACAGCAGCAATATTCTCGGCTGTTCTTGAGCGACGTGCACGGGTTTTATTCTTCACATCACTAACTTGTCCCAACAGCTCGAATTTTTCCACCAATTTCTGTATTGCGGTCCGACAAGGTGCTTCACGACGACCCAAAAATTGTCGAGTTTTACGAACCGTCTCTGCCAAATTTTCACCATTTTTATAGTGAATTTTAATAATTTCAGTGCGTTGTTGAAGCGTGTATCGTTCCATTTTTATTAATGGCGTAGTTTCTACTTGTCAAATGTCAAAAAATGACAGCTTCAAAAGCGACATCTACCGAAATAGCGGGCTATTCAAAATAACACCTCTTATTACAGAGTTTACTTTTGAGGAAATAACATTATTAAAGAATGGTAGACGGTAGACTTACAGATTACAATTACAGGGACGGTAATGAGCATAAGAATACTTAGAATTAAAGTGATAAGAAAAGATTATATTGATTTGCAGTGATTCGTGGACATATCTTTCAGCCACACTATTAGATTTCCATCCAATTAAACTTCAGGCGACTTACATTACATTATAATCCTTCAAATTCCGACAATTGCACACAAGGAGGATATAAAAGTTCACAGTTTTTATTTAAACTTCAAAACGTGAAAAAATTCATTTCAATGTTTATAACCAAAAGGGAACAAATAAGTATCCATAGCTACAGGGCAATTGAAATCGCAAGCGTGCCGCAAACGTAATTTACGTAAAATGTAACGTCAATAGTAGATATTTTTCTTTAAATATCTACGTTTGAAGAAAATACATGTCATTCGGAGTAAAAGTGTCTCACTTTTACTCCTAATAACACAATATACTATTATCTGTCATAAAATTTAATTTATAAAGCTGTTAATATAACCGGTTTACATAACCAATATAAAAACCGATTAAGTAAATAGTAAACCGGTTGTTGAACGAAAACCATTTTAAAAATTAAGTTCTCGATTTTGGTTAACCATTAACCGATAATGTTTTCGGTTTCTTGCCCTGATTAAAACTATGAATAATACAAATAAATTATTAATTTAACAAGCGAACACAATAATAAAAATCTGATGTGGCCAGCACAATACCTTCCGTTAATCCTGTGTATTATATACAAATTCCATATATAAATTTTCTTGTAAAAGATTCTAAATTTTTGGTATTATGTAATTCCCTTTCTCGGCAACTGAATTCCATACTCCTGATAACAAACAGACCATATAAAATAAGAAAATTATGAAATTTTGAATGAAAAATTATAACACTTGTCAGCTATGGACATAATTAATTGCTGTCATTTTGATACGGGTCCCCATATCTGCTTGCCAAAGTCAGCAAAGTCATATTACTGCACGCGCCCTATACATAAATTTTCTTGCAAAAGCTCCTATATTTCCAGTAAAGTTATTTCATAAACAAACTATGCAAATTGCACTTGACACTGACACCTTCTTCTTCTTCTTTACTTTTTCCCATTCGTTAAGGGGTCACTATTTTTTATTTTCTTCTTCCACTCATTTTTGTTTTGCGTGTCGTCCTCATTCAGTTCATTTTCTTTCAAGTCTTCTGCAATACAGTCTTTTCATCTTATATTTGGTCTTCCTATGTTTCTTCCACCTTCTATTAATATATTCATCTCTCCTCATGACATGTTCAAACCAATGTAACCGTCTCTCTTATATCTAGAAACTTCTAACACTAGAGTTACTTCCCTTATTCTTTCATTCATTTACATTTTATTGATACTGACATCTGTCAATTTGAATTACCTGAATATATTAACAGTTTCCATTGTTAAGTTAGCATAGCTGGCTGAATTATGAAATTTATATGAAATTTATTATCTTTATTTTTCTTTAACTCTATATCTGTTGAATATCAAATATAAAATGCAATCAAATCGTATAGACAATAATATATTCTTTAAGTTATAGTAAAATTTACCTGAGTTTTTCAAGAAAAACTGTTAAAATCTTCAAATGAGGGTACTTCCCTTTGACCAATTATAACCAAAATCTAATCAAGTCTGCATATGGTTGTAAGGAAAAGGAATACGCAAAAATTTTAATTTTTGGAATTCTGGTATTGGAAATATCGCCGCTGAAACCGCGGGTACATATACACTCATACACACACACGTACACACGTCCACACACACACACACACACACACACACACACACACACACACACACACACACACACACACATACAGACATCATCGTAAAAATAGTATAATCGTATTGTAAAGACCCTAAAACGTGCTTATTCAATGAAAACTCACCACCGAATTTTTTGACCAAAGACAATACCTTCCTTACCTAGAGGTGACGGAAGGTAAAAATTAAATTAGGAATTGTTTCATTTTTACCTCCCGCTACCCTTGGTAAGGGAGGTATGGGATCGTGCTAAAAATCGCATATCGAGATTTTGGTAAATGACCTCGTTTTAAGGTCCCTACAATCCAATTTTAACATTTTCACAATGATGTCTGTGTGTATATGTATGTGTGTGTGTGTGTGTGTGTGTAGGTGTAGATACTCTTTACGCTCTAACTCAAATACTATCATTCAGAAAGTTTTGAAACCATGTATTTCTACCTTATTCAAATATGGTAAGAAGCCATTAGATTTTGGTGCCAATCGGATGACCGGAAATGGCGGTTTACTTGAAGCTCAAAAATACCTTTAAATATATATTTTTTTCGCAATTTGTTATTATAAAACTGAAAGATTATTCCATTTTCTACTAGTTTGTTTTAATACTTTTTCTATATATTTTATAGATAAATTTATAAAATAATATAAAAATTATATCTCGGAGCTTATGCTTTAAACACATCTCAATGGTTACATAGTTCAGCTCAAATGTATGTAACTGACAGATAAATGTCACTGTCAAAAAAAAATCATTTCATATTAATAATAGTAACGTTTTAAAAGGAAAATTGTAAATAGAACAATAGTTTTATGGAAAGAAACTTAATATACATAATTTCTATCATTAGTAAATATGCCGGTATGTATTTAAATAAATAAATATATTATCACTTATCATAGCTGGCCATATCAGCGCTAAATTCAAAAATTGCATGGTTATAGTGAAAGTCTCAAGTATCCCCATGTAATTGTAATTAAATTATTTTTTGCTGATGAAACGGAACTGCCAGGACAACGGAAATGTAATGTAAGGAGGAAAGAAGAGTAATTAATAAATAACATCTCATAATGCATTTAGATTAATAAGTACTTATTATTGGTAATTGATACAGAAGAGTACACAGATTAAGCTTCCCATGCCCTTAAAATTTCATCGATAATCATTCAAAAAGATCTTTGCACACGCCATCATGGCCCATGCGTCCAGGTTCACAATTAGGCGGAACTCTGATCGTATTCATTCTGTGCCTCGCATTCCTCATTTTCACACACATATCAGCCCTGTCATGTACAGATCCGGGAAAACATTGTGAAATTGGGATGTAGCTTGCCTCTGTAACAACCCAAAATATCGTGTTATTTATACACTTTAAAGCAGTGTAATAATATTTTTTCACAATCATTATAGTAATATATTCCTAACCCTTTAAAGGTTCGAAATACGTCACTCTTGACTGTATCTCATCTCGAGGTGATATACGAGGTCTGGCTATTAAATATCGAGACTGCGCGCGGACATGGCATCCTAGAGGGTCAGGGGGGAAACGAATACAGCGTTGGATAGCTGGAAGTGTCTACTATACCGGTACGAAAACACGTTTTTGTCGCTGTAGTAGTATTTTTTCCATAGAGGTTAGAAACGAACGTGTTTTTTTCTCGTGCCGATAACAATGTGTGACGAAAAACACGAGCAACGGATCAATGTGAAATTTCTGGTTAAATTAAAAAAAAACTCCGACTGAGTGCTATAAATTGTTGAAAGATGCCTATGGTGAGAATTCTCTATCTCGTGCGCGTGTTTTCCAATGGTATAAACGGTTTTCTGAAGGCCGAGAGAGCACCGAAGATGACCAACGTCCAGGTCGACCTGTCTCTGTTTCAACTCCGCAAACAGTGACCAAAATCAATGAAATTGTGCGCGGAGATCGTCGTATGAGCATTCGGATGATTGCTGAGACTCTAAACGCCGATAAAGAAACTGTCAGAAAAAATTTACATGACGAATTGAACATGAAGAAAGTCTGTGCGAAGTTGGTCCCAAAAAATTTGACCCCTGACCAAAAGCTCATCCGTCAACAGATCTGCTCAGATTTTCTTGAGAGGTTAGATTAAGAGCCTGAATTGATGGAAAACATCATCACTTGCGATGAAACCTGGATATTTCAATACGATGTTGAAACCAAGCGACAATCGATGCACTGGAATACTCCTGCATCGCCAAGAATGAAAAAAGCAAGGATATCGAAATCAAGATTTAAAGCCATGCTAATCGTTTTTTTCGACATCAACGGTATCGTGATGACTGAATGGGTTCCCGAGGGTCAAACAGTAAACCAAACTTACTATTTTAAAGTTTTGGCAACACTGCGAGAACGAGTTCGTAAGAAACAGCCGGAGTTGTTGAAAAACAAGTCGTGGATTTTGCACCAGGACAACGCACCTGCCCATAATTCGCTGTCTGTGAAGCGTTATTTAGCCGCTAGAGGCACTCCAGTGCTCGAACACGCGCCGTACTCGCCTGATTTAGCACCCTGTGTCTTTTTTCTGTTTCCGAAGAACAAGTCTGTCTTAAAAGGAACCCGGTTCGAGTCGATGAAAGAGGTGAAGCGAAAATCAGCCGAGATCCTAAACGCTGCTTTGACCAATGGAAAAAACGAATGGAACGGTGTGTGGCGACGGGAGGGGAGTATATTAAAGGGGAAAGGGAGCATTCGATTATGAAATAATTTTTAAAATAAATCTCTTTTTCATAAGCAGTCTCATTATTTAATAGGCAGATCGAATTCAAATCCAATTACAAGGTCAAACAGTTGAAATAAAAATAAGAAGCAGACTTCCATACAGGAACTCACTGCAGGTAATGAGGATTTAAATCCATCGCGAAAATAACAATTACAGACTGAGACCTTACATTACATTTAACGACAGAACATTCAATAATAAAAGGAACAAGAATCTAAACACTACTCACATGATAAATATGTCAAACTTCGTGGAAGGGTATGACCGCACCCTCCAAAATAAACTCACAACAATAATAAATATATGCACACTGAATAGCAAAACACTAATTTGGAGGAGGCCTCTGTCCAAAACTGGATCGTATAAATCATCAAATAAAATCGTAATATTTAATTATAACTTAAAATTAAACATACTCTATGTATAATGTGTGTTAATAAATGTGTGTGTGTGATTTTGAAACCTTATATTTCTACCTTACTCTTAAATGGAAAGATGGCATTAGATTTTGGAGTAAATCAGATAACAGTAAATGGCACTTTACTGGAAGCTCAGAATAGTTTTTCTTCGAAAAATACCTTTAAATGTAATTTTTTCACAATTTGTTATTACAAAAATTAAAGACTATTCCATTTTCTACATGCTTGCTTTAATACTTTTTCTATATATTTTATAGATAAATTTATAAATATAAAAATTATATCTCAGAGCCTATGCTTTAAACACATCTCAATGGTTACATAGTTCAGCTCAAATGTATGTAACTGACAGATAAATGTTACTGTCAAATTAATAATAGTAACGTTTTAAAAGGAAAATTGTAAATAGAACAATAGTTTTATGGAAGGGAACTTCATATAAATAATTTCTAACATTAGTAAATATGCAGGTATGTATTTAAATAAAGAAATAAATAAATATATTATCACGACATATTATCCATTGCTGGGTGTGCTAATCTAATTTGTACACACATTTCGGTAATGATGATGACATATTTGTATTGTGCGGGCGTTTACCACAAGGGTTAATTTTATGCCATTTAAAATTCGAATTATTTGGCGTTGATCGGGATCGAATTGGATTCCCCAGATTCGCGACCAGACATCAGGCACGCGGCAACGAGATCCCATAGGTAAGTGGCGGGAGGTATTGTGTTGCTCACATCAGATTTTTATGAATAAAAAATGGAGTTAAAATTGGGATTAAAAATGGAGTTTTATGAAATTGCCTGTAAGAAATTACGGAACGAAAATAGATTTTCTTTCGACATTTTAATAAATTGTTATTTACTAGAAAATCTGTGATCTACTTACGGACTTGCAAGCTAATCAAGGCGAAGAGCAGGAAGGCGACGAAGAATTTCATGATTGCTGTGTTGTGGTACAACTGAACATTACTCGCAAAACTCGTGTTTTTATAGACAGAATCATCTCCCACACACTGCTATGGTTACTTTTATTAAATAACTAGATTTATTTGTTTATTTTGATTGCCATTTTTTTAATTAATTGTATATACGAGGCCTGACAATTAAGTAATGAGACTGAGTGTATAAAAACCGTATATTTAAAAATTATTCAACAACCGCATGATCCCCATCGAAATAGTTCCCTTGGGCACCAACACAGCGATTCCAGCGATTCTTCCATGCATCGTAGCAGTTCTGGAAAGCTTTGATCGGAATGTGCGACAGTACCCTCGTCACGGCCTCTTGGATCTCTTCAATCGACTCAAAATGCGTTCCTTTTACCACCTGCTTGACTTTGGGGAACAAGAAAAAGTCGCAGGGTGATAAATTAGGCGAGTACGGCGGTTGTGGTAACACCGCGATCCCTTTGGAGGTCAAAAACTGGGTCACACTGAACGCGGTGTGACAGGGCGCGTTGTCGTGGTGGAGAATCCAAGTTCGTGCGATGTCGGGACTTCGATTTTTGAAAGACAAGCGTGTTATATCCATCCTTATCACACACTCTTACAGCCTTTGCAAAAGAGAGAGATAAATGTATGCCTATTTGTTAATTCGTTCGTGATACAGGTGCCCTTGATCGGACATCTTTCAAAAATTTTACTGTACTTTATTGAGTTAAAAAAAAACTCAATGGCTTTTCTTCCACCTAACCAGCATATTACAAAGAAAAACATATGCAGTCTAAAATATCAAATATATAGACCAAATAAACAAATGCATAAAATAACTAAAATAGTATATAAAATACAAAAATAATTGAAGACAAAAATAAATACTGTAGCGCGCGCCCAACCGACGCGCCCGAAAATGAGCGCCGCCACTGGTAGAATATTCTCGAACGATGACGTAATCCTGGCGGGGTAAAATCCATACGTCTAGACTGATTTAATTACATCCGGTGGACTGATTCTTTCTATTCGATGTCATTGTCGCAACGAAAAGTTTCAGAAGGACATCGTGCTGTATAAACCTGTCGCCAAAACCAGCCAACACAGTCTGTTATATAGAAGCAACGAGTAATGAACAGTGTGTGATTTAAATAAACAGACTACGAGCTGTGAACATAAATAAATGTAGTTATATAAATAAATATAGTGATATAAATATTGTTTAAATAAATAATCTTAGTGTTTAAATATTTAATAATATTCTTAATCTTAAATTAGTGTTTATAATTATTTAATCATAGTGTTAATTACATTTATTATCTTTTTAATATTTATCCTACTTAATTATCATTTAATAAACTTTTATTTAAATTAATAATTAGGTGTTAACAATTACTCGAAAGTTCAATCAAACAGCATTTATTCTTACTAACAGCGTTTCGGTGCACCCTTGCACCTTCGTCAGGGTCTACAAAAATTATACAACAAAAATATAATACATACAAAATAACATGGGCATTATCACACTTACTGTAAGATCTTACAAATTGTTACAATTCATGTACATAAAATACATTCATACAAAACATTCATTTAATTTATTAAAAATCGTACCAAAAAATTCAAAGAGCATAGACACATCCATGTCCTCTAAAAAACGACAACCGAATAATACAGAAAATAGCCGGAAATATCCTATGTAAGGATTCTGATGAAATCATTGGAACAGACTACTATTGGTCATCTGTACACCAATAATAATGTAGCAAGTTGTAGGAATCCTTATATTTTATTTAAATTCCTAATTTGTGAAACAATTATTGCAGATATTATATATATAGCCATGGTAATTAGTTAACTAGGGTGACTAAAATTTTGAGTAAATACTACCACTAATAGTGTTTATAAATTAATACCTGTCAGACAATGAAATGCAAATATTCTATTATTTAATGAAACTTTCTGCAGTTATACTACAGCGAACAGTTTCCTCGCCGGTAAGAAGAATTTCTATTTACATAATATAAAAGTATTTTGAGAGCTGTCTTTTATTATTTATCTATACTGATATTATTTCCGCCTATAATTCTTATTTCACTTATTATATATCCTATAATAAAACATAATTAAAATTATGAATAACACAAATTAATTATTAACTTACCAAGCGAACACAATAATAAAAATAAAATTAGGAATTGTTTCATTTTTACCTCCCGCTACCCTTGGTAAGGGAGGTATAGGGATCGTGCTAAAAATCGCATATCGAGATTTTGGTAAATGACCACGTTTTAAGGTCCCTACAATCCAATTTCAACATTTTCAAAATGATGTCTGTGTGTATGTATGTATATATGTATGTGTATGTATGTATATATGTATGTGTGTGTGTGTGGATCCTCTTTACGCTCTAACTCAAATACTATCATTCAGTTTTGAAACCATGTATTTATACCTTATTCTAATATGGAAAGAACTGATTAGATTTTGGTGGCAATCGGATAACCGGAAATGACAGTTTACTTGAAGCTCCAGATAGTTTTTCTTCATAAAATACTTTTAAATATTTTTTTTTCGCAATTTGTTATAAAACTGAAATATTATTCCATTTTCTACAGGTTTGTTTTTTCTATATATTTTATAGATACATTTATAAAATAATATAAAAATTATATCTCGGAGCTTATGCTTTAAACACATCTCAATGGTTACATAGTTCAGCTCAAAAGTATGTAACTGACAGATAAATGTCACTGTCAAAAAAATAATTATTTCATATTAATAATAGTAACGTTTTAAAAGGAAAATTGTAAATAGAACAATAGTTTTATGGAAAGAAATTTAATATACATAATTTCTATCATTAGTAAATATGCAGGTATGTATTTAAATAAATAAATATATTATAACGGCATATTATATATTGCTGGATGTACTAATCTGATTTGTACACACATTTTGGGTAATGACGATGACATATTTGTATTGCGCGGGCGTTTACTACAATGGTTAATTTTATGCCATTTAAAATTCGAATTATTTGGCTATAATTTGTACACACATTTTGGGTAATGACGATGACTTATTTGTTTTTATTGCGCGGGCGTTTACTACAATGGTTAATTTTATGCCATTTAAAATTCGAATTATTTGGCGTTGATCGGGATCGAATCGGATTTCCCAGATTCGCGACCAGGCACGCGGCAACGAGACCCCATAGGTAAATGGCTGGAGATATTGTGTTGGTCACATCAGATTTTTTATATAGACGGATATAGATATAATATGTACAGTACGGTATGTACCTACGTGATAAAATGTTTGCATTTGTTTTTAAATCCTTATCATTATAACTCATATCTCACAAATAATTCATATTCTTTCATCTTCAATAAAAAAAAAATATTATAAATATGTACTTGGTGTTTTTTTGTCAATTATGTTGGTAGCGGTTCTCGATAATATATCAAAATTTCTAACCACTAAGGCCGTTTGAAAATTAAATCAAATTTTACCCCCGCACTCTCCCTGTCGTTTTTTTTTTTTTTTAGCTTAAGATATAAAATCAAAATTTCAAACCAAAGGCCCTTTCGAAGCGAAATAAATTTTGGCACAAAGTAGATAGTGTCCAATATTTTTTAAACTATAAGGATTTTCGAAAAATAATTCAAATTTATTACTGGAAATTTCTTAGAATCTTTTGCAAGAAAATTTATGTATGGAATTTGTACATAATACACAGGATTGACGGAAGGTATTGTGCTGGCCACATCAGATTATTTTCAATCTTTTCCTTTATCCTACTTACCATTTCTTCACTTTATACTTACTTGTATAGCATACAAATAAGTTACATCTAAGCTAAGTGTTTGTCATGAAATTTCGAAAACTTATCATAGCTGGCCATACCAGCGCTAAATTCAAAAATTTCATGGTTATAGCTTTGAATATATAATACATATAAGAACGGCAACGCATATGGCCTAGCAAGATACTATATCTGTCTCTTTTTATTCACAAAATTATTATAGATAGCTAGTGACTCCTACCACAAAACTATGAACTACGGTAAACCGTGCTGACAGCATTGCCAGATACTATTTGTTAGAGCTATTCAATAATCAATAATTCAAAAATATTGTTTCATAATAACCAGATAATATATTTTGAATCTTCAATGTACATGTATACTTATTTTACAGTAGCAAACTTAAAATCCTTTATAAAATTTTAACTTGCTGTTGCAGTGGCAACACTGTGCAACATCCACCTATTATGTATTTTTTGAACTAACTCCGAAATAATTCGTATACGGAGGGATAGATGGCACCTTCTCCCGAAATATTTAATCTAAATACATTACGTTGCCATTCTTATATGTATTATATATTCAAAGGTTATAGTGAGTCTTAAGTATCCCCATGTAATTGTAATTAAATTATTTTTTGCTGATGAAACGGAACTGCCACGACAACGGAAATGGTAACGTAAGGAGGAAAGAAGAGTAATGAATAAATAACATCTCACAACGCATTTAGATTAATAAGTACTTATTATTGGTAATTGATACAGAAGAGTACACAGATTAAGCTTCCCATGCCCTTAAAATTTCATCGATAATCAATCAAACACATCTTTGCACTCGCCATCATGACCTATGTGTCCAGGTTCACAATTAGGCGGAGCGTTGATAATATGTCTTCTGTATTCCACGTAAGGGGACGAATTCCACTTTTTCGGTATACACATGCCAGAACGGTCAAATACATATCCGGGATCACATTGTGGAGTTGGGTAGTAGCTTGCCTCTGCAACAAACCAAAATATCGTGTTATTTATACACTTTAAAGCAACACTTTAAAGCAGTGTAATAATATTTTTTTCACAATCATTATACATAGTAATATATTTCTAACCTTTTAAAGGTTGGGAAATACGTCACTCTTGACTGTATCTCACCTCGAGGTGATATATACAAGCCCTAGGCTGCAATGATACAATTACCACCTCGGATGTAATACACTATTACATTATAAAAACGGTTTTCACTGCTGAAAGGAGGAAATGAATGGGGAGCCTGTCACCCCATTAAGTCAGTAATAGTATATTATATATTTTGTTTTTGTATCACATGTCAAAGTAGTTCATTTATGAATTTTCTTGTTTTCGTTTGTGTTAAAATGAATTTTACGCACGAAGAAAAAAATTGATATGTACGAAATTTAAGAAAAGTAAGAATATGTTCAGAAGGCTGGAATTATATATAAATCAGCATGGCAATAATTTTGAACAATTTTTATAATATTTTTTAAAGGATTTAAATCGCCCAAACAATGATAAAAACAAAATATTCAATTGTTTTTGTCATGGCACTCTGATTACATGTAGAAATAAATATGAAAATAATAATTTTTCTTTTGCATTTTTTCTCGTTTTTTACCTTCCGTCATCGTAAGGAAGGTATTGTCTTTGGTCAAAAAATTGAATGATGAGTTTTTAGGGAATAAGCATGTTTTAAGGTCCCTATAATACGATTTTTCTGTATGTATGTATGTATGTATGTGTGTGTGTGTGTGTGTGTGTGTGTGTGTGTGTGTGTGTGTGTGTGTGTGTGTGTGTCTGTGTTTGTGTGACAAAAGTTCCGGATCGCATAACTTCAATACCACGATTCCAAAAATTATAATTTTTTCGTATTCCTGAAGTTTACATCCAGAAGAACAACTGATTAGTTTTTGGTTATAATTGGTAAACCGGAAGTAGCCTCATATGAAGATTTAACAGTTAAATTTGATTTATTGACATTTAACGTTATTATAACTTAAAGAATATATTATTCTCTATACGATTTGATTACATTTTATACTTCATATTCAGTAGATACAGAGTTATAGAATTTTAAAGAAATTAATTTTATAATTCAGCCAGCTATGCTAAACATGGAAACTATTAATATATATGCATATAATTCAAATTGACAGATGTCAGTATCAATAAAAAGTAAATTAGTGTGGCAGAAATGTGGATGTTGAAGTAGATGTTGGGGAAGACACTGAAAGATACGGTAAGAAAATAACTCTAGTGTAACAAGTTTCTAGAAAGATACAAGAAAGACGATTTCATTGGTTTGAACATGTCATGAGGAGAAATGAAGAATTATATTGGAACAAGAATGAATAGTTTAGTAATAAGAGGTTGAAGAAACAGAGGAAGACCAAAGTTAAGATGGAAGGACTGTATTGCGGAAGATTTGAGAGAAAAGGAATGAATGAGAACGACACACAAAAATAGCGGCTCCTAACGAATGGGAAAATCTAAACAAGAAGAAGATGTCAGTATCAAGTGCAATTTGAATAGTTCATGTATGGAATTTATACATTATACACAGGAATGACGGAAGGTATTATGCTGGCCACAACAGATTTTTTCATTATGTAAGTGTATAAAATTTTTATATCGTTGTATTCAGAAAAAATGCTGAATCGAATAGGCGAATAAAAAAAGTAGGTTCTCATTTAAAATTAATAAGTTGAATTCTGTATTTTGAGAACCACTGGTTGAAAATAATTTTTGTAATGCTCATTTTAATAGTCTAATAATATAGGAATTGTAATTTAACCGAATTCGTATCTCTTACGGTTCTCGAGATAGCAATAGTGAAACACTTACCCTGTATATATATATATATATATATATATATATATATATATATATATATATATATATATATATATATATATATATATATATATATAAATTCACCAGAAGAAAATTTTATCGTTTAAAAAAGAATGCATGTAGAGATTTGTTCGATCGAATTCAAATCCAAATACAAGGTCAAAATAAAAATAAGAAGCAAGACCCATACAGGCACTCACTGCAGATAATGAGGGTCCATCGCGAAATAACAATTACAGATTGAGACCTTACATTACATTTAACGAGAGAACATTCAATAATAAAAGGAAAAAGAATCTAAACACTACTCACATGATAAATATGTCAAACTCCGTGGAAGGGTATGACCGCACCCTCCAAAGTAAACTCACAACAATAAATATATGCACATTGAATACCAATGCACTAATTTGGAGGAGGCCTCTGTCCAAAACTGGATCGTATAAATCATCAAATAAAATCGTAATATTTAATTATAACTTAAAATTAAAAATACTCTATGTATAATGTTTGTTAATAAAGGTCTATTATTATTATTATTTTAAATATGAAAGTTAATGTCACTTCCGATTAAACCGGAAGCAATGCCATTATGCCAAATAAATCATGTATAGTACATTAGCATTAGCTTTGAGTATATTTTATTTTTGGATAATTTGGTAAATATGTTTTAACTTACGGCTTTGCAGGCTAACCACGGCAAAAAGTAGGAAGGCGATGAAGAACTTCATGATTGATTTGTACATTACTTCTCACGTTTTTATATACGAGTCATAAACCCACACGCTACTTTTGATTAATATATTTGTTAACCTTTAATAGTATTTTTTTATTATTAATATTTCAGTTTTCTTCTTAAATTAAAATTTGAAAATAAAATGTTTTTATTTTCTGCCTACCTTAGTTGAAAAAGATATAAAGAATAATTGTTTGCTTTTTATCAAATCACATGTTTTAATTTTTTTGTTAACTTTGATTGCCAAATATTGAATTTGAATATATTTCATTTGTATTTTAATTAAAATTCGATTATTTTGTTGTTTTTATTTTCCGCCTAACATAGGTGAGGAAAGTTCTAGATTTTTAGAACGCATATCTTATAATATAGAGATAGATACTAATCCCTTGAATACGCTGATGGATAATATTTGCTAAACGTTTATTTATTTGGGTGAAGTGAAAAGTCAAAGAATAATAATTATATTAAAAAATTAGTAAATAAGTAATAAAACACGATGAATAAACAAATATAAACAGTACTTAATAATAATAATAATAATCCTTTATTACTTTAACAGCGTCATGTGTCTCATATGTTTGATCCTGCGAAGCCTTTGATCAAAGCTCGAATAAATAATTGACTTCGACCGAATTTTAGCCTGGCTCTTCAAAATCACAACGGGTCCACACTCAATTGCGAACGCTATGTAATCAGTAAAGGATTAACCGAATTAATTTTTCTAGTCTAAATATCTAATTATTTTTTTCAACTAAAATATTTGTATTCATTACCAATGTATTTACTGGTTTTCGACGATTCCATATTGCACCAGTCTTCAGAAAAAAAATATTATTATTAATATTGGTATTATTATAACCAGCTCATATTACATTAACTTGGTACGTGTCTACATCTGCTGTTTGGTCCTTATTCTGTTGAGAGTGAACCATGTTTTGCGGGGAAGGTTAAAACCAGGTGGTTTTTCAGAGATACATGGCATATCAGATTGTTGCTGTTGTAATTATATTATATAATGTATTAGCCAAACGCTATATAACTAGAATAACGTTGTACGTTACTTATTTGTTATTTCACTAACGATGTTCCATAATTGCTCAATATAACATAAATTATGATATTTATATTTATTTATTTAATATAAAGATCAACAGATCAAAGACCCAATAACAGATCAAAACACAAACAAAAATATAACAAAGATACAAATATAAATACATAATAAACAATATATAATACCGCAAAAGAATGAAAAAGTTAAGAAGTACAAATTAAACAAAAGAGTCAGCCAAAATTTTTGAACACTGATTCTTGAAAGCAGAAACTGAAATATTAAAAATATCAACCTGGTTATGAACTAAATTAAAGACCGTGCATTTAGAAAATAACGGAGATTTTAAAAACATATTTGCAGAAGCTCTAGGCAGGTAAAAGCATTTATTGTGTCTAGTTGTGTTTCTCCTGGTTCACAGATGGTTCAAAACTAGAGTCAGGAGAAACTGGAGTGGGTGTATTTGGTCCAGATTACCAAATAAAGGAATCCACGGGCATCAGTTCCACCATTTTTCAAACAGAGATCTACGCAATAAATCTCTGTGCTCAAATAAACCTAAACAAAGGTCTCTCAAAGGAGCAACAATCAACATTTTGTCAGACAGCCAGGCTGCTTTAAAGGCACTAAATACCTTGCTAGTTTGGGATTGCATGAACACCCTACAAAAATTGGCCAAAGATAACCACATCACTTTGTGGTGGCTAAAAAAGAGCTAAACTACCGTTTTACGGGCCTGAACCGTCTTGTGGACTCTTGAAAAGCCATATAAAGAAGGAAATCAAAAACTGGAAGGAAGCAGCCATAGCCTCATATTGGAGAGCAATCCCAGGCTTTGTCAGTCGAAGAAATTCATTTCACCCTCGTTGACAAACGACAAAGTGATATTAGCTCTCAGCAAGAAGGATTTTAGAACTATGACAGGTATCTTTACTGGTCATTGTTCTCTGAATTACCATCTACGCAAGATTAGTATAGCTGAAAACAATATTTGTCGACTCTGCGAAGAGGAAGAAGAAACCTCGGTATTGTATGTGAATGTCCAGCTGTGGCCGTAAATAGACTTAACCAACTTGGTAAAAGGTATCTCGCGGCAAATAAGATCGGGAAACTGACTCCTGGAGCAGTAATTGGCTTCTTAAAAACTCTGGAACTACTTCCAGAAAACTAAGATAGGGCCATGTTACAACAGATTTTATAGGCCGCAGTGACAAAAGCGGTCTGCGCTTAAATGAATATGTTTGAAGGAGCGTGAAGGGAATGAAAGAAACAAATTCAGGGCCATCAACCAAATTATGAATAATTTTGTATAAGTATATTAAATAGGCACATTGGCGTCGAAGGGAGAGTTTAACAAAGTTGAAAGACTGAAGTAAAGTAATATAGGAATAAGCTATAAAAGGATACTGTCGGTGTTGCTTGAAGTATATTTACCTTCCGTCACCTTTAGGTAAGGAAGGTATGTCTTTGATCAGAACATTCAATGAGTTTTTAGTGAATAAGCATGTTTTAGGGTCCCTCTAATACGATTTTACCATTTTTACGATGATGTCTGTATGTATGTATGTGTCTGTGTGTGTGTGTGTGTGACAAAAGTTTCGGATCGCATAACTTCAATATCACGATTCCAAAAATTATATTTTTTTTGAATTCCTCAAGTTTTCATCCAGAAGAACAACTGATTACATTTTGGTTATAATTGGTGAACCGGAAGTAGCTTCATTTGAAGATTTAACAGTTAAATTTGATTTATTGACATTTAACGTTATTATAACTTAAAGAATATATTATTCTCTATACGATTTGATTGCATTTTGTACTAAATATTCAATAGATGTAGTTAAAGAATTATAAAGAAATTAAATTTTAATTTTATAATGCTAACCATGAAAATTGTTAATATATTCAGATTGACAGATGTCAGTATCAATAAAAAGTAAATTAATGTGGCAGAGATGAGGATGTTGAAGTAGATGTTGGGGAAGACACGGAAAGACAGGCAAGGGAATAACTCTAGTGTTACAATTTTCTAGAAAGATACAAGAGAGATGATTACATTGGTTTGAAAATGTCATGAGGAGAAATTAAGTGTATATTAAATGAAGAATGAATAGCTTAGTAATGGAAGGTTGAAGAAACAGAGGAAGACCAAAAATAAGATGGAAGGACTGTATTGCGGAAGACTTGAGAGAAAAGGAAATGAATGAGAACGACACGTAAAACAGACATGAGTAGAAGTAGAAAATAAAAAATAGCGACCCCTAACGAATGGGAAAAGCTAAAGAAGAAGAAGATGATAGTGTCAAGTGAAATTTGCATAGTTTGTTTGTGAAATAATTTTACTGGATATTTAGAATCTTTTGTAAGAAAATTTATGTACGGAATTTATACATATTACACAGGATTGACGGAAGGTATTGTGGTGGCCACAACAGATTTTTTTTAAATTTACGTTGCACAGATTTAATCATATCATAATTTGTCGTAAAATGGATTCCAAATAGTACTACAATATTCAAGTATAGTTCTAACAAAAGCATTGTAAAGAGCAATAATGGAATCAACGTTAGTGAAGGATCTTGTGTTTCTTTTTATGAACCCCAACATTTTTAAAGAAGAAGAGACAATGTTAGTTATATGGGGATAAAATGTAAATTTGACATCGAATGTTACACCCAAATCTTTGATAATATTTTAATACGAAATTTTTGTTTGTGGCAAAGGCTTATCATTATGACGACAACTACGAAGACAATTCTAATAACCCATGTCCTCACGGATATAATATGATGCCCTATTTAGGCATGTGTAGACCAGTAATGCCAATGCCCAGATGGCAGGACTCAGCCAGAAGGGTTCTCCTAGCTACGATGAAATGTCCGAGAGCAGGGATGGCGAACCTTTACGTATCAACGTGCCATTTTTCTAAAGAAATGTTAATGAGGTCATAGACGTGCCATCAAATAATTTTGACTTTGTGATTATTGGAAAAATAATAATAATAATAAATACTATCAACTCAAAACTCTTTATTTACTTCAAAAAAATAGGAACATTTTGCATTGTCTCAATTATACGCGTAATTTAAATTAAAGTAAAATTAGTGTCACTTCTGTTGTTGCAGATTAGATGACAAATAACATATGTTAGGGTTGTAAGATGTTACGTTTAGCAGAATGCATGCTAAACTGGAGTCATGTGTCAAACGGTTTCTAACCGAGTCTTTAATGTTATTCATCTCTGAAAATAATTACTCGCAGGCATAGGTTGATGAAAATATTGTTAAAATAGCATGAGCCAGCTTCTTCAAATTATGAAATGTGTCTGGTAACGCATTCCATGTTTCCAAAATTTTGTTATTAGCATTTTCACTTATATTACTTGTCAATCTTTCTGTTTCAATTAATTCTAACTCTTTCCTTGTTTCAATAAATTTTTGAATCCATATTGAACTAGACTGGAAATCAATCAGCTGCATTTCAAATTCTTCAATTTCCAACCAATCGAATTGAGACAAATTCAGTTTATCAAATGACGTCATATCAGGGTACATAATAAACTTGAGTATTTCCGATAATTCTTTGAACTGAGTGCCCAAAATATTGTGTCGCGTGCCATTGGTTCGCCATCCCTGTCCTAGAGGAACAGAATGGGACCTATACACGGAAAAGTGAAAAGAAATTTTTGATGATTACATTTAAAGGGTACGGGGAGGCTTAGTCGATAATATGTCGTGTGCTTTTCTGTACCAACTACCAATAATAAATACCCATAAACCTAAATCCGTTATATTTGAAAAATATTTCTTTTCTTCAAAAAGCCTAATGCCGAAATCGAAATTTAAACACAGGAATCTCTATCTCTGGCTCTTCTACACTATGTTGCACCAGCTGTGTGTGTGTGTGTGTGTGTACGTATGCGTGTGTGTTTGTTTTTTACCTTCCGTTACCTCTAGGTAAGGAAGATATTGTCTTTGGTCAAAAAATTTGGTGGTGAGTTTTCATTGAATAAGCACGTTTTAGGGTCTTTACAATACGATTTTACTATTTTTACGATGATGTCTGTATGTGTGTGTGTGTGTGTGTGTGTGTGTGTTCGTATGTGCGTGTGTGTGTGTATGTGTGTATGTGACCGCAGTTTCATGCACGATATCTCCAATACTAGAATTCCAAAAATTACAATTCTTGCATATTCCTCTTCCGTACAACCATATGCAGACTTGATTAGATTTTGGTTATAATTGGTCAACCGGAAGTATCCTCATTTGAAGATTTTAACAGTTTTTCTTGAAAAACTCAGTTAAATGTTATTATAACTTAAAGAATATATTATTCTCTATACGATTTGATTGCATTTTATATTTCATATTCAACAGATATAGAGTTAAAGAATTATAAAGATTGTAATAATTATAAAATTTCATATATCAGCCAGCTGTGCTAACTTAACCATGGAAACTGCTAATATATTCAGGTAATTCAAATTGACAGATGTCAATATCAATAAAAAGTAAATGTTGAAAGAATAAGGGAAATAACTCTAGTGTTGGGCGTTCCTAGAAAGATAAAAGAGAGACGATTACATTGGTTTGAACATGTCATGAGGAGAGATGAGTATATTGGAAGAACAAAAATTAGTGCAAGAAGAAAATAAAAAATAGCGACCCCCTAACGAATGGGAAAAACTAAAGAAGAAGATGTTAGTGTCAAGTGCAATGCGAATAGTTTGTTTATGAAATAATTTAACTGGAAATATAGGATCTTTTGCAAAAAAATATGTGTAGGGCGAGTGCAGTGACGTGACTTTGCTGACTTTGGCAAGCAGATATATGGACCCGTGTCAAAATGACAGCTATGAATTACGTCCATAACTGACAAATGTCGTAATTTTTCATTCAAAATTTCATGATTTTCTTATTTCATGTGGTATATTTATTATCAGGGAATTCAGTTGCCGAGAAAAGGAATCATAAAATACCAAAAAAATAAATTTTGAATGAAAAATTTTGACATGAGGTGACCCGCAAAATAGAAATGAATGGAAGAAAAAAATAAAAATTAGCGACCCCCAACGAATGGGAAAAGCTAAAGAAGAAGAAAATGTTAGTGTCAAGTGCCATTTGCATGAAATAATATTACTGGAAATTTATAATCTTTTGCAAGACATTTTATGAATGGACTTTGTACATAACACACAGGATTGACGGAAGGTATTGTGCTGGCCACATCAGATTTTTTTAATCTTTATTTCAACATGCTCCATTTACAAAATATTACATACATTGAATGTACATTTATTTATATATTTGTGCTGTTACAATTTATCATTATTTATAATATATTTATTATTAATTGCACACATCTTCTATTTGAAGTATTTTTCTCTAAAATAATCTATAAACGATTATATTTTTGAATTAATCAACTAAATTGAATGATCGGTATATGAGCCGGGCCAATTATCACCACTTCTTAAAAATGAGTTTATTTTTTCTTTGTCCATTGCTGCCTCATATTGTTCTTATTTAATTCTTCCATTTGTTGAAAAAGATTTGTATAGAGTGCAAAATATCTGATAATTTTTATTTTCTTGAATGCATATTAATAATTATTTTATAACTTTTATAATAATTATTAATCGATTTATTTGTCAAAATTTATTTGAAAAAGTTGACAACACACTTTTGTCAAAAACAATTGTTTCATTTTTATTGCCACTGGATCAAATTATTATGAAAATACCTAAACGACTCGTTAATTTATGGGGGGAGGGGGGTAAAAATGTTAAAACAAATTGAATTTTCGAGAAAAGGTATTAAGAAATATTTTTGCTCTCGACGATTTCTATCACTGGTTAAATTTAATGTACTTATTTCTCTTACATCCTGTATAGCACTTGAGGCTTCGAGGGGAGAGTATACATATACAGGGTGTTTAATACACATGCGGCAAAAATTGAAGGGGCTATTCCCTGGACCATTCTAAGATGATTTTGTCCTTTGATGATTTTTGCAAAGCCGCTTAGTTTCGAAGATACAGGGCGAAAAAAAAATTCGACAAAACCAATTTTGATATTTTTCAAATTATTAATCCAGTAACAGTAGGCAAGTTATGTGTCAAATTTGTTGAGACTGATTGACGTTTGGCTGTTTGACGTGTATTTTCTGTCTATAATACTTAAACTTTTGTTAGTGAAGTCCTCTATCATGAGTCGCTATACGAACGCCGAGATGACTGACATGCATTTATTTTATGGACTTGCTGATGGCAATTCATTACAAGCTAGGCGGTTGTACATTGAACGATTTCCTGCCCCTAATGTTCCTGATAGATCGCTGGATTGGTCGAGGTGGATCTCACTTATGGCCTGCTCGATCCCCGGACTTAAACCCCCTGGATTTTTTCCTATGAGACCATCTAAAGTCATTAGTTTATTCTACTCCATTGGCAAATTTGGAAGATTTAAGACATCGGATAATTGCTGGGTGTAACTCCATAAGAAACGACCCTGGTGTTTTTGAAAGAGTTCGGCAATCAATGAGAAGAAGATTGGATTCTTGCATCGTAGCTGGAGGTTGTCATTTTCAACAGTTCTTGTAGATTAAGAAACTTTACATGTAATTTTTGGTATTAAATGTTGTTATTGACGAATTTTTTTTTGCCCTGTATCTTCGAAACAAAGTGGCTTTTTAAAAATCATCAAAGGACAAAATATTCTTAGAATAGTCTAGGGAATAACCCCTTGAATTTTTTCCGTATGTTTAATAAACACCCTGTATAATATAATAGTTAGTTAAACAGCAGAATTGGATTTGATCCAAGCTCGCAAGGATGGAACAGAAGTGTAGATTCCGAAATAGCCAGTGCGACCACATTGGCTATTAGAAGCTACACCGAGAAGTCGTCCTTTAGCTACTAATGGCCCACCCCAGTCTCCCTGACACATATCCTTGCCGCCTGACGTATATCCTGCGCATATCTGCTGCGCTGTAGGGTTCACTCCTGTTCCTGCACACACTCCGTTAGCCACTAAAGGCACTGACACCGCTTGCAGATGCTCACTCAGCACCGTACTGCCCGATGCCCGTACTCCCCAACCGCTCACAAGTCCTGCTATGCCCGGAGTTACGGTGCTGCTTTCCGACCACAACACCACTGGTTTCGCAGTTTTCCCGTCAAATGTTTTACTCACCTAAAATATAATATATTTAATAATACTAACAGTCGATATTATAATACAATAATAAAGTTATACGAGGAAGTGTCATAAAACAAGGAACGGAAACATCTGAAGGCTTCCGAACAAACAAAGGTGTAAGACAGGGTTGCTGTTTGTCTCTACTTCTATTTAAGCTTACGAGTATTTAACAAAAACCTTAGAACAGTGGAATAGAAAATGTAATCAAATGGGTATCAGAATAAGAAATTCAAATTAAGTAATCTTTTATTTGCTGACGATCAGGTCCTAATTGCTTATGACGAAGATTACGCCAGTTATATGATTCGCAAACTGGATGAAGAGTATAAAAAATTTGGCCTAGAAATAAACACTGAAAAAACAAAATACCTAGTTGTAAATAATAAAGATCAAGATTTATCCTTGGATACAGGTAAAATAAAGTGCTGCGAAGAATTAGTATATTTAGGAGCGACACTTTCCCAACAGGGTGGTAGTGAAACTGAAATAAGATCGAGGATTAAATTCTTCATGGTGGAGTAAGGAACTGTCAAGATGAACAAAATATAATTTATATAGAACACTAATAGAATCAATTGTCACATACGACGCCGAAACATGGGAAATTTAAAAAGTCACTAGACAAAAATTTGAAGCTTTAGAAATGCAATTGTTTAAGGCGTAGTTGTAGACATTCTCGTCTAGATCATATAAAAAATTGCGAAATAAGAAATAAAATAAACATTAGAAAAACAATAACACAAAGAATAGAAGATAAAAGTTTAAGGTCGTACGGACATTTAAAAAGAATGAACGAAGAAAAATGGCCGATTAAGGTATTCAACTGGGAACCACCAAAGAGAAGAAAGAGAGGTAGACAGAAACGCACCTGGATAGAAGGAATAAAAGATGCCATGCAAACGTGGAATCTCCAGGAAGGAGATCGGGAAGATAAACGAAGGTGGAAACAAGGATCTCGTAATATATATGTATATATATATATATATATATATATATATATATATATATATATATATATATATATATATATACAGTAAAAATATAAAATAATATGGTGATGTTGGGACAGAATGTCCGGATTTGAAATGACGCCATTGGGACATAGAGAACTATAAAGGTACGTACAGACATGCAACAAAACTGCGAGTCGTAACGCCGGCTCATAACGGGTCTGGGCGACACTTCGTAACAGCGTAATACCATGACAGAAACTTCGAGGCGTCCCATCAGTTCAGCGTTACATCAAAGAAATAATATGCGCTGATGTTGCACCGCTTGTTTCAAATATAAAAATTAGATATCTTCATTGTTTATTCAGTGATGTACGAAAATAAATTTTCTATGGAAAAATTGTTATTATCTTAAAAATCTATATATTTTTTTCTTCAGCGATATAAGGTTTATTGTCTTTTTAAATTTGCCTTGCATTCAAAATCTTAAATTTTTCACAATTTTTTATGAAATCTATTATTATTTTGGAAGTATTTGTATTACTTGCAAGTTATAATAGTATTTTATTTTGACTAAATAAAGGGTTTTTCATTAAGAGCGACGCATTTTGTTTTTGACACTTCTCAAATATTAGTGAAGTTGGCTTCGCAATTCTTTCGCATTTTGAAACGTCAGTCTATGCCATTTAATCATGGAGAGATACACGTGTCAACAACGTTTGCAAATTATTGAACTTTTTTTATCAAAATTCACGTTCTATCGCACAAGAAAATCATCTTTTCGGGTGAAGCTCACTTCTGGCTCGATGGTTTTGTCAACAACCAAAATTGTCGCATTTGGACGAGTGAGCAACCTGAAGTGATGCACGAGACACAACTTTATCCGAAAAGATTAACTGTTTGGTGCGGTTTTCATTCCGGCGGCGTCATCGGCCCATTTTTCTTTTTTGATGAAAACGACGCGCCAACAACCGTCAACGGCGATCGCTACAGAGCCATGATATCGGAGTATTTTTGGGACCAGCTCGACGCTATGAACGTGGACGATATGTGGTTCCAACAGGACGGCGCAACGTGCCATACAGCGTACGACACAATCGAATTATTGCAAACCAAGTTCGGTGAGCGAGTTATCTCACGCAACGGTGCTCGCGAATGGCCGCCTCGTTCGTGCGATTTAACCCCTGTAGACTTTTTTCTTTGGGGTTACCTTAAATAGCTGGTCTATGCCAACAAACCAGCAACGTTAGAACCGATTTGTGTGCTCGAGTCATGGAAAATTGGGTTCAGCATATTCATTCGTGCCAGCGCTTCCGCGGTGGACATTTAAACGACGTCGTATTCCATAAATAATGGCATCGATTGTACTTTCATTTGAAATAAAAATCATTTTAATAACTAACCCACAAGTCTTTTAATTGAAAAAACAAAATTTCATGGTTATAGTGAGTCTCAAGTATCCCCATGTAATTGTAATTAAATTATTTTTTGCTGATGAAACGGAACTGCCACGACAACGGAAATGTAACGTAAGGAGGAAAGCAGAATAATGAATAAATAACATCTCATAACGCATTTAGATTAATAAGTACTTATTATTGGTAATTGATACAGAAGAGTACACAGATTAAGCTTCCCATGCCCTTAAAATTTCATCGATAATCAATCAAACACATCTTTGCACTCGCCATCATGACCTATGTGTCCAGGTTCACAATTAGGCGGAGCGTTGATAATATGTCTTCTGTATTCCACGTAAGGGGACGAATTCCACTTTTTCGGTATACACATGCCAGAACGGTCAAATACATATCCGGGATCACATTGTGGAGTTGGGTAGTAGCTTGCCTCTGCAACAAACCAAAATATCGTGTTATTTATACACTTTAAAGCAACACTTTAAAGCAGTGTAATAATATTTTTTTCACAATCATTATAGTAATATATTTCTAACCTTTTAAAGGTTGGGAAATACGTCACTCTTGACTGTATCTCACCTCGAGGTGATATATACAAGCCCTAGGCTGTAATGATACAATTACCACCTCGGATGTAATACACTATTACATTATAAAAACGGTTTTCACTGCTGAAAGGAGGAAATGAATGGCGAGCCTATCATCCCTTGAGTCAGTAATAGTATATTATATATTTTGTTTTTGTATCACATGTCAAAGTAGTTCATTTATGAATTTTCTTGTTTTCGTTTGTGTTAAAATGAATTTTACGCACGAAGAAAAAAATTGATATGTACGAAATTTAAGAAAAGTAAGAATATGTTCAGAAGGCTGGAATTATATATAAATCAGCATGGCAATAATTTTGAACAATTTTTATAATATTTTTTAAAGGATTTAAATCGCCCAAACAATGATAAAAACAAAATATTCAATTGTTTTTGTCATGGCACTCTGATTACATGTAGAAATAAATATGAAAATAATAATTTTTCTTTTGCATTTTTTCTCGTTTTTTACCTTCCGTCATCTTTAGGTAAGGAAGGTATTGTCTTTGGTCAAAAAATTGAATGATGAGTTTTTAGGGAATAAGCATGTTTTAAGGTCCCTATAATACGATTTTACCGTTTTTACGATGATGTCTGTATGTATGTATGTATGTATGTGTGTGTGTGTGTGTGTGTGTGTGTGTGTGTGTGTGTGTGTGTGTGTCTGTGTTTGTGTGACAAAAGTTCCGGATCGCATAACTTCAATACCACGATTCCAAAAATTATAATTTTTTCGTATTCCTGAAGTTTACATCCAGAAGAACAACTGATTAGTTTTTGGTTATAATTGGTAAACCGGAAGTAGCCTCATATGAAGATTTAACAGTTAAATTTGATTTATTGACATTTAACGTTATTATAACTTATAGAATATACTATTCTCTATACGATTTGATTACATTTTATACTTCATATTCAGTAGATACAGAGTTATAGAATTTTAAAGAAATTAATTTTATAATTCTGCCAGCTATGCTAAACATGGAAACTATTAATATATATGCATATAATTCAAATTGACAGATGTCAGTATCAATAAAAAGTAAATTAGTGTGGCAGAAATGTGGATGTTGAAGTAGATGTTGGGGAAGACACTGAAAGATACGGTAAGAAAATAACTCTAGTGTAACAAGTTTCTAGAAAGATACAAGAAAGACGATTTCATTGGTTTGAACATGTCATGAGGAGAAATGAAGAATTATATTGGAACAAGAATGAATAGTTTAGTAATAAGAGGTTGAAGAAACAGAGGAAGACCAAAGTTAAGATGGAAGGACTGTATTGCGGAAGATTTGAGAGAAAAGGAATGAATGAGAACGACACACAAAAATAGCGGCTCCTAACGAATGGGAAAATCTAAACAAGAAGAAGATGTCAGTATCAAGTGCAATTTGAATAGTTCATGTATGGAATTTATACATTATACACAGGAATGACGGAAGGTATTATGCTGGCCACAACAGATTTTTTCATTATGTAAGTGTATAAAATTTTTATACCGTTGTATTCAGAAAAAATGCTGAATCGAATAGGCGAATAAAAAAAGTAGGTTCTCATTTAAAATTAATAAGTTGAATTCTGTATTTTGAGAACCACTGGTTGAAAATAATTTTTGTAATGCTCATTTTAATAGTCTAATAATATAGGAATTGTAATTTAACCGAATTCGTATCTCTTACGGTTCTCGAGATAGCAATAGTGAAACACTTAAATTAAACACCCCTGTATGTATATATATATATATATATATATATATATATATATATATATATATATATATATATATATATATATATATATATATAAATTCACCAGAAGAAAATTTTATCGTTTAAAAAAGAATGCATGTAGAGATTTGTTCGATCGAATTCAAATCCAAATACAAGGTCAAAATAAAAATAAGAAGCAAGACCCATACAGGCACTCACTGCAGATAATGAGGGTCCATCGCGAAATAACAATTACAGATTGAGACCTTACATTACATTTAACGAGAGAACATTCAATAATAAAAGGAAAAAGAATCTAAACACTACTCACATGATAAATATGTCAAACTCCGTGGAAGGGTATGACCGCACCCTCCAAAGTAAACTCACAACAATAAATATATGCACATTGAATACCAATGCACTAATTTGGAGGAGGCCTCTGTCCAAAACTGGATCGTATAAATCATCAAATAAAATCGTAATATTTAATTATAACTTAAAATTAAAAATACTCTATGTATAATGTTTGTTAATAAAGGTCTATTATTATTATTATTTTAAATATGAAAGTTAATGTCACTTCCGATTAAACCGGAAGCAATGCCATTATGCCAAATAAATCATGTATAGTACATTAGCATTAGCTTTGAGTATATTTTATTTTTGGATAATTTGGTAAATATGTTTTAACTTACGGCTTTGCAGGCTAACCACGGCAAAAAGTAGGAAGGCGATGAAGAACTTCATGATTGATTTGTACATTACTTCTCACGTTTTTATATACGAGTCATAAACCCACACGCTACTTTTGATTAATATATTTGTTAACCTTTAATAGTATTTTTTTATTATTAATATTTCAGTTTTCTTCTTAAATTAAAATTTGAAAATAAAATGTTTTTATTTTCTGCCTACCTTAGTTGAAAAAGATATAAAGAATAATTGTTTTTTTTTCAAATCACATGTTTTAATTTTTTTGTTAACTTTGATTGCCAAATATTGAATTTGAATATATTTCATTTGTATTTTAATTAAAATTCGATTATTTTGTTGTTTTTATTTTCCGCCTAACATAGGTGAGGAAAGTTCTAGATTTTTAGAACGCATATCTTATAATATAGAGATAGATACTAATCCCTTGAATACGCTGATGGATAATATTTGCTAAACGTTTATTTATTTGGGTGAAGTGAAAAGTCAAAGAATAATAATTATATTAAAAAATTAGTAAATAAGTAATAAAACACGATGAATAAACAAATATAAACAGTACTTAATAATAATAATAATAATCCTTTATTACTTTAACAGCGTCATGTGTCTCATATGTTTGATCCTGCGAAGCCTTTGATCAAAGCTCGAATAAATAATTGACTTCGACCGAATTTTAGCCTGGCTCTTCAAAATCACAACGGGTCCACACTCAATTGCGAACGCTATGTAATCAGTAAAGGATTAACCGAATTAATTTTTCTAGTCTAAATATCTAATTATTTTTTTCAACTAAAATATTTGTATTCATTACCAATGTATTTACTGGTTTTCGACGATTCCATATTGCACCAGTCTTCAGAAAAAAAATATTATTATTAATATTGGTATTATTATAACCAGCTCATATTACATTAACTTGGTACGTGTCTACATCTGCTGTTTGGTCCTTATTCTGTTGAGAGTGAACCATGTTTTGCGGGGAAGGTTAAAACCAGGTGGTTTTTCAGAGATACATGGCATATCAGATTGTTGCTGTTGTAATTATATTATATAATGTATTAGCCAAACGCTATATAACTAGAATTACGTTGTACGTTACTTATTATTTATTTCACTAACGATGTTCCATAATTGTTCAATATAACATAAATTATGATATTTATATTTATTTATTTAATATAAAGATCAACAGATCAAAGACCCAATAACAGATCAAAACACAAACAAAAATATAACAAAGATACAAATATAAATACATAATAAACAATATATAATACCGCAAAAGAACGAAAAAGTTAAGAAGTACAAATTAAACAAAAGAGTCAGCCAAAATTTTTGAACATTGATTCCTAGCAGAAACTGAAATATTAAAAATATCAACCTGGTTATGAACTAAATTAAAGACCGTGCATTTAGAAAATAACGGAGATTTTAATAACATATTTGCAGAAGCTCTAGGCAGGTAAAAGCATTTATTGTGTCTAGTTGTGTTTCTCCTGGTTCATAGATGGTTCAAAACTAGAGTCAGGAGAAACTGGAGTGGGTGTATTTGGTCCAGATTACCAAATAAAGGAATCCACGGGCATCAGTTCCACCATCTTTCAAACAGAGATCTACGCAATAAATCTCTGTGCTCAAATAAACCTAAACAAAGGTCTCTCAAAGGAGCAACAATCAACATTTTGTCAGACAGCCAGGCTGCTTTAAAGGCACTAAATGCCTTCACTTGTGAATCAAAGCTAGTTTGGAATTGCATGAACACCCTACAAAAATTGGCCAAAGATAACCACGTCACTTTGCGGTGGCTAAAAAAGAGCTAAACTACCGTTTTACGGGCCTGAACCGTCTTGTGGACTCTTGAAAAGCCATATAAAGAAGGAAATCAAAAACTGGAAGGAAGCAGCCATAGCCTCATATTGGAGAGCAATCCCAGGCTTTGTCAGTCGAAGAAATTCATTTCACCCTCGTTGACAAACGACAAAGTGATATTAGCTCTCAGCAAGAAGGACCTTAGAACTATGACAGGTATCTTTACTGGTCATTGTTCTCTGAATTACCATCTACGCAAGATTAGTATAGCTGAAATCAATATCTGTCGACTCTGCGAAGAGGAAGAAGAAACCTCGGAATTGTATGTGAATGTCCAGCTGTGGCCGTAAATAGACTTAACCATCTTGGTAAAAGGTATCTCGCGGTAAATGAGACCGGGAAAGTGACTCCTGGAGCAGTAATTGGCTTCTTAAAAACTCTGGAACTACTTCCAGAAAACTAAGATAGGGCCATGTTACAACAGATCTTATAGGTCGCAGTGACAAAAGCGGTTAGCGCTTAAAGCCCTCACCTTAATGAATGAATGAATGAATATGTTTGAAGGAGCGTGGAAGGGAATGAAAGAAAGGGATTCAGGGCCATCAACCAAATTATGAATAATTTTGTATAAGTATATTAAATAGGCACATTGGCGTCGAAGGGAGAGTTTAACAAAGACTGAAGTAAAGTAGTATAGGAATAAGCTATGGAAGGATACTGTCGGCAGGCCCGTAGCCAGGATTTTTTCTCGGGGGGGGCTTCGAGATTTTAGGAAATGGTGGGGAGGGATTAATTAATTTTCCTCTATCAAATTTGTTTCGAGAACTTTATTGGAGAAGGAGCTCTTATAACATGAAACAGTATTTCAGAAACACAGATTTTTACCGTTTTTAGAACAAACAAAAAATTTAAGTTTTAAAAAGCCGCAACTACAAAAGTAATCTTCTGATCTTTCTCCCAGCCATAATGTCGGTATTTTCGTTACTAGGACGGCAAAGTTCGTATTCCGAAACGAGTGTACTTTCGGAGCGAGGCGAAGCTGAGTTCTAAATGACACTCGTGAGGAATCGACTTTTCCGTCGTGTAACGAACGTAATTTTTCGTGCCAAACGCGGGAGAAGGCCATTTTTGCAGCCCGAAGGGCTGGAAAAGTGGGCTTTATCCCGCGCGTGTTAAGAAAATTGACTTTTTTCCAAAGTGAAAATTCACGTTTTCAAAAAGCTAATATTCACTTTCTCGTAGTGAATATTCACTGTTTCAAACAGTTATAAGTCGTGTACTACGGAAAAGTGATATTTCACTTTTTCAAATTTAGATAGTATGATAGATACCTTTGGATAGATGTAAACGAAATTTATAAGAATTTCGGGGGGGGGGGGGCTTCAGCCCCTCGAGCCCCGCCCTGGCTACGTGGCTGACTGTCGGTGTTGCTTGAAGTATATTTACCTTCAGTCACCTTTAGTAAGGAAGGTATGTCTTTGGTCAAAACATTCAATGATAAGTTTTTAGTGAATAAGCATGTTTTAGGGTCCCTATAATACGATTTTACCATTTGTGTGTGTGTGACAAAAGTTTCGGATCGCATAACTTCAATATCACGATTCCAAAAATTATATTTTTTTCGAATTCCTCAAGTTTTCATCCAGAAGAACAACTGATTACATTTTGGTTATAATTGGTGAACCGGAAGTAGCTTCATTTGAAGATTTAACAGTTAAATTTGATTTATTGACATTTAACGTTATTATAACTTAAAGAATATATTATTCTCTATACGATTTGATTGCATTTTGTACTAAATATTCAATAGATATAGTTAAAGAATTATAAAGAAATTAAATTTTATAATTCAGCCAGCTATGCTAACCATGAAAATTGTTAATATATTCAGATTGACAGATGTCAGTATCAATAAAAAGTAAATTAATGTGGCAGAGATGAGGATGTTGAAGTAGATGTTGGGGAAGACACGGAAAGACAGGCAAGGGAATAACTCTAGTGTTACAAGTTTCTAGAAAGATACAAGAGAGATGATTACATTGGTTTGAAAATGTCAGGAAGAGAAATTAAGTGTATATTGGATGAAGAATGAATAGCTTAGTAATGGAAGGTTGAAGAAACAGAGAAAGACCAAAAATAAGATGGAAGGACTATATTGCGGAAGACTTGAGAGAAAAGGAAATGAATGAGAACGACACGTAAAACAGACATGAGTGGAAGAAGAAAATAAAAAATAGCGACCCCTAACGAATGGGAAAAGCTAAAGAAGAAGATGTTAGTGTCAAGTGAAATTTGCATAGTTTGTTTGTGAAATAATTTTACTGGATATTTAGAATCTTTTGTAAGAAAATTTATGTATGGAATTTATACATATTACACAGGATTGACGGAAGGTATTGTGGTGGCCACAACAGATTTTTTTTTTTAATTTACGTTGCACAGATTTAATCATATCATAATTTGTCGTAAAATGGATTCCAAATAGTACTACAATATTCAAGTTTAGGTCTAACAAAAGCATTGTAAAGAGCAATAATGGAATCAAGGTTAGTGAAGGATCTTGTGTATCTTTTTATGAACCCCAACATTTTTAAAGAAGAAGAGACAATGTTAGTTATATGGGGATAAAATATAAATTTGACATCGAATGTTAAATCTTTGATAATATTTTAATAAGAAATTTTTGTTTGTTGCAAAGGCTTATCATTATGACGACAACTACGAAGACAACTCTAATAATCCATGTCCTCACGGATATATGATGCCCTATTTAGGCATGTGTAGACCAGTAATGCCAATGTCCAGATGGCAGGACTCAGCCAGAAGGGTTCTCCTAGCTACGATGAAATGTCCTAGTGGAGCAGAATGGGACCTATACACGGAAGAGTGCAAAGAAATTTTTGATTATCACATTTATAGGGTACGGGGAGGCTTAGTCGTTAATATGTCGTGTGCTTTTCTGTACCAACTACCAATAATAAATTCCCATAAACCTAAATCCGTTATACTTGAAAAATATTTAATATATATATATATATATATATATATATATATATATATATATATATATATATATATTATATATATATATATATATATATATATAATATATTAATATATATAAAAAGCCTAATGCCGAAATCGAAATTGAAACACAGGAATCTCTATCTCTGGCTCTTCTACACTATGTTACACACGCTGTGTGTGTGTGTGTGTGTGTGTGTGTGTGTGTGTGTGTACGTATGGGTGTGCGTGTGTGTGTTTGTTTTTTTAAATATTTATTTCAGCATGCACCATTTACAAAATATTACATACATTGAATGTACATTTATTTATATATTTGTGCTGTTACAATTTATCATTATTTTTAATATATTTCGTAATTATTATTACAAAAATACATTGGCCGTTAGTATGAACAAGTGATTAAGGGTGATTATCGAAAAAAAATTTCGCCCTGTATCTTCGAAACAAAGTGACTTTTCAAAAATCATCAAAGGACAAAATATTCTTAGAATAGTCCAGGGAATAACCCCTTGAATTTTTTCCGTATGTTTAATAAACACCCTGTATAATATAATAGTTAAACAGCAGAATTGGATTTGATCCAAGCTCGCAAGGATGGAACAGAAGTGTAGATTCCGAAATATCCAGTGCGACCACATTGGCTATTAGAAGCTACACCGAGAAGTCGCCCTTTAGCTATTAATGGCCCACCCCAGTCTCCCTGACACATATCCTTGCCGCCTGACGTATATCCTGCGCATAGCTGCTGCGCTGTAGGGTTCACTCCTGTCCCTGCACACACTCCGTTAGCCACTAAAGGCACTGACACCGCTTGCAGATGCTCACTCAGCACCGTACTGCCCGATGCCCGTACTCCCCAACCGCTCACAAGTCCTGCTATGCCCGGAGTTACGGTGCTGCTTTCCGACCACAACACCACTGGTTTCGCAGTTTTCCCGTCAAATGTTTTACTCACCTAAAATATAATATATTTAATAGTTGAAGTAAAAATCTCATTTTTGTAATCATTTTATATTTTACTAACATTAAAGTGTAAATGAAAACAGTAAAAATATAAAATAATATGGTGATATTGGGACAGAATGTCCGGATTTGAAATGACGCCATTGGGACATAGAGAACTATAAAGGTACGTACAGACATGCAACAAAACTGCGAGTCGTAACGCCGGCTCATAACGGGTCTGGGCGACACTTCGTAACAGCGTAATACCATGACAGAAACTTCGAGGCGTCCCATCAGTTCAGCGTTACATCAAAGAAATAATATGCGCTGATGTTGCACCGCTTGTTTCAAATATAAAAATTAGATATCTTCATTGTTTATTCAGTGATGTACGAAAAAAATTTTCTATGGAAAAATTGTTATCTTAAAAATCAATATTTTTTTTCTTTTCAGTGATATAAGGTTTATTGTCTTTTTAAATTTGCCTTGCATTCAAAATCTTAAATTTTTCACATTTTTTTATGAAATCTATTATTATTTTGGAAGTATTTGTATTACTTGAAAGTTATAATAGTAATTTATTTTGACTAAATATAGGGTTTATCATTAAGAGCGACGCATTTTGTTTTTGACACTTCTCAAATATTAGTGAAGTTGGCTTCGCAATTCTTTCGCATTTTGAAACGTCAGTCTATGCCATTTAATCATGGAGAGATACACGTGTCAACAACGTTTGCAAATTATTGAACTTTTTTTATCAAAATTCACGTTCTATCGCACAAGAAAATCATCTTTTCGGGTGAAGCTCACTTCTGGCTCGATGGTTTTGTCAACAACCAAAATTGTCGCTTTTGGACGAGTGAGCAGCCTGAAGAGATGCACGAGACACAACTTTATCCGAAAAGATTAATTGTTTGGTGCGATTTTCATTCCGGCGGCGTCATCGGCCCATTTTTCTTTTTTGATGAAAACGGCGCGCCAACAACCGTTAACGGCGATCGCTACAGGGCCATGATATCGGAGTATTTTTGGGACCAGCTCGACGCTATGAACGTGGACGATATGTGGTTCCAACAGGACGGCGCAACGTGCCATACAGCGTACGACACAATCGAATTATTGCAAACCAAGTTCGGTGAGCGAGTTATCTCACGCAACGGTGCTCGCGAATGGCCGCCTCGTTCGTGCGATTTGAAATAAAAATCATTTTAATAACTAACCCACAAGTCTTTTAATTGAAAAAACAAAATGCGTCGCTCTTAATGAAAAACCCTTTATTTTTACTTGCTCAATTTCTTTCGCTTAAGGTAGAAATAAAACAAAGATTTCATTTAAAAATTTATAAATTTGTATTATATCTCACAAGTTTACAGAAGATAAATTATTTTCGAATGCCACCACATAAACAATATTAGAATATCTTCTTTGAGTTAAACAAAAATTTAAAATTTGTAAAATGAATCTATTCACCTCCCTATACGTTTTTTTTTAGTGTAGTGTATAACGGATTGCAACAAGTGTTGATAATTCCATAAGGTTTTATTTGTTTAAAAATTATGGTAGGTACCTATCTTAGTAATTGTTAAACTCAATTTCTGTTTTTGCATTATTAATACACAGAATAAAGCATTTTATTTCTAATTTAGAAATAGGGTTTGTTTCTGTTTCTATACATTCAACGGTAATATTAAGTAAATATGTTTTACCTATTTAGTATGATTTTATTTTTTTTGCTATAATTTAATTTTTACCTCCAGAAGGGCTATATCAAAGTCCTTGTTTTTCTCATTATAAGAAGCGTGCGATATAATTTTCTTGATAGCATGAAGTACTCCCCCAGAGTTGTGGTAACTGCTTCCTGCTCTTAGAGTTACATCTTTTATTGACAATCTGCAAAATCATTATATATTATATATATTAAATAATGAGAATATCCAAAATGATATATGTCCATTTACTGAACTACGCTTAACCCGAGATCGATCGATAATTGTTTTAAAAGCCAACAAATTTTGTAATTGAATATATCTCCGCAAAATATGATGTACCGTTTTAAACTTAATTACTCCTAATAAAAGTTTTCTTGATATCCCTTGCACCTTATTAAGATGGTTGGGTTTAATTTGATAATTTGTACATATTGGTTATAATGATAAAGTTTGTGACTAGTAATATTACTTCTGCTCGTTGAGATAATATTAAGTAATATTTAAGTTAATTGTTTAAATACTGTTATTTTTGTATGATTCCATATTTTGTCACACAAAAATGATCAATGTGTTATCACAGCTTACTTGATATGGTTTACCAGTTTAATTATTCATAATTTGCTCTTCCGTTTTTCATATATATTTTATTTTATGACATTTGTATCTTATTAATAGTAATTACAGGATAAATAAAATAAAATTTAGTTTAAGTACCTACGAATCATGTTTTTTTTACCTCTCGCTAAGAGAGGTATTGGATTCATGCTAAAAATCGCATGTCCAGATTTTAACGATTAAGCACGTTTGAAGGTCCCTACAATCTGATTTTAATATTTTCACCATGATGTCTGTGTGTGTGTGTGTGTGTGTTTGTGTGTGTGTGTGAATGTATGTGTGTATGTAGGTGGGTTGGAAGGACGATATCTCAAAAACTATAATACTTAATATCTGTTTATATACGTATTTCTCAATCGGACATTACTGGGAAGAGCTAAAAAGGTTTTGGTAATAATTGGACAACCGGAAGTAGCAGATTGTTAAAAAAAATCTTTTAAATATAATTTTTTTAAAATTGTTGTTCTTGCTTATTAAAAAGAGTAAATTCTTTATCTGATACATATAAATATTTTATTATAGCTTTCATATATTTAGAAATAAAGAAATATAAGGTATATAATAATCTGTTGTAATAAATCTTACAGCCCAAATAATGTCATGGAAACCAATTGAAAAATAAAAAATGTTTGTAACTGACAGATAAATGTCAGTGTCAAAAATCCAGAGATATTACTGAAGATTTTTTTCTGGAAAGTACATACATTATATTATTTATTATTGTATTAATAGTTAAACATTTAAAATTATAGGTATATTACACATCCCCTTCAGAAATACTGTTAATCCCGACAATGAATTGGAAACATCTCAAAAAATTAGAAGAGTAGGACAAAATTTCTTCATAGAATGAATTTAAATATAAAAAATCTAAATATAAAGAATATATATGAGCGAGAATACAGCTCGAAGGAAGACGATATTTAAATGTTATAAACACAAGATGAAAGTTAAGATTGTATCTCATCGAAATAATGAGTAATGAAAGAAAAATGTACTTGGAGAATCTCTTCATTCTTGATTTGTGACTATTATGGAGGTTCCCTTTGACACCCCCCCCCTTAGCTAAATAGTCAATTCACAACAAATACTGGGCGATCAACGGTAACTATGTTTATGTATGTAAACAACCATTTTTCTATAATATTTGTTAGGTTATTTCTGATTTTAAAATAGAACAGTATGTTATTATTTGACAGTTCTGAATAAAGTAAGTATAGTATTCTATTCGCATGTAATGGCTATTATACTCACTCGAATGATTTACATAACTCGCATTCCGTCTCGTGATGCAAACTACATTCTCATGAGTAATAGCATACATTACATACTCATTGAATAATATACTATCAAATCGTATACAGAATAATATAACCTTTAATATTTATAATAACATAAAATGTTAAAAATGGTATTTAACTGCGTTTTTTCAAGAAAATTGTTAATAATTTTAAATAAAGGTACTTCCGGTTGCGGTTGAACAATTATAACTAAAGTCTAATCAACTCTTCATATGGGTGTAAATAACAGCAATACGGACGAATTATAATTTTTAGAATCGTTGGAGTTGTCGTCTTTGAAAAAATCATACTCTAGGGACCCTAAAACATGTTTATTCACTAATAACCCACTATCGATTTTTTTGACCAAAAAAATAGCTTCCTTACATAAAGGTGACGGAAGGTAAAAATGAGCAGTCACCAACTACTTTTGTAGTAACTCTCTACGAAATTAGAAAATATGTGATTTTCAATGGAATTTTCACATTTATTAAAACAGTTATGTTATTACATACCCTTTGACACATGAAGCTGCTGTGAGTGCCCATGATTTACTAATAACTGCTGCACCACAAATATGTTTTCCATTTTTTTGCAGGGAAAGCTACAAAAAGAATTATTAAACCATTCAAATTTGACCCATATTAACAAGTTCATAGTTATTTATGTGTCAAAAATGGTGGCAGTAGTTTTTCATCATATCTTATATGTACATCATTTTACAAGAAATATCTGTCATATCAATAATTAATGAAGGTAGCGGTGCTTTACATATTCATATATATATATATATATATATATATATATATATATATATATATATATATATATATACAGTGTGTTTATTAAACATAGGGCAAAAATTGAAGGGATTATTGGATCATTCTAAGATGATTTTGTCCTTAGATGATTTTTGAAAAGACGCTTTGTTTCGAAGATACAGGGCGAAAAAAAAATTTGACAAAACCAATTTTGATATTTTTCAAATTATTAATCTAGTAACAGCAGGCAAGTTATGTGTCAAATTTGTTGAGATGTTTGGCTGTTTGACGTGTATTTTCTGTCTATAATACTTAAACTTTTGTTAGTGAAGTCCTCTTATAGCTATACGAACGCCGAGATGACTGACATGCATTTCATTTATGGACTTGCTGATGGCAATTCGTTACAAGCTAGGCGGATTTTTGCATCGTAGCTGGAGGTAGTCATTTTTAACAGTACTTGTAGATTAAGAAACTTTATATGTAATTTTTGGTATTAAATGTTGTTATTGTCGAAAAAATTTTTCGCCCTGTATCTTCGAAACAAAGCGGCTTTTCAAAAATCATCAAAGAACAAAATCTTCTTAGAATGGTCCAGGGAATAATCCTTTCAATTTTTGCCCTATGTTTAATAAACACCTTGTATATACAGATGTTATATTTTAATGGACGCAGCAAATATCTCGCTTATTTATTAAGTTAGTAATTTCTTTCATATAACATGATTTATACAGCAACATGTAAGCTACTTGATGACGGATGTACATTCATGATACCACTTCCGGTTTATTAGTAATAAATATCAACTTTGAAATTTCAAATGGAACATACTATATTTTTTTACAAATTTGAAAATTACATCAAATTTTCTTTATAATCATGTAAAATAATCCATATGTTACATTATTAAAAAGTAAAATGGCGGGCACTTTTTTATACACCTAGTCGAAAAGAGAATAGTGAGCCATGACTATGGCTTGAAATAAAACGAACCAGTAAACACATTAAACGAACTGAAGAATAAAATTGAAGCGGCAATTGAATCTTTATCTGCAGACCAAATAGAAAGGGCTACTTATTCTGTTTCAAAACGTTGTGAAAAATGTATTGAAGGGGCTGGGAGTCATTTTGAATATTTGTTGTAAAATCATTTTGTTGTTATTAAGTGTTCCTTATTCTTATTTTCTGTATTATTATGACAAAAAAATATTATTTCGTTTAATAATAATAGTTACAATTATTTTAGTTTATTGTTTTATTTCAAGCCACAATCATATCACGATTCTCTTTTCGACTAGATGTATAAAAAAGTGCCCGCCATTTTACTTTTTAATAATGTAACATATGGATTATTTTACATGATATAAACGAATATTTTTCAATAGAATTGTTACAATTATATCTAAAATCACAAAATCAAATAAATACAAAACGCAATATCTTTTACAGCATTGAAAAGAGACTAGAATCATAAATGGGTTCCATTTCAAAAATATTTCTAAATAATGTATTTTTAAATGGTAGCCATGGTAATTAGTTAGTTAGTTAGGTGACTAAAATTTTGTGTAAATACTACCACTCATAGTATTTATAAATTAATATCACTTAGACAATGAAATGCATATATTCTATTATTTAATAACACTTTCTGCAGTTGTACTACAGCAAACAGTTTCCTCACCGGTAGATACAATTTCTATTTACATAAATATAAGTATTTTGAGAACTGTATTTTGTTATTTACATACCTGATAAGGACATTTATCTATACTGGTATTATTTCCGCCTATAATTCTTATTTCACTTATTACATATGCTATAATAAAACATAATTAAAACTTTGAATGATATAAATTTATTATTAACTTACCAAGCGAACACAACAATAACAATAAAATTGGGAATTGTTTCATTTTTTATATAGACGGACTAAGATATAGTATGTACAGTACGGTATGTACGTGATAAGATGCATTTATTATTAAATTCTTATCATTATAACTCTTATCTCACAAATAATTGATATACTTTCATCTTCAAAAAAATTATTATAAATATGTACTTATTATAGATAGTTTGATAATAGTACATTGAAAAACAAGTCTCATAAGGCAATCTGTTAATGTACGAGTCCAAGTTTATTCTATAAATAAATAAAGAATGAAAACCCTTTGTATAAACTGTGACGGACTGCGTTTAATCTACTAGGAGGGGATTGTGCTCCCGCACAAACCACTGAATTTTTTGATCAAAAACAATACCTTCCTTACCTAAAGGTGACGTAAGGTAAAAATTGATAAGAATTCAATTTTAATGATAAAGTAATCAATAAATTTGCTCTGAAAAAAAGTAAACTTGGCATGATTATATAAAAACAGCAGAATACCCACTTGTATTTTTCCGTTCGTTTCAGGGTTAATAAAAATTAAACTGAAAAGAAGCAATGCTACATAATACTATCTTATTTCAAAAATATAAATAATATGTAATTTTATTATATGAAAGGGCGAAGCGTTCGAAAAATTAATAGTGAGGGTTTTACAACATCTTAATACATTTTTCACCTTTGGTAGGTAGCAAATAAAAAGAATACTCCAACTTTAATTAAAGTACATATATGAAATATTAATAATAAAAAAATTGCCAATCAATGATATGAAAACAATGATTTAATAAAAGAAAACGATTCCCAATTTACATGTGCTATGCAGAAAATATAATAATCGAAATTTAATTAGAATAGAAATATGTATTATTAATAAAAAATAGCAATAAATGTAAACAAAAAAATAAGTAATTTAATAAAAGTAAAATTATATAAAATAGCGTGTGGGTAGCGGCGTTTTGTGTATAAAAACAAAAAATTGTCAAGAAATATTCAAGTATTGCACCGCAATCATGAAGTTGTTATTAGTCTTCTTACTTTTCGCTTTGGTTGGCCTGCAAATCCGTAAGTAAAATAAAGAAATTCTAGCGAATCCCGAGCAACCATCCGCCAAATGTAAAAATCTGAATGGACTGCTCGCCGCGAATAGTCGGTGCTCATCTGTTTTCACTTCATGTCGGTCTTTTGACCCGAATCAAAGTGAACGAATAATAGCCTATTGTATAGAATCTGCTAATCTATTTTTGTCAAATTACATGTCTATACAAGTATGTTCGCCAATTGTAGCACATTACCCGGCGAAACGCTAATATTCGGTAATTGGTAAATACCGAATGTTTAGCGCCGACTTAACATGCTTCTCCATAAAGTAAGGGCGGTTATTACTGTATAAAATTTTAATTGTTTTTCTTTTTAATGTTCTTTTATTGTGCCACATATTCGCTGCTACGTGTTGATTTTATTTATCTATATAGAAGGTGCCCAGAAGTCGTTTTCAATTTGTTTTTCTCCCTATTCAAACGCAACCGCCGGGCGGGGCGCGGGGTGTATGTCGATAGCTAGCCCCATCCTTGGGAATATGGGAATTCACTAATTCACTAGGGAGCATTTCACGGAGCGTGCATGCTATGCGCGCGAGTGCTACAAAAACAATAATTCTGCTATTATTGCGCGGCGAAAATTTTGCAATCTGTACCAAATTCGTCACATTAGAAAAGCACCGAGTACTGAACTTATCAAAACATAGGTACAGAAGCTTGAGGATACTGGTTCGACAATGCACAAACCACAGACGCGGTGCCCTAGGTCGTCAAGAAATGTGGAAAACGTGGAGAGCGTGCGCTAGTCAGTTCGCGAGACTCCCGATCCCTCCGTTCGCAAAAGGGCCAGTGTCTTAAATGTTCCTAAAAGTTCCTTACATCGCATAATGCGTAAAAAATTATGCCTTCATCCATTGTGACGTGCCAAACCGCTGCGTGAGCGATTGGAATGCACTTACGCACCCTAGCTGGTTTGGTGATTGGTGTGCGGCCGCCAGCTTTTAAACAGTGGAGACGGGAGCGGGTTAAAATTAAGTGAACAACCCCCGAAAGGGGTTGAATGGGCGCCACGTAATTCTTAACCGGAGAATTACGAAAAGGACGGTGGCAAGACTTAGAACTGATGGGTGTGTCCAAGTGGGAAGAAAAAGCATTCAACAGAAGCCAGTGGAGAAAAATAGTTCATCAAGCCAGGGGTCTGCAAGGCCTGGAGAGCTGACATATATATATATATATATATATATATATATATATATATATATATATATATATATATATAATTGATATATAAAAGCAAAATGTCAGTGTTAAGAATCAAAAGTTTTATTAATATTACAGAAGCTTTTCCTGGGAAGTAAGGACATTTAAAATTTCTTATTGTATTATTAATTAAATATTTAAAATTATAGGTATATTAATATTACATATATTCTTAAGAAATGCTGCTAATATCGTCAGTGAATATAATTTTTTTTGAATATATTAGAAGAATAGGAGAAAATACCTCATAGAACGAAAGAATATATATAATTTGAATTATTTGTATGTACAAGAAATGTCAAATTCGTTAATTATGACCCGGGTTCGATCCCGGCCAACGCCAAAAATTACTTCGAATTTTAATGGCACAAACACGGTACAAATATTTCACCATTTACCGATATCTGCGTACAAAGCAGATTGGCACACCCAGCAAAATGGGTAATATGCCGTGATAATATATTTATTTATGTAACGTAAAATGGAAATGACGAGAGGTCATATGTTGGCCATATCAGATTTTTTCATTACAAAACTTAAAATTTCAAGTTTGAAATTGCAAGTTTTAATAATGTTGAAAAAAGGTAAAATTTCAAGTAGATATAAAAGTTTTGTAAAGTTGAAATTCCCAGTTTAAAAGGTGAAATTCCAAGTTTAAAAGATATTTCAAATTTTAAAACTAGATCTTCCAAGAAAAAAATAGTTAGTTTCAAGATTATATCTTGAAATATTAACATTAAAATATTTTGCGCGTGGATCTTCTACACCTCCATATAAAAAAGATAATATTTGGACTGCTGTAGAATATATAAATAACAACACAGGATTTTGGTTTGTTGCAGAGGCTGGATATCCTTCTGGATACTACTCAAAGGGCCCATGTCCTTTCGGATATGTGATGGACTATCCAGGCATATGTACACCAGTAATGCACAGACGGCAGTGGTCCGACGAAAACTTTCCAAAAGGTAAATAAAGTTGAAATTCCCAGTTTAAAAGATATTTCAAATTTTTTAACTAGATATTCCAGATGCTGGATATCCTTCTGGATTCTAGTGGATACCACTCAAAGGAGCGGTGTCCTTTCGGATATGTGCTAGTCTATCCAGCCACATGTTTACCAGCGTGGCGGATGTAGTAGGCCGTCACGTTATAACCCCAACAAACTATTTTTATTTATAAAGATATTCAATTATTATATTTTCCAAAAATAAACACGTGAAAATTCTTGTCTTAAATAATTTATATATTTTACATTTTTTATATTTACAATTTAACGTCACCAAAAACATAATATTTTTACATTGGTGACCCCGTAGAACTGCAACTTGCTCAATCGCTAGCGCAAGCGCATTCGTAGTCATGAATTCAAGCCGTCAATCAAAGAACGTCTCCACCTAACGTTGAACCGGTTGAAGCAGTGTCTGGCCTTTACAAAAACCTTCAGTGAGTGTTCCCGGCAAGAAGAGAGACAACGGCAAAATAGTAGAACTCACCGCACAGATCGTCGACTTGAAATCCTCCCTCAAGAAGGACAAGAACGAAGCCAACGCATCTCAGCAAGTACAGGCCCAACAAGCTCTTACACAACATAAACAAACGTCATATATGTCACTTCACACATCAAATCACAAAAACGAAATACCAACAAAACAAAACTTGAAAATTTTTGAAAGACAAGCGTGTTATATTCATATATTATACAAGACGATTGAAAATTCTCGATTATACGAAACGTGTTGCCTGGAAACACCAAGAGACCAAAGGTCGAGGGGTACTTCCAATAGGCAACTCGTTGAGTATTTCGAGAATTTTCTATTGTCGAGTTGTATACAGGTAGACTATATCATGAATAAAAAATAAAGTAAAAAGTAAATAGTAAATTTAACGTAGACCTGACAGAAACGTCAAACTATATGCTACATAACCTATCTTTTTAAATATAGTTGTACTAGAATGTAATATTACAAAGAAATGCTCGTATTTCAAAATAAATACTTGTATTACAAATAAACTAGCATCAGTGCAGTTTCTAGACTTGTGATCCAAATAATTATTTGTTTATTTGTCAAATTTTTACTTCAATAATACCTTGCTGTCAAATTATTTGTTTCGGTGTACTTGAGCTGTCAGTGTGATTTTAGATGTCTACTTAAAGCATACAAAGACGATTTTCCTCGTCAAAGTCTAACTACAGATTCATTTACATACTTAATACTGTGTTCGAAGGAAAAAGATATGTCCGTAAATATAACTAAAAATGGCATTGTCAGTTCTGAGTACATAGAACAAAATAACCAAACGCACCTATAAGTGAATATACGAAGGTAGGTATATTCGAATATACAAAGGTTCGTATATTCGTTCACCATGGTTACTTAATAATAACCGCTGAAATACGTGGTAACTAAGGAAAATCACGCAATCTTATTGGTTTATAACTTAATGAATGATATAGTCATTCTTATCGGACATGTTTAGGCCTTTGCAAAGGAAAGGGATAAATAAATGCCAATTTGTTAATTCGTTGATGATACAGGTGACCTTGATCGGATATCTTTAATAAATTTTACTGTACATAAGACATTGTATATCTGGCGTAACAAACTGATGGCAGTTTTTTATTATTACGTATAACAAGCATCAAACACAAAAATATTTGGAAGCGGCTCTACTGTAGAACACACGTGTGGTTCTGGTGAGTTCAATACCCTTAAAAATTAAAGAAACAGTAGTTTTTGATTTCTTAAACAGTGTAGACGAATGGCAATTTTTTTCGCAAAAAATTAATATTTATCTACATATTGCACAAGTAACAGACATGATAGGCTACAGACAGGTAATATTATTTTGCAATTTTCCGTCTTTGACTTAGAAAATAATAATATGTATGTATACAGGCTGGTGGTGGTTAGAAGTGAACATAGGGATTTAAGATAGGATTTTTGTTTTATGAAATTTCCTGCTCTCTTATTCATTTTCCGCCAAAACCTGTTGAATGAAAAATTGTGCAGAATTAAAAGTTGCATATAAAACTGTTTTTACATATTTACCTTTCGTACCTATAAGGACGGTATTGTCTCCAAAAAATTAGGTGGTGGGATTTTAATGAATAAGCACGTTTTAGAGTCCCTAGAATACAATTTTACTATTTTTACGATGATGTCTGTATATGTGTGAGAGACGATTTTTTCGGATCTTTAATACTACAATTCAAAAAATTACAAGTTTTTCGTATTGCGCTTCCTTACATCCATTATGCAGACATGATTGAATTTCAGTTATAATTGGGCAACAGAAGGTTCCCTTATTTGAAGATTTTAACAGTTTTTCTGGAAATAACGCTGTTATATATATTTTTCTACCGTCTACATAGAAAGTAGCCATTCGCGCTCTCTTTTGTCAACGCAAAATGTCACTTTGCCGCTCTAGCGCGACAAAGTAGAAAAAACGTTTTCTGTCTAAATTTCTAAATATACAATGTCACTTGTCAACATTTTTAATGGAAACGTTTAGTCAGGAACTAATGACACTGTAGTGACACATTTACTACCTATACAAATCAATCTGACATATAACTGCTCTGTCGGTGTCGGTATATTACATAGCCAAAAACATCCCGCACTATTGTGAAAATAAAATAGGGCATTCATGTACAAAAACGAAAGTATAAAATGTTTAGATTAGATTGAAGCAAGACTGGGAAATAACGATAAATTAAATATAAAAGACGTTTTTTCTTTATATTAATCCTTTTTAATTGAGTAGTAGTGTAAGTACAAAGTGTACATTTTATTATTTTTTGTTATGGTGGAGGACCCCACTGTGGCGACTGTAGAAAAAATCTTGAGGATGTTTCGAGCGCAAATGGACATTCTTTCAATCTCTACCTCTCAATCGACAATGTCCTATTTTGCGCTCTTAATACACAAATAGCTATTTTTTCACATTTAATGTTATTATAAATATTAAAGAATATTATATTCACCATACGATTTGATTGCATTTTATGCTTTATATTCAATGGATATAGAGTTAAAAAATATAAAGGAATTAAATAAGCTGACAGCTAGGCTATGACCATGGAAACAGCTAGGTACTATATTAAGAAAATTCTGATTGATAGATGTCAGTGTCAAATGCATTTGACATGTCAATGTCAATTGCGTTATAATATTACTGAAAATTTAGAATATTGTGCAAGAAACTGTTTGTATGGAATTTGTATAAAATACATAAAACTGACGGAAGGTAATGTACTGGTCACATCCGATTTTTACCTCCCGCTACCCTTGGTAAGGGAGGTATAGGGATCGTACTAAAAATCGCATATCGAGATTTTGGTAAATGACCACGTTTTAAGGTCCCTAGAATCCATTTTTAACATTTTCACGATGATGTCTGTGTGTATGTATGTATGTATGTATGTATGTATGTATGTATGTATGTATGTATGTATGTATGTATGTATGTGGGTGTGTGTGTGTGTTTGTGTGTGTGTGTGTGGTGTGTGTGTGTGTGTGTGTGTGTGGTGTGTGTGTGTGTGTGTGTGTGTGTGTGTGTGTGTGTGAGTGTGTGTGTGTGTGTGGATCCTGTATACTGTATACGCTCTAACTAAAATACTATCATTCAGAAAATTTTGAAACCATGTATTTCTACTTTATTCTAATATGGAAATATCTGATTAGATTTTGGTGGCAATCGGATAACCGGAAATGGCAGTTTACTTGAAGCTCAGGATAGTTTTTCTTCAGAAAATACCTTTAAATGTTTTTTTATCGAGAGTTATGTTATATAAAAATTAAAGATCATTAAATTTTCTACAGGTTTGCATTAATACTATTCTATATATTTTATGGATAAATTTATAAAACTTTCTATAATTTTAATCCCGGAGCCTACGTTTTAAACTCAACTCGTTCACATGGTGACAGAATTCAGATCTCAAATGTTTGTAACTGACAGATATATGTCACTGTCAACGAACTAATCATTTCAAATAATAATGTTAACGTTTTTTGTTCCGTGTAGGCGTTTACCAGGCGTCACTTCACGCGAATCTTAGGAACAGGTTCGGTTCCGACCGACGCCAAATATCTTAGAATTTGAAATGGCACAAAATTGATCCCTGTGGTGCACTCTCCACGCCAGTAATGAATATTGGTAAGTACATAAACAAATAAACACAGACATCATCGTGAAAATGTTAAAAATGAATTCTAGGGACCTTAAAACGTGGTCATTTACCAAAATCTCGATATGCGATATTTAGCACGATCCCTATACCTCCCTTACCAAGGGTAGCGGGAGGTAAAAACCTAAGAACAATTTTGTACAAATTTGCGCTCTACAATTTTTTCCGTAATATTAACAGGACAACAGTAAATTGCATAAGTCAAAAATCGCATGTTACATTCCTATGTTCACCCCTAACCACCACCACCCTGTATAAATAATATATAATAAGCAAAGTTTGAATTTATTTACACATTATTCAATATTCACATTGTTTCTTTCCTTTAATGATTTCCCATATAAAACACCCAGTACTTATTAACACTCCTACTCCGTAAATAATTGCAGGTCCTATCAAATTCTGTAATTTAAATTCCCGGTATTCCTGAGTTCCAGTTCCAGATCTCTGAACTCCTTTTAACGGTAGAGACTCCCGGTTCCACTTGACCAAAAACCCAGCGGCACTTATCCAGGATATTTCTCGATTCATAGCCATTCTGTAAGGTGTGTTCAGCTGCATAGGCCAAGCGTGGGTAGATGGAAAAATAGGGTTTGTAAGACGTAATGAAGAAGAAGATATATTACGGCAGTAGTCCAACATCTAGAAGAATAAAGAAGAAAAATGTAAAATAGAAAAAAATTGGAAAGACAATAATTGTGAATATACTTAAAATGATACAACCTTTTTTACCTTCCGTCACTTTTAGGTAAGGAAGGTATTGTCTTTGGTCAAAACATTCAATGATGAGTTTTTAGTGAATAAGCATGTTTTAGGGTCCCTATAATACGATTTTACCATTTTTACGATGATGTCTGTATGTATGTATGTGTGTGTTGTTGTGTGTCTTTGTGTGTGTGTGACAAAAGTTTCGGATCGCATAACTTCAATACCACGATTCCAAAAATTATAATTTTTTCGTATTCCTCAAGTTTACATCCAGAAGAACAAGTGATTAGATTTTGGTTATAATTGGTGAACCGGAAGTACCCTCATTTGAAGATTTAACAGTTAAATTTGATTTATTGACATTTAACGTTATTATAACTTAAAGAATATATTATTCTCTATACGATTTGATTACATTTTATACTTCATATTCAATAGATACAGAGTTAAAAAATTTAAAGAAATTAAATTTTATAATTCAGCCAGCTATGCTAAACATGGAAACTATTAATATATTCATATAATTCAAATTGACAGATGTCAATATCAATAAAAAGTAAATTAATGTGGCAGAGATGAGGATGTTGAAGTAGATGTTGGGGAAAACGCGGAAAGATACAGTAAGAAAATAACTAGTATTACAAGTTTGTAGAAAGATACAAGAAATATGATTACATTGGTTTGAACATGTCATGAGGAGAAATGAAAAATTATAATGGAACAATAATGAATAGTTTAGTAATAGAATGTTGAAGAAACACAGGAAGACCAAAGATAAGATGGAAGGACTGTATTGCGGAAGACTTGAGAGAAAAGGAACTGAATGATAACGACCCGCAAAAATAGCGTCCCCTAACGAATGGGAAAAGTTAAAGAAGAAGATGTCAGTGTCAAGTGAAATTTGAATAGTTTTTTATGAAATAATTTTACTGGAAATTTAAAATCTTTTGCAAGAAAAATTATGTATGGAATTTATACATTATACACAGTATTGACGGAAGGTATTGTGCTGGCCACAACAGATTTTTTTAGATTTATTTCTGTATATTTATTTAAATAACGTTTCGGCAGTATTAACTACTGCCTTCTTCAGGAATGAATAACAAATCAACAAATATATAAATAAAAATAATAAAAATATTAGCAACAGGTAACCAAGGTGACAATTACAACATATTTAATATAGGAAGCCATGCACGACTAAGATCTAGACCGTCACAATGATTGACATTATTACTCTTGGTTTTGAAAATCTCAATGGCTTCTCTAATTAACCCGTTGTTTAGGTGTGTTGGTCTCGCCAGTATTTTTGTATCTTCGAATTTTATACTTGTACGAAACGATACTTTACATTGACCAAATGACCTAATGGAGGACCTCTCAAATTTATCAAAGCAGTAAAGAAAAAGAACAAAAATAATACAATATTTTGAATTGAACAATTTTTAGTAGTTATTTCATCGTGTCGTTAGCGTTGTACACTGTATTGAATTCAAGACAACGAATGGCGCGAGTGCGAGCGCTGCTTGGGTCACATTAAAATTGTAACTACGTTATGTTATGCTGCATATACTTGTACAAGCCCATGTGTCAGACAGAAACAAACGAATTGTATCTTGTGTTAGACGAAGCCAACCATCACCCTTTACAATCCAATTAAACCATTAAATATTGCATTACAAAAAAAGATAAAATTATTTTATACTATTTCATCCGAACAATAATTGACTTTCTTACCGAATAATGGAAATTTGATTCTTCGTCTATAACAGCTACTCGTTCCTCCATTGTTTTCGCTATACTATCACAAAATTCTTCGTCATTTCTTACTCGTTTTAAAGTCTCCAATAACTTTTCATCCGCTGAATTTTCTAAATTCTCTGTTATTACGGACGAGTCGTCTTTGCTAATATAAAAATTATATCCACGATCAACTAAATCATCTATAGAATCATATTCTTTTATTTTGGCAGTAATAAGAGAAGAAGTAAGTTTACTTTTATATGCGTTAGTTATTATTAGAGCTATTATTAGCCATAAAAACATTAGCAAACTTGTTGTAAAACGATATTTGACAACATCTGATATTTTGGGCACTGGTTGTTCAAAAATATGGCGTAAGTATCCTTGCTACAATGCTTACAAATCATTTTATATATGTATACAAATATTTTATACTACATACTTACTTGTAAAAATACATACCAATTAATTTGTATATTTGTTAATAATTTTATAGAAATATATTCCAAAAAATTAATCACAAAAATGGTAGATAATACCATCAACCATACGTATGTTTCAAATGGTAAGCTAAAGTTCATCCAACTAAGCCAATAATCAGCATGAACAGAATATAAAACTGTGAAAGATTCACCATATATTTCACTTGTAAAATCAACGATTTCAGCTCTTTTGATAGTTATAGTTATTCCGCCAACGGCCCAATCTAGTGTTTCATTTTGTAAGGCACTTATTATATTTTTCCAATTATTTGTTGGGTTGTCGTATTTAATCAAAGTAAAATTCATATGCATTTTATTTATTAGTGTCACTAATAGAGCTCCTTCAGAACCCCAAAATTCCGTATAAATTGAGATATTGTATTGAGATACTTCTCTGCAATATAATAATGAAAAACATTAACATGTTTACACAAAACGAGCTTTTGCTTGTCCAAGTCCAAATCCAAGCAAATAGTATGTAGTTTGCTCAAATGCGTGTGAGATTTATTACAATAGATTATTTTATAAAGTATAAATTTAAGTATTATATTCTAAATAAATGCTTGATATTAGTAATGTTATCTTCATTTTACTTTTTTCTTAATAATATTACGAACATTTACTGACAATTTAGTTAATATGTCTTATTTATTACAATGTGAAACAAAATTATTTTCCGGAAATGTCACGAAAGTTTGTAATACAATTGTATGCAACCTGTATAACTTTTTTCAATACGATTCTCAAACCTATGTAAACGTACCAGTTAATGACGTCACACACCTAGTTACTTTTATTAATGATGTGCATTGGCTGGATATCCGATTTGAGTATATTTAAAATTCGAAATTTTTGGTGTTGATAGGGATTGAATCCGGTTCCCTAGATTCGCGAACAGACACTCAGCTACGCGGCCACGAGACCCCATAGGTATATGTATTTAAATTAATAAAAATTTAAAAAAATAATTGGCGGGAGGTATTGTGCTGGTCATATCAGATTTTTACCTCTCGCTAAGAGAGGTATTGGATTCATGCTAAAAATCGCATATCCAGATTTTATTGAATAAGCACGTTTTAAGGTCCCTACAATCCGATTTTAACATTTTTACGATGATGTCTGTGTGTGTGTGTGTATGTGTGTGTGTGTGTGTGGATGTGTGTGTGTGTGTGTGGATGTGTGTGTGTGGGATGTTGGAAGGACGGTTACTCAAAAACTATAAGACTTAAAATTTGTTTAACAACGTATTTCCCAATCGGACATTCATGGGAAGATCTGAAAAGATTTTGGTAACAATTGGACAACCGGAAGTAGAAGATTCTTGAAAAAAAATCTTCTAAATAATATTTTTTGAAAAATTTTCTTGGTAATATTAAAGAAAATTAAATTCTCTATCTGATACATTTAAATATTTTATTATATATTCTATGGATTTAGAGATAAAAGAAATATAATAAATAAAATAACGTTATAATAAATTTTACAGCCGAAAGGATGCCATGGAAAATAGTTGACAAGTTGAACTGTTTGTAACTGACAGATAAATGTCAGTGTCAGAAATTCATAGATAATACTAAAGAGTTTTTCTGGGAAGTACATATACATTATATTATTTCTTAATGTATTAGTAGTTAAATCTGTGACTATTATGGAGATGACAAGTCTAGGTTGAAGGACTTAAATTTGTTTCAAACATTATGGGACAATGTACACCAGTACTGTAGACTAGAGTAACTTTGAATTGCGAAAAAGCTATCAAATTCTTCTCAAGTAAGTTGTAAATATTGACAAAATCGGAGTGCAATCTATCCGTCACTTTATTAAAGGGAATTAAGGTTATTTAGATATAACATGTATGAAAAAATAAAATGTAAAAGAAGATATGTAAGAATAGATGCACAATCCATATATACATTTTAGACCGCCCAAAATTAATGTTTTTACTAGAAGAATATGAAGAGAAAGTAAACAACGTTGTTCGAATTGAAAATTGCAGTTACCAGCCTAATATTTATATATGGTAAACTCTACTTTGTAATTTATTGTAACATAATTTATGGTAAAATATCTTCATGTTGAGAAATGCTATTATTGAATAATAAAGAAGTTTATACGTCATAGATTTATATGAATATATTATTTGTATTTATAAAAATATTCTTTGCTTTATGCATACAGCCAGGTAAAATATACGGCGAGAGGTTATGTGCTGGCCACATCAGATTTTTATTATTGGAACCCCTTAATATAGAACATTTGTAAATCAAAAATATTGTAACCTTTCGCAGAATAAACCTAGTCTACTATCGGTCAAATAAAAATATGCCTATGGGTGTGTTGAGAAATTCTGTATTTAAGTATTACATAATTATGATTTTAAATAGCATCTAATTATGATTATAAAATCATAATTTGTACTAAATGGTCTCTGTATAAATGTCTATGATATATCGTCAGGGATGAGAAATACATTAAAATAAACATTTAATACTTACTCACAATAAAAGAAGGGGTCATAATTTATATAACCTATCCAAAATATGTGCCCTTTAAAATCTTTAAACATATTTTTATAAATATCTACCAAGTTTACTGTAATATTAAAATCATTCTCTTTGTTTGATAGTAGAGCAATTCTTTTTAAACGGCCACTATTTAAGTGGCAATAGAAACAAGTACTATATAAACTCATATAATAAACATTAAATTGAAACATAGCTCCTGCTTTATTTAAATAATGTTTCTCCCAATATTGAAAATATTTAGAGTTCGTGCGGTTATCTGCTATTAAATCGACAATAAAAAATAAAACATCTTCGTACTGAATTGATGTGGAATCATTTTTCGTATATTCTTTGAATCTTGTGTTATTGCTGAATAATATTACATGAAAATATTTATACCCAATTGGTCTTGATTGTATTTTCTCCATGTCATAATTTTGAATTATCAGACTGTTATATATTTTAGAGTAGTTTATTATACAATCTACATGGAATTTTGTTTTATTTTCAAAATGAAATATTATATTATGTTCTGTAAAATTTGATATAATACTTCCTATGATCCTATGTACAATTATTGATGAATCTTCTACTGTTATACTTTGTGTTTTAACAGCCATTAAGCAGAATATTATTATATACGTGAAATACATTTTAAACTGGAATGTAATTATAATAAAAAATATAGTCTTTATATACCTTGATAACATATAAATATAAAAGATAAAAGAAAATTGAAAATACTTCAAACTGAAAATATAATAATAGTAATAATAAAAGACTGATCGAATAGGTTGGCGTGAGCTGCAGCGAATTTTATTTATTAATCAGTATTGATCTGAGGGGAGGTTAGTGATTGCGGACACAAAAGTCCCTTTAACTTGTTTATCAATGCATCGTGTGATGATATCATTTACACGAATAAGGGGCATAAATAAAATAACATACTCGTAAATAAATATAACAGTTCATATTTAAATAAGCGTACAACATTTAACTGATGACTAGGACTAACCACGTAGATAGTAATTCTGGCAAAAAAATATTTTAGAGTAAAAATTTTGAAAGATGTCCGATCAAGGTCATTGGTATCATGACCGAATTAAAAAATTGGCATACATTTTTTTATCCCCCTCCTTTACAAAGGCTTTAAGCATGTGCCATAAGGATGGATATAACAAGCTTGTCTTTCAAAAATTCATATTGTTTCAGGACCTTCCATTTTAAAACGATACTCGTTGTTGATAATACTTTCGCTGTAACGTAAGTTTATATATTAATTCAGATACATTACCTTGATTCATAGCCGTACGAATAACGTTATTTTCTGTCAGTGTCACTGACACTGACATTGTCTGAGTATCTTAATTTTCATATATTTGGTTTTACATTTGCTAATACACTTACCAGTTGATTTATTTTTGAATTTTAAATGTTGTTATTGTAGCATATATTTTTATAATAATAAAATAACAGTAGTATCTTATGTACCCTCACAAAAATTAAGCAAACGACACTACTGGGCCCTTATTCTTGAGCGTTCGTAATTATATTCGTATTCGTATTCGCTTTCGTTTTCATGTTAGTAGTGATAGTAGTCTGTGTTTCAATAATAATATTATATATGTCAGTGTCAGTGTCAATTGTATTGTCACATTTATTCAGATCACTTACTAGTTAAGAGTTCACTTTTATCATATATTTATTAATGATTAATAAATAATTTTTTTAACTTGTAAATGATGTGAATAAATGCTGCAATACAGTTGACACTGACAATGACATATCCAATATTGTTTTTGAATCACAAACTACTGTGACTACTAACATGAAAACGAACGCGAATACGAATACGAACGAAGTGACGAACGCTCAAGAATACGGGCCCTGAATTTGTCAGAATGGGCGGAGCAAAAATCTTCAAAATTCATACAATTCGTAGATGACCTTAATCGGACATCTTTCAAAATTTTTACTGTACATGCTTCCTATAAGAACTGGAGCCACTTAAAACTGACCAGGTCATGGTTCAATTTTTTTTTAAAATTTTACCTCTCGCTAAGAGAGTTAATTGGATTCATGCTAAAAATCACATATCCATATTTTAATGATTAAGCATGTTTTAAGGTCCCTACAATCCGATTTTAATATTTTTACGAAGATGTCTGTGTGCGTGTGTATATGTGTGTGGGACGTTGGAATGACGATTTCTTAATAGTACATTAAAACACAAGTATCATAAGGCAATCTGTTAACGTACGAGTCCAAGTTTGTAGAAAGATACGCTAGGACGAGTGCGTCAACAGGTTATGATACGTGTTTTTTATACTATTTTTTCTATTGAGGTATTTTTACGATTAAATTTATTTAAATTGCGACGTCAAATTATGACTAGGTATTTTTTTGTTAGTTATGTTTATGTTGGTAACGCTTCTCGCTAACAATTGAAATTTCATATTTTGTCAACTATTGATAAATTAGTGTATTGCAAGGTGTATTGTATTTATGATTCAAGGTCTGATTCTGGTTGTGAAATTAATATTATATTTTTTTCTAGTCCTATCACCTAAAGAAAGTATAAAAATCCATAATTAAAAGTAATATGTTGAAATATTATCAACAACTTACCATTTTGAGGTTACCTGTCATCTGTCAGTTATGAAAGCATGACTACCAACTCGAGAACATGAAAGGCGCCAAAAATAGTACGCTTATTGATCTTCTAAACGTCGTGTTTGCAGTACAAAACAGTGCGTTTATAGAAACATAAGAACACCGAAATAGAAAAAAACTGTAATAATATCTGTTTAACTACGTATTTCTCAATCAGACATTACTGGGAAGAGCTGAAAAGGTTTTGGTAATAATTGACAACCGCGAGTAGCAGATTCTTAAAAATATTCTAAATATTATTTTTTGAAAATATGTATTCTTGCTAGTATCAAAGAAGAGTAAATTATCTGATACATATAAATATTATATTATCTTTTATAGATTTAGAGATACATAAATATAAGAATATAAGAACACAAAAGTCCCTTTAACTTGTTTATAAATTGTTTTGAATGCACCGTATGATGATATAATTTACACGAATAAGGGGCATGAATAAAATAACATAATCGTAAATAAATGGTGACATTTAACAACATTTAACTGATGGTAAGACGTGGTAGAACTAACCACGTAGATAGTAATTCTGGCAAAAAAATGTTTTACATGCTTTCTATAACAACTGGAGCCCCTTAAAACTACGTCATGGTTCAAAATTTTGCACGAAAATAACAATCAATAGGGGTGAGGGAGGCAGTTGTAGATAAAAATATCATTTTTTTATGTTAACGATAACTTAAGTTTACGTATACAGTAACTTTTATACATATCTACGTCAGTGAAACGCAATGAGTAAATAAGAATAACTTGTTACAAACAAAACAAAATGTGTTTATTGTGTACCAATGTATTATGTTCGCATCTGCCCCAAAGCGTATTTATGGACACTACTTCACAATTGTAAAGGCAGAAGTGGACACTAGTTAAAATGAACAATATATTAAGTTAAAGTGAAAATATCTTTTAGCCGTCACATATACGTTGATAATAATTATTTTTATAATTAAATAAGATATTCATAGCTGGCGTGGAGAGTGCACCACAGGGGTCAATTTTGTGCCATTAAAATTCGATGTTATTTCTGGCGTCGGTTGGGATCGAACCCGGGTCCCCAGATTCACGACCAGACCGGCCACGAGACCCCCTATTTGTTAGAGTAAATTAAACTTTTCGTATAACAAATAGTAGTTTATTACAACACTGTATTTACGTACATTGCTATTGTGATATGAATTTTCATAAATATTGAAAGAAGCTTTCAGAACTCATAATAAAATGAAATAAAACAATATTTGGGTGTAGTTGTATAAATGTAATTATTAGAGAAGCCAACGAAATCAAGAAACCTTCTAATAAAGTTAATTTAAATACAGGTCTTGAGCTTAATAAGTCATGGTTACCTGTTATTCGTTCATAATTTTCTGTTTTATCTTTGTATGTTTTTATGTAAGTTTTGATCTATGTTACCCTCAGTAAATATGTTGTCTTGACTACATGTACTTTGGTATTTACCTGATGAAGACAGCACTTCGCACTAAACTCAAATATTGTTTTATTTCATTAAATTTTCGTATGTACAGTAAAATTTTTGGAAGATGCCCGATCAAGGTCATCTGTATCATGAACGAATTAACAAATTGGCATACATTTATCCCCCTTCTTTACAAAGGCTTTAAGCGTGTGCGATAAAGATGGATATAACACGCTTGTCTTTCAAAAAATCATATTGTTTCGACTAAGTTAGGACATTCCATTTTAAAACGATGCTCGTTGTTGATAATACTTTCGCTGTAACGTAAGTTTAGATATTAATCCAGATACATTACCTTGATTCATAGCCGTATGAATAACGTTATTTTCTGTCAGTATCACTGACATTGACTTTGTGTTATTATCTTATTTTTCACATATTTGGTTTTACATTTGCTAATAAACTTACCAGTTGACTTATATTTGAATTTTGAATGCTTTTATTCTAACATATTTTTATAATAATAAAATAACCGTAGTATCTTATGTACCCTCATAAAAACTAAGCAAACGACACTACTGAATTTGTCAGAATGGGCGGAGCAAAAATCTTCAAAATTCATACAATTTGTAGACAACCTTGATCGGACATCTTTCAAAATTTTTACTGTAAATAAGCTACATTACTTATGTACGTATATACGCTAAGGATTTTTTAACCACACCCATGTTACTTAACTAAATGAAGTAATTTACAAGTTACAGTTAAATGACTTTTTGTAGAGAGCCGTTAGTGGTCTGGATATCAGCGCTTAGTATGGCCATGTCTCCCGTTTTGAAGATTTGGGATGCTCCGTTTGCCAGGATACATGGAAGATTCCTTTTACACACTGCTACAGAGCCTGTACATATAAATTTTGCTATTATATCGTTGATAATAAAAAAAAATTAATTACTAACATTTTATAAAAGTCCAAGATATATGAAAATAAAACGAAAAAAATGGGTTGAGTTAATTGATTTTTCATTTGTCTCATAATAATTTTCATTTTAATACGTATAATAATTGTAAACAGAAGAATATACATAAAATACACATTGTTGAAAACTAAGAAAATATCTTTTGAACGATATCATTGCTTACTGTGAGTTTTATTTTCTAATGAGAATGTAACTAATTAATAATAAGAAAAAATACACTACCTTGTGATATAAAATTTCCGGTTTCACATACCCAACCGGAAATCACGCCCAACACTGGAGACCAGCCAATATCAAGTGATTTAGTTATCAAAATGTCACCTTTAACAGAGAAATTAATAAGTATGTAGCAAAAAAATAACTTCACGACAGTTGATAATAATTTTTAAGTGGTACTATACAGGGAGATTTATATAAAATTACGAGCCTGATAAACTGTGAATGCAATCCAAAATTCATTAATTTCGGTAAGGGATATCAAAAAGAAGCAACAATTTATGATTTTTTTATAATCGAGTTATAAATAAATAAAGTATTGTTGATTGACCGTAAAGTTATCTGAATCACTCTGTAATCACTTCAATATAAATAATGTACTAACACAAAATGTAATATTGATAAATGAGACACTTTAAGCAGGTTGAAACATTATTGAGCTCGATTTCTTTTATGAAAATATCCTTATATAATAATGAAATTTATCTAAAATTATTTATTACAACACTAAAGCCCGTTTGCACCGTTGCACTGTGCAAGTTACACTTAAGCAAGTAGCGCTTAAAAATAAATAACACTCATAATAGTAGCATCTTTGTACGAGTTCCTCTTAAAAAAAACTTTACTAAGCTTCATTTGCTCGTATTAATTTGGGGAATTTGAATTTTTTTATTGTTTCTATATTCTCTTTCGTGAAGTGACATTTCATTTACAATATGTCATCACATAATCTCTTGAGATTTATTTGAATCTTGTGTATCTATTATCTATATAATATAAATTTATAAGTTACGTATTACAATGAACTGAATTTTGATGTGCAGTCTGTTTTAGGAAGTGAGTTCAGTTAAGCGGTAGATGAAGTACGGCTTAATATAAGCGTCACGTAGTAAAAATAAAGTGGAACTTAAAGCATGTTGCAAAGATTTTTAGTAATTTAAGCTCCACTTATTAATAAGTGCAACTTAACTAGTAACGGTGCAAACGGGCATAAGTTTCCTAAAGCATTAAATTCTTTATTAATCCCAATTCCACTCCATACCTGGCTGTAGACGCTCGACTTGTTTAAAATTTTCCAAGACACAAATTCTTCCAACGACATGACCGCCAACAACTGCTGTCCCTGAGATATGTTGTTGCTCTACTGTTAATGATGTAGCCCGTAGTTTGTCGGGACTATTTTTCATTGTTGGCAAAGTAGCACTCGTAAAATAATCGCTTACATTAGGATTTAAATTCTTGTGCTCTATTGCTCGATGTATTGCCCTAAAAAAAAATTAAAAATTATAATTAATTAGGGTTGTGAGGGGATAAGCTAATAAAAATTAGGATTTAGGCAATTTTCTCGAAGTTTTGAAATAAATGTATGTCCGAAACGTCCATTATGTTATAATAAATTTAACTTATGATATTTGGTCATAAATTTATGGAACCTACGGCGTTCTACATTTATTTCAAGATAAGCTATTAACTTCATTTCGTTGGAGTAAAATCTTGTAATCGCATTTGTACCCACTTCCACATTTCCGATCGACTTGAAACTTTGCATAATCGGCGGCCGACTCGACATAGTTTCAAGCAAAACACACGAAGTTCATGTAGGGGGTCGGCGGCCGAGTCGTCAAAACATGATACGCCAGGTAAACGTTGAAATATTTCCTCTAGGATGGAACTAATATCATGGCAAATTGATAATAAATACACTAAAATATCAAAATTTTGAAATATGAATAACTATATATAAAACTAAAACAATTACCCCTTAACCTTAAATAATAATATAAGCTAAAAGCTAAATACGTATTTCGAGAACTAAGTTCTCATCATCAGTAGAACAAAACAAAAGTTTAAGCAGAGAAGTTAAGATTACTCAACATGTAAACCATGTCAGAGGTCTAACAACTCTGAGCAAATAAAATTTTTCAAAATCAAAATTTAACCGTGACTTACAAATCAAGTAATACTATTAAATCTCTATTAGGTAATCCTAAAGATAAAATTGACACTAACAAAAAATCCGGTATATATAAAATTAGCTGTAATGATTGTAATAAAGTTTACATCGGGCAAACTAAAAGGCAAATTGACACTCGGTTTAAAGAACATTTTTATCATCTAAAAAGCGGTAATCCCGAAAAATCTAGCGTGGCTCAACATATGTTCATTAATAATCACAAAATTAACAATTCTAACATTAAACTTTTAAAGAATATTAATAATGATAGATATTTAGATGCATACGAGAGCTTAATAATAAATAAATTTAAAAATAACTTGATGAACGCAGATTTCGGTCCCATACCAAATTCTAAATTATTCGATTTAATAGAAACTTAAATTTAATAGGACATTTTAAATCTTAAATTTCATTGGACGTTAAATCTTAGTTTTAATTGGTATTCATTCACCTGTGACTCCTATCCCTATATAATCCCAGTTCTCTCCCTTGTTTGCTCAGAGTTGTTAGACCTCTTACATGTTGAGTAATCTTAACTTCTCTGCTTAAACTTTTGTTTTGTTCTACTGATGATGAGAACTTAGTTCTCGAAATACGTATTTAGCTTTTAGCTTATATTATTATTTAAGGTTAAGGGGTAATTGTTTTAGTTTTATATATATTTTTAACCTTAGACTCCTCCTATTATTGTATGAATAACTAGATTACTTTTTAATGAAAATGCAAGTATACAGTATCACTGTAATGCTAATTTGCCAAAAGAATAAATAATTTCAAAATTTTAATGTGCCTCATTTAGTACCCTTGAATCGTAGCTCAAGAATACAGTACACATGACAGCAGATATTTGTTGACTGTTACCTACCTAATACTATTTCAACAATGCACATCAAAACATCGGAATTTGATGGAAAATCTTCGTGGCCGAACAATTTAAAATAATTTAAGCCGCTGCAAAAGCATATAATTGGACGCCAACGGAGAAAGTTACATCAATGACTGTCTCGTTGCGTGGAGAAGTTATCGACATCTTACAAACGCTGAAGGAAGAAGAACAAGAGGACTTAAGACCAACTAGTCAAGTGGTTGGGTATGCGGTATTACAATGCGCAGCTAGAGCAGGTGTACCAGACGCAACTGAGGAACCAATATCAGAGTTTAAAAGAAAGCCTTCGAGAATTTGAAGCCGACGTAGTTCGTTACAGACATTCTACAGCTCCTCAACGTTATGGTGTTATGGAGTGCCTGACCACTCAAGAATTCATTTACGGTGTTCGAGAAAGCGAAACTCAGCAAGCACTACGATTGGGTCACCCTTAAAATTTAATTGACGCACTTTATGCCTTAGATCATGACGCTGCGAAATAAACTTCACGTAACCAATAGCAGGTGCGAAACATTGATGCCGAGAGAAATGAAAACACTTAAAATCTAGAAGAGACGATGTGACGAACTGCAAGTGAAGTATTTGCTGGAAAAAAGAAACTCCATGTTGGAATTGCGATGAACTGGGTAATCCGCAGAGACTTTGCAGAAAACTGCAAAAAAAGACGGAATTGACAAACGAAGAAAAGGAATCAGGAAACTTAGTCGGGTTGATGCGAAGGGGCAATCATCAATCATCGAACCGTAATCCAGTAGCTCCACAATCTATGAGCTATGTCGCATTCCTTTATCATCAAGCCAACAGCATCTAAGTGACGTAGTTGGCTCTATTGACGGAATGCTACTGAAAATTTTTGGCTTAAAATTATTTAAAGAATATGTGGTTTGAGTATTGAAATTCTTCCGTAGACAGTTAGTAAATTCTTTCGTTAATTTACTTACTTTTCTACCAAGTCAGGTTGATTATTTTGGACGATAAGTTCTATTTCACATTGAGTGAAAAAGTAGATTAATTTCTGATCGGGGATCTTTCCTTCCTTGACTAGTTTGCAGGCCAATTCCAAGTACGAGCGTCTGAACTTGTTAATAGTAACAGTAATAGCTTCCATTATTTTAGATCGCTGATGAAAAGAATTATAGAGTCGAGCGTCCAACCAGCGAGTGAATTTCCTACAAAAACTGTATTATAATTATTGATTTTTAAATTTTAAAATGTAAATTCATATTATCATTAAACATTTTACTGAAATTAAACAATAAAAAAATAGGCCGACCGACACTTAGGAGAAAATATAATTTACGCTTCAAATAACGTTTATATTTTATTAAAAGTCAATAAAAGATTAAAAACAAATTAATTATAAAAATTATTTTGAGAAATACCTTAAAATACTTTTGAAAATTAGTACTTAGTACTGTACTTGAAATGCTTTTATTCATAAAAAGTACTTCAAATACTTTTTGGTACTTAAAGTATCCAAAATATTTAAAGTAACAAAAATACTTTAAATACTAAATACTTCACGCATGCGCAATAACAGATTGCTGTGTGTTTTGTGCACTGTCAACATAGGTTTGAGCAAGTATGAGTAGTTATTAAAGTTTCGCTATCTACAGTTTTAATCGAATAGTTGAAGACGTAAATAAAGATAAATCAAAAAGTAATTTTGAACAACTTAGTACTGGTACTGTAAGTAGGTACAAAAATGTACTTAAAGTATTACTTTACTTAGTATTTAAATACTTTTCTTGTGAGTATTTAGTACTTAAATACTTTTTTTGAGTACTGGTCCCAGCTCTGTTGTTTAGTGACTATTTTTTTCGGGATATGAACAACAATCCTAGAAATTCTATAATTTTTTTGATAATACATAATTAAATTGACTAATTTGAACTGTAATCCATAAATTAGTATCCTTCAATAAGTATACAAAATTTCAATTAAATATCTGGCATTGGGGTGATACTATTCGCAATGGGGTAGTTACCATATGTTAAAATTTAATGAAATTTTTATTTGTTTACAATTTGTGACTCATAATAAGATATATACTATAATATAATTCGCCATTTATGTATGTAAAAATTTCAAAAAAGTTATTTAAAATATTACATGATTCAAATCGACCTCTTCTCTGTGACGTCACGCTTACATACTTAAAGCCGCAAATGTCACTAATGAGTGTTTTACAGCGATTGGATGTGACATATCAAAGTAACAGTTGATGGTGATACTGATGCCGTGGACATAACCTTGTTCCTATTTGTTTCTTAGGCATTTATTGTATCTTTCAAGTAAGTAAAAAAATATACATGATTATGGATTGTCTTGAAAATAAAACAAATCAATAAAAATACGTGCTAACTTGACATCTAACCTAGCAAACAAGTTCCCCTTACTCCGCAACGGAAGCGGCAAGGGTAAGGTCACAGTGGCAGGAATTGTGCAAAATAAAAAATATGGAAACTTTAAAACTACTTGCTTCTAATAAAAAACAAAAAGGCGAAACTACCCCATTAACTGATTTCACAAGTTAATCTTCTGTGTTGATCGGCACAAGATAATCGGTATGTACGAGTATGTATAACTATACTTACCCAGATGATTTATTTTCAAGTCTTTGCGATAGTCTGGTAATACCTTTTAAAATTTCGTTATCTGTTTTATTTTCTTGATTCATTTTTTGTATTATTTTTTGAATAATGCAGATAAGTGCATCCATATTCCTTTCCCAAGGGTCAGATATGAAGTCATACTGAAATATAAAGCCTTCATTTTAAAATGCATAAAAAAAATCTGATGTGACCAACACAATACCTCCCGCCATTTACCTATGGGGCATAATTTTTATATTACTTTATAAATTTATCTATAGAATATACAGAAAAAGTATTAAAGCAAACCTATAGAAAATAGAATAATCCTTAAATTTTATAATAACAAATTGCGAAAAAAATACATTTAAAGGTATTTTTTGAAAAAAAACTATCTTGAGCTTCAAGTAAACTGCCATTTCCGGTTATCCGATTGCCACCAAAATCTAATGGCTTCTTTCCATATTAGAATAAGGTAGAAATACATGGTTTCAAAACTTTCTGAATGATAGTACTTGAGTTAGAGTGTAAAGAGGATCCACACACACATACATACATACACACAGACATCGTCGTGAAAATGTTAAAAATGGATTGTAGGGACCTTAAAACGTGGTCATGTACCAAAATCTCAATATGCGATTTTTAGCACGATCCCTATACACTGGCTTGCAAAAAAATCGCGTACACCTTAAAAATCAAGTAACCGAGTTTTTACCTTTTTTGAGCTTTGTAAATACGATTTTTTAAAAATAGGTTAATATCAAATGTCAATGGAGTTGTCACAGTTGTCACTGTCATGTCATTATTTTAGGTATCGTGGAGCAAGTTCTTCATTGTGCTAAGTTACTACTAAATTGCAAATATATTCTATAAAAATTAAAGAACAACCAAGTATTTATTTTAAATGGATTATAAATAAGTAAAAATTATGACAAATTATACAAATTATGGACGAAGTAACATTAGTAATTTACCATCGCTCCATCAGTGTCCAGTACTTTATTTAATGTTTGAGGCATGGAGGAAATAAGATTTCTAAAATAATTTTTATCCTGACTCAAGGTTTCCCAGTTGTTGACCATGACTCTGGAAAATTTGTTGCAAAAGCATCGTCTCTTGCTGTTTCAAAAGGATGTTCCCATAAATGATTTAAAAATGCTTCATTTTAATCATTGGTAGAAATTTTGGGATGTCCGGAACCTTCTTTCCTTTTTATATTTCCTTCATTTTCCCACCTACTCTTCGCCCTCATAACAGTACTTTTATTAATATTAAAATGTTCTGCTATTGATCTGATTGACCACCCCTCTTCTAACTTAGAAAGTATTACAACTTTCTCGTTTTCTGATAATTTTGACATCTTAATTGACGTTAATGACACTGACTTATGACACTGACAAGTTAACAATCGAGACCGACTCAATACAGCAAAAATCAGGTGTACGCGATTTTTTTGCAAGCCAGTGTACCTCCCTTACCAGGGGTAGCGGGAGGTATCGTGATATTCACTTTTCGCATAAAAATATTAAACTTTTTAATTCCTGTGTCAACAAATTGCATCCGGCAACTAAAAAGCAAATGAAAATAGAAGCACATTGGCACACGCGGAAATGGGTATCATATCGTGGCGATATATTTATTTTATTTATACAATTGAAGTAGACAACAGCAGGATGATTTGTTGTAAAAACTCTCATGGTTATCTTTCAACGCATTACAAATTAAAAGAAATCGCCTTTATAATACAACTTTTACTGTGATGTTTTAATATCTATCGCCTTCTTTTGTACTTATTACCCATTAAAAATAAAAAGGAAGTCCGTAAACAACCTGTATATGATGAAATTTTAAATAGATAAACGTACCTGATGTAGTGCAACTGGCCCCAGGGAATCAAAAATGTGATGTAAAAGTGGCAGAATATCAGGTGCATGTTGCTCTAGCCATGGTTCCACCATTTCGGTTTCAAGGCTTAAGAACATAACATCCAATCCTCGACTCCGAAGAACGGCTGCTACCAGATCTAGTTCCGAGATTACATCTTCGCTGTACGCACTCATTAACTTCTGGACATCATATATGTTTATATCTGTAAATTAAATTAGATTTTTATATTTGTAAATTTTAAAATCTTCAAAATTAGTCTCACTCTCTTCAAATAACTGTATCTATCCATAAATTCATTTTGTATAATATTCCAGACCAATAAAAGAGATACGGCAGATACACATGTTATATTTGACAACTGTATAACTTTCTCGATGACAGTTCGTCATATAGCTAGCAAATAGTTCAGTGTACTAAGCAACAAGTCTCGTTTGCTTACCTAGCATTTGCTTGATTTGCTTACTTCACTGAACGTACTTATAGTTACTATAGATGTTTTTGTTAAAATTCGAATATAACGTGAAATGAAATATTTGATAGATAATACGTATAAACAACGTTACCTGCTGGATGGTCGTGCAGAAGGTTGAAGAAGAGTTTCTGATAGAAGAAGCAGGCATGATTGACGATGGTGTGCAAATGCAAGAGGCGTTCTAGCAGTGGTAGGTTTCGTTTCAGAACGACACAGTGCTCAGCGGCTGTGGTGTTAAGGGTAGGAGTGGGTCGCATAGCTTGGGACAGCGCCTGTGCTTCTTCACAACACTCCATGCTGGTCCAACACCACTACAACGTAAACAGAAACATTGTATATGTAATTAAAATTTCAATTAACATTGTAAAAAATAGAAAACATACTCAAAGTGAACTGTACAGGAAAAAACAGATTTCACTTTCTTTTCAAAACGAGATAAATGTATTTTTAATTTTGAAACTTAATTGAGGGATCCAATGCAATAATCAGTCAAGTCAGCAGCAGTTTTTCAGGAGAGCCAAAAATTGATTCAGGAAAAAACTAACCGTAGTATCAAGTTTTACATAAAAACATGGATATCTGAGACCACAGATATAATGAACTCAGGTCAGTGATAATATAATTCAAGCCGTAAGTGAAAAAAGTCCAAAAAAATGACCTGTTCGAAATTCAAATTTTAATATATTTGTTTAAAGCTCAAACTCAAAATATTTATTTATGAAAACTGAACATTTATGAATACATGTTTCAAATTCTAGAACTATGTAATACTTTTATGACGACTAAGGTTAAATCTTTGAATATATAATACATATAAGAATGGCAACGCATATGGCCTAGCAACATACTATATCTGTCTCTTTTTATTCACAAAATTATTATAGATAGCTAGTGACTCCTACCATAAAACTATGAACTACGGTAAATCGTGCTGACAGCATTGCCAGATACTATTTGTTAGAGGTATTCAATAATCAATAATTCAAAAATATTGTTTCATAATAACCAGATAATATATTTTGAATCTTCAATGTACATGTATACTTGTTTTACAGTAGCAAACTTAAAAACCTTTATAAAATCTTAACTTGCTGTTCTAGCTACGTGGAAATACTGTGCAACATCCACCTATTATGTATTTTTTGAACTAACTCAGAAATAATTCGTATAGGGAGGGATAGATGGCACCTTCTCTCGAAATATTTAATCTAAATACATTACGTTGCCATTCTTATATGTATTATATATTCAAATCTGAATAATCAGATACGGAAGAACTTTTATCATCCGGTTGGAAACTGTTCAATATTGCTATAAAACTACTGATCGCACTGTGGTATATAACTTTTCGCTTTAAAACAAATTCACACTACAGACCATTAATAGCACATACTTCACGAGTCCACAAGAATTTATAACTCAAACTGAGCAAAACCCGCAAGTCCCACGACCATACCTAACCCGGGATTCGAAGCCGGGACCCATGGGTCGTGAGACAGCTACGTAGCCCACTACACCACCGTGGTCGATTACGTTGCTTTAAAATTCATTAAAAATAATTCGAGATACAATTTTCAGTACTACTAATTCCATGTATGGACTAGTTCGAATACTATATTGACATTAACTCAATTTATGATTATGCTTGTGGCATTTGTACATACTCATTCAAATAATTGTCAATTAACTAAACAAAAATATATTGTATACTTACGTATGATGTTCTAACAAGATTGAACAACATCCTGGACCATTTAGTAACTTTGTTGCGTGAAATAGCTTCTTTGATCAAAATTTCATCTAGGACATTTTGACCAGTCATTAATAATACATGTATCTTTAACTCATCGCTCACTAATTTATCCGTATATCGCAAAATTGTCTGAAAGTTTTAAAATAATAATTAATTTATATAATATTATCGTACATCCACGTATTTTATTCGATAATATTATTGATAATAATATGGTATAATATGAAATATGGAAACAATTATGATTCCTACAGAAATACAATCATATTATTGTATATAGCAAAAAAAATAACAATTATTTATTTTATTATATTTGGGCATTACCAGTTATTTTAGACAATTTTTGTGTATTATTATTATTATTATTTAAAAACCTTTTTTACCTTCCGTCACCTTTAAAGGTATTGTCTTTGGTCAAAAAATTCAATGATGAGTTTTTAGTGAATAAGCATATTTTAGGGTCCCTATAATATGATTTTACCATTTTTACGATGATGTCTGTATGTATGTATGTGTGTCTGTGTGTGTGTGTGACGAAAGTTTCGGATCACATAACTTCAATACCACGATTCCAAAAATTATAATTTTTCCGTATTCTTCAAGTTAACATCCAGAAGAACAAGTGATTAGATTTTGGTTATAATTGGTGAACCGTAAGTAGCCTCATTCGAAGATTTTAACAGTTAAATATGATTTATTGACACTTAAAGTTATTATACTTAAATGATATATTATTCTCTATACGATTTGATTACATTTTATACTTGATAACTGGAAATTTAGAATCTTTTGCAAGAAAATTTATGTATGGAATTTATACATAATATACAGGATTGACGGAAGGTATTGTGCTGGCCACATCAGATTTTTTAAATTTGAATTAGGGTTTATATTCATTCCTTAAAATGTTAAATATGATATATACTAAAAACGAGCGTATATAATTTTTCTTAAGTATTTTGTCTGTAATACGTCAAAGATAAAATTTAAAACCTTAATATATTGAAGTAGTTTTACCTGAAAGATATCAGTTCCGACTATTCCATTCATTACGGCGAGTTTCCTGAACCCGGCATATTGAGTATATTGTCCGTCATAGATATGCTGTAATGCCGCGTCCAAGTATCGTACTGTAGTAGTCATCGCAAGAGCGCTAACTCGTTCGTTAATCGGAAATAGGTTATCTGCACATTCGAAGACAATCTTATCCGTTTCACTTATTAACGGGTAGTTATATTCGGAATGAAAGCTAAAGGAGACGTTTCCTTTATCTAACACACATGCATCCAGGATATACAGCTGGTCCTAAAATATGATTATAAATATTATGTTATTATTGATACAAGATCAAACTGCAGTTTCGCATTTGCATTATATGCAATGTAGGTAACTATAATTTAATTACTTAATTTTGTTATTTCTCTTTTCTGCTCGAATATTTAAGCTCGGCATCAAATAAATTAGATGTATTCGTGCAAGTACCATTATATTAATTACATTAGAAAGTGTAGTTAAATTCGATTCCGTCAAAACTTAATGTTAATTTTAATTTTTTTAAATTTGTATAATAATATTGCAAATATACCGAATGTCTACTTTTTTTCAAACATAGAAAATTCAATATTAAATTTGGCAGTCGTGAAATCCGTGGAGCATTTCTACAAATATATGTACGGAAGAAGACTTTTGATAAGAATTGACCATTGGAAAGTTTTCATTGTGAGGTATGGACGTATGAAAATCAGAGTCACTGATGACTATTTATTGTTGAAGAACTCTGTATTATTTTTGTAATCAAGAAACCTATGTAAAAAAAGTAAAGTATGCAATAATAGAAAACCTTAGCGACCAAAAAACATTCATAATAAATAAATAACAAGTCGGTAGTGAACCAGTGTGGCGTTCAGACGTATTTTTTTTTCGTCCATAAAATCCTCAAAATGTGTTTAAAATTTTGCATCTTTTACTTCATTTGAAAATAATTGTTTAATTAATGCCAATTAAATGTTATTAATTTGAATTCGGTCTTTAATTTGGGTAGAGGGAATTTCTTCTTACAGAAAGAGTGAAGTGAGTTAATATTGTGAAGTGTTGTGCAACTAGTCCGCGAGCCAGGGTACAAATTTGGTCAATCATTTCCTCTTGGGCGATAACTTGTAAAATGCTTCAGAGAGTTGTATCATGAAGCTCCGTGAACGTCAGCTGCGGTTCGGTGGGTGGGATAAGCAGCGGTAGCCTCCCACGCACGTTGAAAAAAAATGAATTTTAATCATTTCCTCCCGATTGAAAATTTATCAAATTATAGCTAATCCAATATCTTAAAGAAAAAAAAAAGTCAGCTGACTATAAAGTGGTGGATAATACGTAAGCTGGTCACACGAACATGATAAAAAAATATATAAAAAAAGATTATATCTTTCAGTTAGAGCATGAAGCATAATGTCGAATAACTTTAGATACGTCATTTCCTCCTAGATAAAAATTTGTAAGCTGATAGTTAATATGATCCTGTAAGTAATAAAAAAAATCAGCTAGCAATATACCGAGGGAAAACTCGTCAGCTGGTGCATTTAAATAGGCGATAGATGCTCCTGTCTGGCTCCTGCGTTACACCCTTCAGAGCATAAGCTGACATATAGCCAGCTGACATGTTTATTTATTCACAATATCATATAAACTGTCATCCGATAAATTTTCAATTGAAAAGAAATGACTGAACATATATATTTTTTTTATCATGTTCGTGTGACCAGCTGACGTATTATCCACCACTTTATAGTCAGCTGACTTTTTTTTTCTTTAAGATATTGGATTAGCTATAATTTGATAAATTTTCAATCGGGAGGAAATGATTAAAATTCATTTTTTGTTCAACGTGCGTGGGAGGCTACCGTTGCTTAACCCACCCACCGAACCCCAGCTGACGTTCACAGATCTTCATGATACAGCTCTCTGAAGCATTTTACAAGTTATCGCCCGAGAGAAACTTGGTCATGAAAATCTGTTGCTGGCTCGCGGACTAAACGGAGTGAACTGGTTTTGCGTTCACTCAGTTTTTCGTCTGCCATTAGTGAACTTCACAGTAGGCAATTTGGTCCCACTCACTGAACCTGCCGACCGGTATATCTGCCGGCATGGTCATCCAGCTTACGGCGTTGGATTGCCAGCCTCCCCTATCCGGCGCATAGTGAGCGCAGCACCAAGGTACTAACCCAGTACAGTACCTCTCGCCATTGTGGCGCTACGTTCATCATCGTCAAGATCCATTGGACATTACGACTTCAAGACGACTGCAATCGTCACCTCCAACTGAGATTGCTAGATCAGCAATCTACAAGTTCCTGTCTCCCTTTCCTCCTGAACATTCCTGTTTCCCTTCAGTCAAAGTCAGTGCTCTAATTTTTATACGCTCTGTATCCCACAATATAACGCAGTCCATTTTCCAATTCCCTTACAACCATGTTGCTTTAAAATGGCTGCTAAAATTCAAGACTCCTGAGGGTCAGGTGAATTGAAAGACTACAGGAATACGATTCCAAAATCGAGCACAGGCCCGATCCCAACCATCGTAATGCCAACACATTGTTTAGAAGGCCATGCCCAGATAAATGCAAGCATTGAAGTTGACTGGAAGAGAAACACACCATCGTCGCCAGTCGATGATTATAGTGGAATGGTAAGCAAAAGAGAGAAAACCAATATGGGAAGATACTGCACCGCTGTCACAGATTGTAAAATTGTACTGAGCGCAATGGGACTCCATGGTGGTTGAGAATGGTCTCTTAAAGCGTGTTGTAGAAAATGCTGATGGAACTGAGAAGAAAACTGAGTTGGTTATTCCCAAGAGTAGAGTATCAGACGTGTTGAGAGACATCCATAACGGATCTGGAGGAGGCCATTTTGGAGTAAACAGAACTATAGAAAGGTTGCGCCAGCGTTTTTACTGGGTTAACGGCAAGGAAGATGTTAAAGACTGACACAAGAAATGTGTAGTTTGTGTTGGAAGAACGGGCCGCATAGACGATGAAGAGTTCCAATGCCTCAATATAACCTTTGCAGTCCATTTGAACTCATTGCGATTGAGGTGACCAGACCATTTACAGAAACTGACAACGGAAATAAATACGTCGTGGTTGCCATAGACTTATTTGTATACCGTGTACATGTTTTTACTTCCTTCTTCCTTGTACGTAAATAAAGGAAGTATTGTAATCGCGAAAAATTTCGGTTTTCAGATTTCAGCGGAAATATCCATTTTGATCATCCCTGAATCCATTCTGACTAATTTCGTCGTGACGTCTGTACGTCCGTACGTATCTCGCATAACTCAAAAACGGTAAGCCGTAGAAAGTTGAAATTTTGTATTTAGGACTCGTATAACATCTAGTTGTGCACCTCCCTTTCTGGTTATTACACAATTTCCAGAAGTGGCACTTTACATGAAGCCTATAATAGATTTTAATGAAAAATTGTTTTAAAATATAATCCAAAACTTTTCAAATTTGGTATACAAGACTTTTATGTCAATCGAAATAACATAATAGATTTTGGTAAAAATAGGCTAACCAGAAGTGGTACATTACTTGAAGTTGTTAACAGTTTTTCTTGAATAATATGATTTTATTTTGTATTTAGAAATAAATGCTTCAAATAAAAGTTTTAGAGAATTAATATCTGCGTGTAGCACATCAAGTATTATTAAATTAGCCCTTTGTATAAGCGAGATATGTAAATTTAAAAATTATATACTTTTTTGTTTTTGTAATAAAGCTTGCTATGGATTAGAACAAAAAATAAAAAAAAATGTTCATGTCAAATTACGTTAAATACGTGCAATTTTATGATTCGTACAATAACAAATATTATATTTTTATTGTGAAATTAGTCATATTGATTGGTGTAGTCAAATATTTCTTTGTTGTAATCAAAACTCTCTTTAAAAAGAACCGGTTAGATTAATGTTAATTTAAGAATGATAGTAGTAAATGAATTATTTTTTTGTTCTATATCAAAATATTTCTCGGGCTTGGCTTAAGCCTGTCAATATTTTGTAATTAGTTAATAATCGTACAAGGAAGTCGTGTGGTGTCCACATCAGATTTTTTAAATAATACTAACATCTTTTTAGAAAGCTGTCTTTCTTCTTGTTCGTAAGCTATATATAAAAATAACCGCTTCTCTTATTTTGTCTAATATTAGAAACATACCGGAGAAATATTAAAAAATGTATCATTAACTGTAAGATGGAGTACATGTTACTCCAGGACACTTTAAATAAATGCTAGACTCGCTAAATGGATTATAGACGCCCACAGACAACTCCGAAACGTGAATAATACAGTAATAATTGAAAGGTACTGGAAGCTAGAAACCGAAAAGTTTATACATAAAAAAAACAGTTTTAATAACCTTGAGATAATATTTAGCCCACCTTATCGACGCCGGGTTAAATAATAGCTAATAGTATAAGACATTGATTATAACTATCTATCTATGTTAATACGTACTTTGTAAAAAGCCCATTCAATTTTAACGGGTTTACCAAGTGCTTGTTCTATCTCTAAGCCTGCTTTTGCTATTTGTAATATTTGTTCCTTATTGAGACAGAAATTATTTTTGTTATTATTTTCCACTTTCATGATTCCTTTTTCAGAAATAACAATTTTGTGATTTTTTGTCCCAGTTTCTGTATTACATATTGTTATTTGATTGTCCCAAGTCCTGCTTATAATAGCTTTATCCGATATAGGGCTATTTGTAATTATGCTCTGAAAGAAATAAAAAATAATATTTTATGTAAACACATATAATTTAAGGTAAAAAATTTAATTACGAAAGACAAGAACTTCGTTACAGCAGTGTATCATTTATTGAATATCGCACATAGCAATTACTAGTTTCTGTTCATAATCTCTTTTAAAATTGGATTCTATAGGGACCTTAAAATGTAGAACACATATTTTCACGACTTAGAGAAAGACGTATATATATATATATATATATATATATATATATATATATATATATATATATACCGGGTGTCCCAAGCAAACCTTGAGAGGCGTTTAACATGGGAAAACAGTTTTTTGTAAATAAAATGTGTCCAGCAGAAAATTTGCCATTACTTACAATTCCTAAACCATAATTGGCTTTAAGATGCATATGCGAGAGGTTACCCGTGTCAGGATCGGCGGAAAACAGAACTCCTGCCATATCTGCATTTAATGTAGGCTGCACCACCACTGCAACCTTGTTTAGTACATCCATGCCTCGCAATCTATGTAAATAAGTCATAATATTTGCTTATATACCCCCTTAAACTAATACTAGTTTAATTAAATTAAAGCAGCATGAAAATTTAGAAATAAATATACAAATAGGTAATAACATTGTTCTCAACATGAAAATGAATGATAACACGCGTACACTTGATTTTAAACTTTATGCAGGAAATAAGAGAACTATTTTTTATGCAAGCATACTACAGGGTGCGGCAGAGAAACCACCTTAGTTGTATTGTATTATTGTATTATTTATTAATTCATGCCTTTCGGCTTTAAATCTATTTACATCATATTAACAATATTATTAATAATTAAATTTAATTCATTGTATACTGCTCTCGTATTTTTCTAATCTTCTTCATCCATTGTAGGCCATTGCCGGAATCTTCTAGAACTTGTTGCCTCGTATTGACTTGTTGTTGGTGCTCGAAGCCACGACAGACCTGTAACAAATGCTCTAGGGTTTCATCATTGTCGCCACATATGCGACATTTTTTGTTTTCTTCGGATTTCCAGAAGTAGTTCGCTGCTTCCTCATTACCACATCGAAATCTTGCTATAGCGCGGATGTCTTCTTTGTTCGTCACTTCTGTCAGGTATCTTGGGAGATGTAGTGTCTGGGTTCTCTGATACTTGTTGTTATATCTCGATTTAATTATATTGTTGAACCTGACTTGCCCTTGTATTTCCTCTTCTCTTTGCGTGATAATTTCAACTACTGTATAACCAGATCTTCTTTTATTTTTTATTTCGATGCTTGAAAACCCATTTCCTTCGTAAAAAAGTTTTCTTTTCTCTTCCCATCTGCTCCTAGGCTTGTTCTGGAGTTCTCTTGTCTCTCTGTCTCTCCAACATTCATGTAGTATCTGCTTTTGTGGGTTCTGTATTATTTTTTTTTCATAACGCATTGCTCTTCTTGCAGTTTCTATCCATAATTTGTTTCGTTTTGTTTCTTCTAAAAGTATGTAGTCGGGTGTAGTTCTTTCTAAACCTAGAGTCCATTTTATATACTTTGTTTGTAGTTTCTTTTTCTTCTCTTTCTTCCCATCCAAGTATCTCCGCCCCGTACATCACTATTCCTCGTACTATGGAGTCAAATAACATCATTCTTGTTTTAAAATCCCATGCTATTTTCCGTTCACCAATACTCCAAATTTGTTTCATTGCAATGGTTGCTTTTTTGAGTGTTTCTCTATTGTGTGCTACTCTGCTGTTAGTTCTTATGAATTTGAATCCCAAATACTTCACTTCTTTCACTGTTTCTATGGTGTCGTCTTCCCATTGCCACTTGTATTGTTTATCTCTTCCTCCTCCTTTGCGAAAACATATTACCTTCGATTTTTTTGTATTTAGAGTCAACTTTTTCTTTCTTAGATATAAATTCAGTTTTTTAATTAAGGCTTTCATCTCCTTTTCTGACTTTGCTACTATGGCCAGATCATCTGCATAGGTTAACGACACAAATTTTTTTCTTCCCACTGTAACCCCTCCTTGTTGCTCTCTTAATAGGTATTCTTCTATATCTGCCAAATATATATTGAAAAGCAGTGGACTAAGAGGACATCCTTGTCTTACTCCTCTTGTATTGCAGAAACTGCCTATTAGTTTTCCTTCAATTTTTATGTTATTTGTTGTTATTCTGTAAATGTCTTCTATTCTTTTTATAATGTTTTCTGTTATTCCTTGTTTTCTCATAATTTTAAATAGCTCTTTCCTGTCTACTGAGTCAAAAGCTGCTTTAAGGTCAGCAAAGACCACCTTAGTTTTGTAGGTGAATTAAAAAATAAATACTCGAGTAAAAGAAAAAAAAATATTTTCACATCTTAACTTATGATATGGTAAATTTTATCTCACGTGGTTCTAAAAATTATATCGGCCAAAGGTGTTTGTCATTGTCCAAAAACTGTTGCAAGCGAGAGCCCGGAGAATATTTTATCGAAACATGCATTGATGCTCGCGCTGTGTGGACCGTGACTCCATCCTGCTGAAACCAGACATTCTCCAGAACAAGTTCTTCAAGAACTGGGGCAAAAATTCTGGAGCAGGTTTGCAAATCATCAGAATTGCTGGTAACTGCCCAATATCACAACATCGATGTTTTCGGTTGTTTGAGCACTCCATGATTGTCCACCTCATTTCCTAGGAACAGATCCTGTTTCCCTAAAGTTTTTTTACCAGCAACGTAATCAATTTTCAGACCAGAACTGCTTGGCGAGGGGGTATTTGTAACCGAATACTAAACGTGCTCTGGATGACGGCTACAGACCTGCTTTAGCGGATAAAGCCTTTCACGGAAAAAAATCGTTGTTCATTCGTCGTGTTTATAATTTAATTTTTTTGTAACAGAAACTTCCCATCCACCTGCCTCCATAGACACTACTCCCACCTTTTTACGACCACTACACATAATACCATAGTGTGAAACTGGCCCGGTTGGTGGCGGCGCCATCATGGTCAAATCCTCTATGTTGGCAGGAATCGGTTTACTCGTTTAAACGATACAGAACAAACTGACTCCTCTAAGTAAGGTATCGGAGATATGGACAGCGGTTTATCTCGGCGAGTGGTGAATTTTAATCACCAAACTCAACGAGAACATCGGCGGTATAACTCTACGACTCGGACGTTCTAGCCAAGGAGCTCAGACACCAAGCTCCACTGGGACGGACTCGGAAGAACACGGATGTTCTAGTCAAGGAACTCAGATGCCAAGCTCCAATCGGAAGACTGATTTTTCTGGACGATGTGCGACTTTTTATAACCGAGATTTGGTAAATCAGGAAAAATATCGTATATTTTGAAGAGGGGTGACACTTTAAACTTTAACAGAAAACTAGTGGCGCTGCGAGCGCTCCTTCAACAAAAATACTATCGTAATAATTTCAGGCAGCCACAGTTTGTCGTAAAATACATTAAAAACATAGTAATAGACTTTATAAAATAATATCTTATAATAATAATAAACGAGCATGCAATTGACAAACGCTGCCCAATTCTCGGCGGTGAATACATAACATATACAACTGACAGTTCTAACGGTCGAATAAATGTGAACACAAATGTGTAACAAATCCTATATACAACCAATAAACAGTATAACAACAATGTATAAGCTTGATATTATGGTTTTACAGTATATAGTTGTCAAAACATCTCTGAATAGGTTATAATACCAGCATGCGGCGATTTATTTCCAATCTTACATCGTTTGTAGTTTAATACAATCGCAGGTAAGTGTTAATATTTGATAATAACAGTGTCCAATGCGCTTTATATTGTAGGTTTTTACACACCATAACACCGGTGATGGTTCGGCAGTGTGTTTTAAAAGAACAACAATACTTTTGCAGTGACAGATGGCCACCAAACCATACGGACAGTTGTATTAATGCATAGGACAACTGGGATGAGGTATATGTTGTCACAATAGTAAAACTAGGAAAGTTGTTTTTCCGCATCCTGTATGTATGGAATAATTTTGAAGTTTAATGTGTAATTATTTTCTTTTTATAACGGCAATATGCAGATTAAATTCATTGGAATAGTTAAATAATAAATAGAATTATACTATATATTAATTGTGCAAATTAACACCGCCATTTAATAATGGTTCATATAATTTATAAATATTTGCAAAAGATACTTTGTGTACTGCGTTATTAATGACTAAATAATATTTTATGGCATAACAGTTGATAAGCATAATTTCAATAAAATTAAAATACTTTTTTAACGAATTATTTTTATCAATTTCTAGATACATGTAATATGCATTTTTGTTTGTTATGCTGCATAAATACCTCCTGTGTTGAACCTGGCTGTGCTGATAGTTGTGCGCCCAGGCACGAGTAACAGCAAACAACACTTGGCGGTCTGTAAATGCGTCAAGTGCGCAATACCCCATACTTCGTACTGCCCAGCAAGCACTTGCTCTTTCAGAAGGCTGCAGAATACGCATCTCTTGAAACACCAATTCCTGCAGATGTACTGGCCATACTGTGTTCACTATCAATTGCCCCACCCTGTACACACAAATGTTTTTCAAATATGCAGACTGCCTACTCTGTAATTTATTTCAACATTGGAACATATTTACGAATTAGTGCACTCTAATTAAACCAAATTGATTTATAAATTTTCTTTTAAAAAATATACCGGGTGATCATTTGAAAACTTCCCACCTTGAATAACTTTTTAATTAATAAAATTATCAAAAATCACTAAAACAGGTCAATGTTATTTTGGAGGGGGACATTTAATAACCTATTCCAATCAGTTGGGAAACTTTCACCCTCCCCTCCAGCCACCCCCACCCTAAAATTTTAAATGGCACTACCCCATGTGTGATACATCATTTTAAAGGTTGTAAAATTCTCAATATTTTAAAGTAAAGAAAATTAAAATCGGCCGAGCCGTTCATGAATTAGAGACAAAAATGTATGCCCATTTTGAGTGGTTGATCAAGCCATCTACCTACGTTTTGCTTTGAAACAAAAGAACGTGCGTCGTACAGACCTATACGAAAAACCAGTTATGTTGCGCACTTGCCGAATTGAGCTCGTAGGATTTGCAGCAAATTGTCCTAATATTTCTATTTGAGAGTCCTCATCCACAATTCGAGGTTGTGTCCTTTTTTTATTTGCTACTGATCCAGTTTCTTCAAATTTTTCTACCAAATCTAAAACGTATCGATGGGATACATGTTTATTTAGATGTCTTGCATTAAATTCATTGGCTGTACGTCGAGCACACTGATTTTCAGCTCCATAAATGAAAATTATTTCAATTCTCTCTTCTAAAGTGTATGTCATTTCAGTCTCGCTACCCCAAATCAAAGTAATCTAAAGTTATCTGAAGCGGCGATATTTAATTCCTGAATTCTACAACACTTGACACTTCGAACTTGTACGACGCACGTTCTTTTGTTTCAAAGCAAAACGTAGGTAGATGGCTTGATCAACCACTCAAAATGGGCATACATTTTTGTCTCTAATTCATGAACAGCTCGGCCGATTTTAATTTTCTTTACTTTAAAATATTGAGAATTTTACAACCTTTAAAATGATGTATCACACATGGGGTAGTGCCATTTAAAATTTTAGGGTGGGGGTGGCTGGAGGGGAGGGTGAAAGTTTCCCAACTGATTGGAATAGGTTATTAAATGTCCCCCACCAAAATAACATTGACTTGTTTTAGTGATTTTTGATAATTTTATTAATTAAAGAGTTATTCAAGGTGGGAAGTTTTCAAATGATCACCCGGTATACATTTATAACTCTGAGAAACACTGATTTAAAAGAAAATCTTGAATAAGTGTCCCCTCGATCTACTACAACTTTTATTCGAATGATTTTCTTCTATTCCCAATTAGAAAAATAATCAAGGTGTCCCGTATCCTTGAAACATCCTGTATAATTTAGTTGAGTGAGTAGCTAGTCGCTTGCTTAGTAGGGTGCTCAGAATATGGATTTAATTTAATTTTCTTAGTAGAATATTTCTAGAAAAATTCTTTTTTAATATTTTTGTTTCTTAAGAATTACGGGATTTTTATAAATATATATTTTTTAATGAAAGTAATAAGTTAATAGAAACACTTGCACATTCTTTCACTGATAATTTTTATATAACATTATATTTGCCATAGATCTTTAAAATCGTCATTACTTTACCTATCACACATCTCTTGTAAGTTTCCTTTTGTGACTCCGCATGCCACGTCCTTCAGTTTCGATAACTCTTCTTTAATATTCAAATTGCTTTCCAAAAACTCATCCAGTGCGGGTGTCAAGATGCAGAATCCATCCAGAGTGTTAAACTGCAAAATATTTTCTTAAAATATAACATATTGATAGGTTTTAACATTTTCTATCATCTTATAAGTAAACTACATAGAACGATTGTATATTAGTTTTGTTTTTAAGATTCACAACGACACTGTTATAACCAACCATGTATTTTATAATGTAACTTGAATAGCATAAAAAGCGTAGTTTGTTTATGTATTTGTGGGATGTTTTCATTTCACATTTGTAAATGTTGTTAATCTTATTTACAACCTTAAGTAACTGTCCTCATGATGGTTAACACGGCTGCGGAAGTTAAAAATGCTGTATTTATTTCGATGCGGTATCTGTCCCCGGGGCCCAATGGCAAAGTTTCTGTATATGCGGTACTGAGCTACTGAGCTCCGGCCACTGGTGATGTTTGGAACATTTTAACTTTATTAAACTGTCACATTGATGTAGTGTTTCATTTCCACGGCCGCTTGACTTTTAACGAAAACGTAAAATTTTATTTCTGAAATATCTCGTGCTGCAGGTGTGCTATTAACTACATCAAATTTAAACTTTTTAAATATTTTACTGATGTTTTTGTTTTAATTCCATATCTAATTTCTGCGCTTAAAACACATGAAATGATTTTTTTACTGATTTATACGAGTATGTTCTACAACTTTTATTTAAACTACTTTTTTCTAAAATAATTTGAGAAACAATGTTGGAGAAAAATATGTTTTCCCATCTTAAACGCCTAATAAGTAGGCCATGGATGTTCAATTTGGGAAATCTGTTTCTTTGCACAAAATTATCCAATTAATATTTATACAAAATGTTTCGTATAAAAAAATATGTGGTTAATTAAATTCTATACCTAAATAATTAACCACATTTCATGCTTTTTAACATTTAAAATCGCATTGTGTAATGCACAAATGTAAGTACACAAAAAAAAAATATTAATTTTATTAGTTGGTACCACAAGCCTTGTTTTAACTAAAACGCTGTTTTAAGAAATATCAAATTAAAATTTCAATATTTAATTTCACTCTTATGTTTAAAGAACGATTTTTTAAAAAAATATTTGTTTGAATTAAACTATATTCTGCTTTAAAATCATGTTTTAATAAATTTGATATTATTCATTATTATTATTAATAAATAATGAAATTTGACATTTCTTAAAACAGCGTTTTAGTTAAAATAAGGCTTGTGGTAACAGCCATTATATTTAATTCAGACTTAAAGTAAATTAATTTGCCGCAAGAGTTATCAAATTTAAAAATATACTGCAAATGATTCAGATTTGATCTAGATTTAAACTTTTAAACTGCGTTTTCTCGTAAGTTTAATTTTTGCACTTACAACATTTGTGCATTACACCATAAGTAAAGTTGTCATAAGCAAAGTTTTGCAACTCATTTTCTTATTAATGCCACTAGAGCAGCAACATTTACTGATAGATATTCTGATGGTATTTATATAAAATAAAAGCGATTAAAAACTTCTGTAAAATCTTATTCTTTTTTTAGAAAATTTGCCTCTTTATATCGATTTGCATTCAAATAGTCACATCGGTTAAGATTACTCTCACATGTATTATAGGTTATAATAATAAGGAAGCAATGAAGAAGTGTATTGCAAACTATTGAACGACCTATATTTTACTTTTTTTTTAAGACGGCGATCCACTTCTAGCACATATTTATTATATTTCTAATTACGTGTAATTAATAGTCCGCGAGCCAGCAACAGATTTTCATGACCAAGTTACTCTCGGGCGATAACTTGTAAAATGCTTCAGAGAGTTGTATCATGAAGCTCCGTGAACGTCAGCTGCGGTTCGGTGGGTGGGTTAAGCAGCGGTAGCCTCCCACGCACCTTGAACAAAAAATGAATTTTAATTATTTCCTCCCGATTGAAAATTTATCAAATTATAGCTAATCCAATATCTTAAAGAAATAAAAAAGTCAGCTGACTATAAAGTGGTGGATAATACGTCAGTTGGTTACACGAACATGATAAAAAAATATATATGTTCAGTCATTTCTTCTCAATTGAAAATTTATCAGATGACAGTTTATATGATATTGTGAATAAATAAACATGTCAGCTGGCTATATCTCGGTGGGAAGATTGTCAGCTTATGCCTCCCACGCACGTTGAACAAAAAATGAATTTTAATCATTTCCTCCCGATTGATAATTTATCAAATTATAGCTAATCCAATATCTTAAAGAAAAGAAAAAGTCAGCTGACTATAAATTGGTGGATAATATGTCAGCTGGTCACACTTACAGGATCATATTAACTATCAGCTTACAAATTTTTATCCGGGAGGAAATGACGTATCTAAAGTTATTCGACATTATGCTTCATACTCTAACTGAAAGATATAATCTTTTTTATATATTTTTTTATCATGTTCGTGTGACCAGCTTACGTATTATCCACCACTTTATAGTCAGCTGACTTTTTTTTTCTTTAAGATATTGGATTAGCTATAATTTGATAAATTTTCAATCAGGAGGAAATGATTAAAATTCTTTTTTTTTTCAACGTGCGTGGGAGGCTACCGCTGCTTAACCCACCCACCGAAACGCAGCTGACGTTCACGGAGCTTCATGATACAACTCTCTGAAGCATTTTACAATGAAATGATTGACCAAATTTGTACCCTGGCTCGCGGACTATAACGTCTTATAAAAGATAAATACAAAAGTGTGAGAACGAATAATACTTATTGCTTTACCGTATTACTTTGAAGATTAGTAAGAAGATGCAAGCGCGTGCCAAGGCCAGCCAGTTCCTGTGAGCAGCATTCGGGATTCCTTAGTGGTACAACAAGTGGCCTTTCCGCCAACAAGGTTTGTACACCATCTCTGATAATATACGGAGGGTGTTCCATTCCCTTGCCTAACAAATAAAACCTAATTATCGAAATAATGTTAATAATGGCGGAGGTGGGGTTTTTAAAAAAGCGACATGAAGTAATATCGGTCGGACTATGAACTGTTTTACTTTTATTAATAATTAAACAAAATCTGTTGTGGCCAGCATAATACCTCTCGACATCTCCATTGTAGGTTATATGTATACGTACTGTATTTAACATTTCTTCTACACACAAAAAACATCTATTCTTAGATATTTTTACCTTCCGTCACCTATAGGTAAGGAAGGTATTGTCTTTAGTCAAAAAATTCGGTGGTGAGTTTTCATTGAATAAGCACGTTTTAGGGTCTTTACAATACGATTTTACTATTTTTACGATGATGTCTGTATGTGTGTGTGTGTGTTCGTATGTGCGTGTGTGTGTGTGTATGTGACCGCTTTTTCGTGCACGATATCTCCAATACTAGAATTCCAAAAATTACAATTCTTGCGTATTCCTCTTCCTTACAACCATATGCAGACATGTTTAGATTTTGGTTATAATTGGTCAACCGGAAGTACCCTCATTTGAAGATTTTAACAGTTTTTCTTGAAAAACTCAGTTAAATGTTATTATAATTTAAAGAATATATTATTCTCTATACGATTTGATTGCATTTTATATTCTACAGATATAGAGTTAAAGAATAATAAAGATAAAAAATTCGTATAAATTTCATAATTCAGCCAGCTATGCTAACTTAACCATGGAAACTGCTAATATATTCAGGTAATTCAAATTGACAGATGTCAGTATCAATAAAATGTAAATCAATGAAAGAATAAGGGAAGTAACTCTAGTGTTAGAAGTTTCTAGATATAAGAGAGACGATTACATTGGTTTGAACATGTAATGAGGAGAGATGAATATATTAATAGAAGGTGGAAGAAACATAGGAAGACCAAATGTAAGATGAAAAGAATGTATTGCAGAAGACTTGAGAGAAAAGGAACTGAATGAGGATGACACGCAAAACAAAAATGAGTGGAAGAAGAAAATAAAAAATAGCGACCCCCTAACGAATGGGAGAAACTAAAGAAGAAGATAATGTCAGTGTCAAGTGCAATTTGCATAGTTTGTTTATGAAATAACTTTACTGGAAATAAAGGATCTTTTGCAAAAAAATTATGTACAGGGCGCGTGCAGTGACATGACTTTGCTGCCTTTGGCAAGCAGATATGGGGACCCGTATCAAAATGACAGCAATTAATTATGTCCATAACTGACAAGTGTCATAATTTTTCATTCAAAATTTCATGATTTTGTTATTTCATGTGGTTTGTTTGTTATCAGGAGTATGGAATTCAGTTGCCGAGAAAGGGAATCATAAAATACCAAAAATTTAGAATCTTTTGCAAGAAAATTTATGTATGGAATTTCTACATAATACACAGGATTGACGGAAGGTATTGTGCTGGCCACATCAGATTTTTTACAATAATTTTAAATTCATTCTATGAGCAAGTTTTCACCTACTCTTCCAAATGTTCCAAATTGTGATTTACCTTTTGGCAAAATTACTATAATTTAATAGAAATTTGCATATTTCTTTTTGCATATATGTACGTATTTACCTAATACGAACTTATAATTTAAAAAATACTACTTCATGTCAATGGTCCACATATACATACACTGCTTTTGTTAAAAATACTCCGGCAGAGCAAAAATACGGAAAATAGTGCTAAATTAACTTACCTTTGTAGCTTTGGGAAAAGATTGCCATGCCACTTGCCTCTTCCCCGTTAAGCATGAAACGAACCTGCACTAGCCGACTGTCATAACCCTGATTCTCTTCGTTCCGCATATCCACAGGAGTCATCTTTAAAGGGAATGCGCTACCAGTGTACACCACGCCGCCAGCTAAACACAGAAACAATTACTTTTAATTCAATTGAAACAAGGATTATGTGTTACACATTTTAAATAATTTAAAAAAAAAACTTGTAACAGATATAAGCTTTCTTCTTACTCAGAAAGAAAGGAATAAAGAAAATATACAACTGATACTAATAGGCTACAGCGGTGCTTATAAAATCCATTAATTCGAAGTAATGTGGATAACAGTTGAGGGGTAACAAAGAGGAACAGCTGGAGTAGGTTTTAATGGGAAAGAATCCCGCACTCCACAAAACAAGGTCAGATACCGATAATTCAGAATGTTTAATACAGATACAACCATTTATTTAAAATATTAATCAAATAAATAGCAGCCTATTAAAAATATATTTGACATAAATACGAATGTATCTGGAGATGCACGGTGAAGTATGTCTGTATCTGTTTAGATATAAAGAGATGAAGTGTAAAGATAAGAAACACAAAAGGAGAGTTAATAGGTCTGTTTGTTTCATTACGAACACACCTATTATTAACTGAATCGAACCGAACTGTATATGTAAATATTCTCTTATTTCTTGTTGGTACATACGGAACGAAATAATAACGAAACTTTATTTTTCATGTTTGATATTTGTTTTACTCAAAAAAATAATGCATTTTGTAAAAAACTGTAAAAAAATTGTTAAGATAATGTATATTTGAAATTCAGATACGTACCTGTAAACTTGAATCTAAATACCGGGGGAATGATTCCGTATTGAACACAATTTGGAATAACGACCTCGCATTGTGCGATACTTAACACAGCCCGATCCGGTAAATGCACACTTCCTGTGGGTATCCTGTAACAAACATATAATTTTGAAATAAGTTTAACTTTTTATAAGTCACATTTATATTATAATTTGTAATATATAATTTAATACATATCGCCAATTGATTTTTTTTCTGTAAATTTTTATAAATATCATCGACATAAAATAAATATTAAAAGATTGAAAGAATTTTTCATAAATAAAATACACACCGAAACTTGTTTACTGCAATAATATTATAAATGTGTTTGTAAATGAAAAAAATTAAATAATATTGTTAATTTACTTATGTCATAATGGACTACTTGCGAGATACTGAAAATCTTATTTCTATCACTATACAGGGTGTTCAGTGCTATCTCAAGAAATATGAGAGCTAGGAAGTCGGTGAAACTAGCAAACAATTTCTATTTTATAAGGCTACTTCAATGAGCGAAACAAGATTTTTTAGACCATAGTGGTTCTCAAAATACAGTGTGAAATTTTCTTATTTTAAAAAGCAACCTATTTTTTATTTGCTTATTCGATTCAGTATTTTTTACTGAATTCAACGGTATCCATATATAATACCTTAATATTACAAAATATTTGAGAAAAAAAAACGAAAATTATGCTGTTTATATTTAAAGCTGATTGTAATAAAAGTACTTTGAAGAAAACAAAATATAAACATCATACATATCAAGCCTTTCTTCATGAATAAAATTCATTTTACCAGTGAGAAAGTACAGGAAATATTGTTCGGACATGAAACTACAGTAAAAATTAAACAAAACATTCAATTGTTATAAATAAATACAAATTAATTTATTTCCTATTCAACGTCTGTTACATGATTAGATAATTTTTTATTTTTAATAAAAAAAATTATGTCGGCAGTGGCACACTAAAAAGGAATTAAATGAAAAATAAATAATTTTCCGATTTTTGATAAAAAATAATTTTGATTAATGACCAATACATCGAAATGTATATACCCTCATTTTTTATCCCTTTTTTAACACCCTGTATTTTAATAGCTGGACAGGACTTGTAGGCCTTGGGTTTGATTAACCACTTTTCTTCATTCTTCACGGTTATTGACTTTGACTTTCCAGTTCCTCTGTCCTATTCCAGTTAAGTCCTTTTCAACCTCTTCTATCGATGTTCTTTTGATCTGCCTCTCTTCTTTTTACCATCTTCTTGCCTCTTCATAATACGCTTTGGCATTATTTCTTCTGTCATTCTTTCGACATGGCCCAACCACCATATTCTCTGCATTTTAATTCGTGTTTCATATTTGTAAAAATCGCGCCCTTCGGAGTGTTAAACCTACTAATTACTTGCAATTTTATAACTTACAATTTGCATCCTTGTTGGTACGATCGTAGGGTGAGATTGAAGGCACGAGACTGAGAGTTCAGGGCACCGAACATTGTAATAGTCGGAGGATGACGAGGGCCCCATGCTCGACGCCGACAGCCACGCAATCGAAGTGACCAGGACGATGATCCGCTTTCATTTATCGTGCCGTGCATGCTGCCATGTTGTTCATAACCCATCTCTGAGCCCCTGCAATACATACAGACTATACTAAACAATAGTTTTGCTTTCATACAATATTGTTCATTTCATAAGAATAATTTTCATGAGAAATATCTACAATAATTGAAAACTATTAAATGTAAGAAAAATTATACAATTTCCGTACTGTGTGATCCTGGCCCAGTTGGTGGCAGAGCCATTATGGTCAAGTCCACTCTGTCGGCAGGGATCGGTTTGTTCGGGTGCCTTCGGCGGCGGATGCTGAAAGAGAGGATGGATTGCTGGATAGCATTTTGCGGAGGAAGGTCAGGGTTTTGTCTCGGAAGAGCACGTAGTTATCTTAACCAGCTAGTTTATTATTTATTCCCAATTTATATAAATGTAATATAAATAAATAAACAAATATGGACGGGAAAGCATAAAAGAGAGCGACTGCCGTGGAAATGAGGTATTTACGTGGTGTATGAAGAATTTATGGTTAGGAACAATGTGATTAAGAGAGTTGGTGTGAGTCAGTTGAGATGGTTTGGACATGTGTAGAGAATGGCGAGTGAACGGCTGGTTAAGCGTATATATCTTGGTGAAGTTAAGGGTTTTCGATTGCGTGGCCGACCAGTGTGTAAGTGGATAGATGTAGTTGGTAGGGTGCTTAAAGAGAGAAAGTTTCCAAGTACAAAGAAAAGATGAGCATGTATGAATGCGATTATGAGTGTGGCCGAGGCGAAAGAAGTCTGCTTAGATAGGAATGTGTGGCGAAGAATGATTGTTTCCTAACTATTATTGTGATCCGGATGCGGTATTTCGCTACTGAAAATCGGTTACTTTAATATGTTTAAGAGTAAGGATTTGTTATATGATGTTGATGTTATTCTTATTGTTTTCAGGTTTGTGCGAACCCACTAGGTGTGTGTAAGATTGAAAACCCTTAGTGAAAACTGTGATGGTACTGCGTTTAATCTACTATCAAATCGTGGCCCCGCGATACGGCAATAGGCACAGGATTTGACGGCGGTAAGTAAACATTTGATGTAACACATGAAAATATCTAATAAGCGATCTAGAACAAACGGACTCCTCTGTGTAAGGAATCGGAGATACAGACGGCGGTTTATCTCGACGAGTGGTGAATTTCAATCACCAAACTCGACCAAACATCGGCGGTATAACTCTACGACTCGTACGTTCTAGCCGAAGAGCTCAGGGCCAGTATTGTTGAACGTTCGTCATTTCGTTCGTATTCGTTTTTATGTTAGTAGTGATAGTAGTCTGTGTTTCAAAAACAATATTGTATATGTTATTGCCAGTGTCAACTTTATTGCAACGTTTATTTACATTATTTACAAGTGAAAAGAAAATATTTATTAATAGTTAATAAATATTTGATAAAATTAAACTGTTCATTTGTAAGTCAACTGAATAAATGTGACAATACAATTGATACTGACACTGACATATACAATATTATTTTTGAAACACAGACTACTATCACTACTAACATGACAACGAACGCGAATACGAATACAAACGAAATGACGAACGCTCAAGAATAAGGACATAGATGCCTTACGTAGAGGAGCCAGTTTGTTCTTTATCGTTTATTAGATATTTTCATGCGTTGTTTCAAGTGTTTACTTACCGCCGTCAAATCCTGTGCCTATTGCCGTATCGCAGGAGCACAGTTGGCTAGTAGATTAAACGCAGTACCGTCACAGTTTTCACAAAGGGTTTTCAATCTTTATTCATTTATATTACATTTACATAATTTGGGAATAATAAACTAGTTGGCTATGATAACTACGTGCTTTTCTGAGACAAAACCCTGACCCCCTCCGCAGAAAGCTATCCAGCAATCCATCCTCTCTTTCAATATCCGCCGCCGAAGGCGCCCGAGCAAACCGATCCCTGCCGACAGAGAGGACTTGACCATGATTGCGCTGTAACCAACTGGACATGCGTCACAAATGGGGCCCGAACAGGGACGAGGTACGTCATCACAACTGAAACTAAAATAAAGCTTTTGATTCAAAGTTTAACTGTAATTACAAATGGATATTGCCATGAACTAAATGATAACAAAGTAGCACACCTCACATAAGTACAAAATAAAGAAATTTTAATATCTACTTTTCAAAAAAAAATTAACGAAAATATGCTGTCACCATGTTATAGGAAGTATTTTATTTATCTCTTTTACCTCCCGCTACCCTTGGTAAGGGAGGTATAGGGACCGTGCTAAAAATCGCATATCGAGATTTTGGTAAATGACCACGTTTTAAGGTCCCTAGAATCCATTTTTAACATTTTCGCGATGATGTCTGTGTGTATGTATGTGTGTGTGGATCCTGTATACGCTCTAACTCAAATACTATCATTCAGAAAGTTTTGAAACCATGTATTTCTACCTTATTCTAATATGGAAATATCTGATTAGATTTTGGTGGTAATCGGATAACCGGAAATTTGTTATTATAAAAATTAAAGATTATTCCATTTTCTACAAGTTTGCTTTAATACTTTTTCTATATATTGTATGGATAAATTTATAAAGTAATATAAAAATTATATGCATAGGTAAATGGCGGGAGGTACTGTGTTGGTCACATCAGATTTTTTTTATATGTCAACAGCTTTATTGACCGAATTAAAATTCATTCCCCTCAATTTTTTATTCACCTGTAGAATTTAAAATAAGTGGTTGAGTGTCAAATCGTGATAAATATAATCTTAAAGGAAGAAATAATTTATTATTAAAAATTGTTTATTTGTAAGTAAAATCAAGTTTTAGCCTATAGCTTAAAAACAAAAGACGATATAAAATTCCTGTGGTGCCTATTAACATTGTCTTAAAAAGTTGGCTATAAAGACCTACATCAATTTTCAATAGTGTATATAATAAGAAAGTTTTTCATATAAAGAAACTTGAATTTGTTCCTCCCTGTACATACTTTACTCTTATATTTAGAAGTATATTCCTTGTAGACATCACTCCAATGTCGTCATTTTCTATTATTAATATTAATAAGTCTGGAAGGGAAGAGGGTGCTGACTTAATTTCAGATCATAATATAACCTTACTACATTATGTTATAATCTTTTACTAAATACGTACAACATTTTAATCCATTTGGCATCTCTCCAGGGCTCGCGGGCTACGGCTTCGGCCAAAGCAGTTGTGCTAACCTCCTGGGGGAAGAACCTAGCCTTTGACGAAGCTGTCCATCTGCAAAAATGATAAATTATTGTTTTATTTTTAAAACTTATCTGTCAGCTTATTCGAATTTAACAACCTGATCAAAATATATTAGTTATCTAATTTTATAGAATAAAAGTATTGAATTCACCTCGTAAGTATACTGTGTTTCAAGCATAAATTATTTATGCACACATTCATATTGCACACCTTTGCCTCCTCAGACTGGATTTCATCTTATCTCCTACAAGTGATTACTTGTCGTGAAGGTGGCAATCACTTTTAAATTATATATGACTCACCCACGTATATATGGGAGGGGTTAGCAGGTTCAACTACCCCCCCCCCTCAACATCGGTTATATTTTGCCACGTTTGATATTAAGCTGGGTGTAATTTTCTTACAAAATTGGGGGATTATGTGCTACTTAATGAAAACCAAAAATGGACCGCAATGCCGGTGGGAACACGATTGCCAGGCGTCCCGTATATACGGGATTGTCCCGTAAAGTACTGTTCGGGACGCCCAATTGTCCCGTATTTTGTGAGGAACGCAATTTAATTAATATTTAATTATTATACATTTTATTTTGAGCAGTTCAATAGAATAATGATATTACTACTACTCAGTAATATAATATTTTAATTTAATGCAACATCGTATTTTCTGTTTTTTATAATTATTGCTTATGCTCCCATCTCGCATCATAAAGTCTAGTAGAAGGGGCAACTATACGCTTTTGGAGCGTACATACGCGTTTTCGTCATAAAATATGGATTTTAATTTTTAAGAAATTGTTAAATTTGGTTTATTGTAACCCAGAATAGTTTTATAAAAGTTAATTGAAAAAAAAAACGTATTTTAATCTAAATGTTAATTAAAAAAATTAAATTATCAGTATATGGGCATATCTAATTTATTTTTGACTGTGTTTCATAACTTCTTTCAGGCAATACTCACGTAAATTGGAATGAGACATGTTTAATTTGGTCTTCCTGTTCATATTTAATATGCTGTAGAAAACCACTGTATGTTATACTGACGACTGAGAAAGGTTCCACTATGCACATTTGCAATCCCCTCGCTTGCCACCTGCGCCTAGGAATACTAGATAGTGGTACCAATGGCTGTTCTGAAAGTATTGAACAAAAATCTATGAAAAGTATAAAGAAAGTAAATAATGTCACATACGGGAAAATAATTTTCAACAATAGTGTATCTATACATATTTCATAGTTCAAAGTTCAGGAAAAGTGAATTTTGTGAATTATAACAATTAACAAGTCTAAAAGGATATGGAACAACAAAATTTACTTACTAGGAATCGAAAAGTTGTTATTGTTGTGTGCGTGCGCATGTGTGTGTCTGTGTATGGTGTAAAAGTATAAAGTGAGGATAAATAATAGAGAATGAAATTAAATACAAGTAAAATAAAAGAAGCATTTGGAAAGTGGAAGAGATAACGAAAGTAGATAGAATAAAAAACGAAAATATAAGAAATAAATTTAACTAAAAACTAACAAGTAAAATTATAGAAAAACAATTTAATTAGTTAGGTTATAGGTAATCAACAAGCGATTTTTTTTTTAAATTAAACTCTTACGTTAGGAGTATTGAGGAAGACCTATAAAAATAAACGTATACAAGAAACATCTAACAGTAAGAAATAGAAAACAATGGCGCGGACTAACTATAGTATCTCTTAAAAAGATTAACACAACTCAAACATAGCAAAAATATTCTATTATGCTAAATTCTATCCAATTCTCAGTTACGGTATAATTTTTTGATGTCTATCAACTTCACTATAAGTAGGTCATCATGCAAAGAAATTTTTAAAAGAGAACAAATTTTACCTCTATCTTGCATGTTAAAATTAAATTGCACAAAACTGTGCATATCCCTCACCATGTAGGGATCAAATTATTCAATCATTTGCCTATAGCTATAAAAAAAATCTGATGTGGCCAGCACATAACCTCTCGCCGTATATTTTACCTGGCTGTATGCATAAAGCAAAGAATATTTTTATAAATACAAATAATATATTCATATAAATCTATGACGTATAAACTTCTTTATTATTCAATAATAGCATGTCTCAACATGAAGATATTTTACCATAAATTATGTTACAATAAATTACAAAGTAGAGTTTACCATATATAAATATTAGGCTGGTAACTGCAATTTTCAATTCGAACAACGTTGTTTACTTTCTCTTCATATTCTTCTAGTAAAAACATTAATTTTGGGCGGTCTAAAATGTATATATGGATTGTGCATCTATTCTTACATATCTTCTTTTACATTTTATTTTTTCATACATGTTATATCTAAATTACACTAAGTGTACTTCATATAATTTGAATTCATCTAATTAATTTATATATTATTTGTATTTTGCAACATATATTTGACTTTTTGACTTTTCCTATGTCATGTATCTTTAATCTACAGGAAATAAACATTATTATTTTTATTATTATTATTATTCATCAGATTTTAAAAACATACTTGAATAGGTAGCATTCCAGAAGTTGTTCGCGTAGCTAAATGCCACTTTCCAACCGCTAAAATGTCATTGTCATTTCAACAACTATGATAAAGCAGACCAAACAAAATATAATAGAAATTGTTTCCCACCTCTTAAACGTTAACAATCAATATATACTACTATAATGATTGTGAATGAAGTAAATTAATTGAAAATTATTGTGTTATACAGAAAAGTCTGTGAAGACCCCCCCCTCTTAACTTTTTTATTGTAAGTAATAGAAAAAATGGATCATATAAAAGTTTTATCATTTTAATTATATTATTTTATGGCAGATGCAGATATTTTTCGTAAAGTCAGGTTTAATACGACTATTAACTTTTATTTTTTAATAGCAACCTATAATTATTTTACTAAAATATAAACCGCGATTTTTTTTCTCTTTGCAACGGTGCATTAGTTTTTATGAATGTATTTGAAAAAATTCGAGGAAAATAAAATAATTGAGAAGTATGGGAATTTTTTTTTTATTCTAACATTTATAGGTGGCTATGTGAAAATAAACAAGATGTAACAATGTGAAACAGTTAAATTAATTTCAACAAAGTATACATTTGCTTGTTATTTATTATTATTTACTTGTTTATTTATTTTCACATAGCCATCTAGAATATTTGAATAACAAATATCTCTCATATCCCAATTACCTTCATTTTCACGATTTTTTACTTCCGTGTACGTAAGTAAAGGAAGTATTGTAATCGCGAAAAATTTCGGTTTCCAGATTTCAGCGGAAATATCCATTTTGATCATCCCTGAATCCATTTTGACTAATTTCGTCGTGACGTCTGTACGTACGTACGTACGTATCTCGCATAACTCAAAAACGGTAAGCCGTAGAAAGTTGAAATTTTGTATTTAGGACTACTATAACATCTAGTTGTGCACCTCCCTTTCTGGTTATTACACAATTTCCAGAAGTGGCACTTTACATGAAGCCTATAATAGATTTTAATGAAAAACTGTTTTAAAATATAATCCAAAACTTTTCAAATTTGGTATACAAGACTTTTATGTCAATCGAAATAACATAATACATTTTGGTTAAAATAAGCTAACCGGAAGTGGTACATTACTTGAAGTTGTTAACAGTTTTTCTTGAATAAAATGATTTTATTTTGATTTTAGAAATAAATGCTTCAAATAAAAGTTTTAGAGAATTAATTTCTGCGTCTAGCACATTAAGTATTATTAAATTAGCCCTTTGTATAAGCGAGATATGTAAATTTAAAAATTATATACTTTTTTGTTTTTGTAATAAAGCTTGCTATGGATTAAGACAAAAACATAAAAAAAATGTTCATGTCAAATTATGTTAAATACGTGCAATTTTATGATTCGTACAATAACAAATATTATATTTTTATTGTGAAATTAGTCATATTCATTGTTGTAATCAAAACTCTCTTTAAAAACTCCTTTTATGGTCGCTATATATTTTACTGTATTGAAGTTAAAAAAAATATTTTGTAATTTATTTATTAAAAAAATATGTATAGTTTAATAATCATAAAAGGAAGTCGTGTGGTGTACACATCAGATTTTTTTCAAATATATTAATAAAAACTAATACATCATTGGAAAGACAAAAAAATGTCGGCTAATATTTTAGTAAAATAATTATAGGATGCTACTTAAAAATAAAAGTTGATAGTTGTATCTTGTAAACCCGACTTTAGAAAAATATTTATATCTACCGTCAAATAGAATATTTTAAATAATATTTTTTTTATATGAGCCATTACTTATAATAAAAAAGTAAAGGGGGGCGTCTTTCCAGACTCACTCAGTATAATCAATCTTTTAGATTTTTACTGATTGGAAAAGCCAAGTATGGAAATAGATTCGGATATTATGTTTGAACACTAACTTGGAACAAAAAAAATTATGTGCATTTTTCTGTTTAAACGTAGCTTAAAATTTAAGCAAAAAATCCATGTACATTTTTCTGTTTAAATGTATTGTAAATTTAAGCCGAGATTTAAGCCTTGTGAGATGCAACTGAGCATTAGTAACTTATACTCGTATTACCTGGTTGTTGAAATATTTGTCCATCTGCCAATCTGATATAAATGAAAGATTCTGCAAGTCGTTTTTCTCGCAGAGTGATTCGGATATATACACAGTTCCCATTCGCATCAACTCCATATATAGACTGGGTGTCACTTTTCTGCAAGTACATAGAATGTTAATTCATAATTCGCGTACGTCCGTGTTTGTGTGATACGCGCGTGTGTGTGCGAGTGTGTGTGTTTTGTTTATTTAGCACACGCTATTATACAATATGTATACAATGCCACATGATAATAATATTTCTCATATTAACGTTTACAGTTGTATTCATTAATGTTTTATTTCACAATAAATCTTATTTTATTACTTTACATGTCTACATTATTCATTTAATTATTGTGATATGATAATACATGTACAAAACCTATAATTAATTTTAAGCTCATTTTTCAAAATCAATGGAATTTACAGAGTCTATAAATACTGTTTTTTTTTCTCTTAATTAGATCGGTTTCGATTCTAGCCAATTTATTCCTCTGCTTCTAATTCGGATTGCAATTTTTTGCAGCTTTTTACAACCAGAGTAATGCTTGCCGAAGTAATACTCAAGTACGAGATTGAATATCGACTGTGGATGCGGGCATATAATAGTTTGTGATGTGTTTTTCACCTTTTTCTATACATACATATACTATGCTAATGAAAAATTAGTGACTTTATTACTGTTTTATTTGTTAATAGTATTATTTTTTACCAATTATTCAATTTCAAGGAATGTAAAATAGACGTTATATTTATTAATAAAAGCTTTGAATATATAATACATATAAGAATGGCAACGTAATGTATTTAGATTAAATATTTCGAGAGAAGGTGCCATCTATCCCTCCATATACGAATTATTTCTGAGTTAGTTCAAAAAATACATAATAGGTGGATGTTGCACAGTGTTGCCACGTAGCTAGAACAGGTTTTTAAGTTTGCTTTGCTACTGTAAAACAAATTCAAATAATTCAGATTTTTGCTCCACGCATTATGACAAATTCAGTAGTGTCGTATGCTTAATTTTTATGAAGGTATATAAGATACTACTGTTATTTTATTATTATAAAAATATACGTTACAATAAAAGCATTAAAAATTCAAAAATAAATCAACTGGTAAGTTTATTAGCAAATGTAAAACCAAATATGTCAAAAATAAGATACTGACACCATGTCAGTGTCAGTGACTCTGACAGAAAATAACGTTATTCGTACGGCTATGAATTAAGGTAATGTGTCTGAATTAATAAATAAACTTAAGTTACAGCGAAAGTATTATCAACAACGAGCATCGTTTTAAAGTGGAATGTCCTAGTTTAGTCAAAACAATATGAATTTTTGAAAGAAGCGTGTTATATTTATCCTTATCGTACACGCTTATAGCCTTTGCAAAGGAAAGAGATAAATGTATGCCAATTTGTTAATTCGTTCATGACACAGATGACCTTGATCGGACATATTTCAAAAAAATTACTGTAAGTGTTTATATTTTAATTATTTCGAAAAACAAAACTATTACTTCCTGTCTGTACAGAACGCAGCACACTCTTTACCTGTGAACTGTACTATTTGGCAATGCTGTCAGCACGATTCATTGTAGTTCACAGTTTTGTGGTAGGAGTCACTAGCTATTTATAATAATTTTGTGAATAAAAAGAGACAAATATAGTATCTTGCTAGGCCATATGTGTTGCCATTCTTATATGTATTATATATTCAAAGATAAAAGGAAATAAAAACAGATTTTTATGAGTAAATAAGTAATATTATTATTAAAAATAATAGTATAGTAAATAATATTTACGTTATAAAACTTACCATAAATGCTGTGAGTTTTCGTGGTTCTTCTAATAATTCCTTTGATTCATTCTTTATAATTTTCGAGAAACCTTCTTTATATTTGGTCACCGCAGGAAGGGCCCAAAGAAATTTCAAATAGTGATACCATGCTAAAACAGAGAAGGTACTTTTGAAAATTTTCTGGAGCGTAGAACACAGGTTTACTTGATTGTTTTGACTTCAATTAATAAAACTCTATTACAACGCGTTACTGTAAAGAAGGTAAGATACTTTCATTTATTTTTATACAAGTAACAAAATATTGTAAACTTAAACACGTGATAAATCAGAAGATATAAAAATGTTTAAATAATACTTGGTATGCCTACAAAAATAAAAAATATTTGTTCTTAAAGCAACCCAATGACAAATTGTTTAAAAGACATATTATGTTATTAAAAATGATGAATGTAGCACAGTGTACGATAATTTATTGGAAAGCATTGTGATAACAGCTAGTTTCCAATGCTAAAAATTTCTATACAAATATTTGGGTTTTTTATGACCGATTGGGACAATAATATTCAAATTAGATTGCATTTTAGTAATATTTTTGCGATTGCAAAAAATGCTTAGGGCACACTACATAATAATTTTGGTCCATTTTTTTAAAGTAACATCAAAGCTAATACCACTGGAGGTTTGATTTGGCCGGATTTATGTATGGAATTTATACAAGCCAGGGTACAAATTTGGTCAATCATTTCCTCTCGGGCGATAACTTGTAAAATGCTTCAGAGAGTTGTATCATGAAGCTCCGTGAACGTCAGCTGCGGTTCGGTGGGTGGGTTACGCAGCGGTAGCCTCCCATGCACGTTGAAAAAAAAATGAATTATAATCATTTTCTCCCGATTGAAAATTTATCAAATTATAGCTAATCCAATATCTTAAAGAAGAAAAAAAAGTCAGCTGACTATAAAGTGGTGGATAATACGTAAGCTGGTCACACGAACATGATAAAAAAATATATAAAAAAGATTATATCTTTCAGTTAGAGCATGAAGCATAATGTCGAATAATTTTAGATACGTCATTTCCTCCCGGATAAAAATTTGTAAGCTGATAGTTAATATGATCCTGTAAGTAATAAAAAAATCAGCTAGCAATATGCCGAGGGAAAACTCGTCAGCTGGTGCATTTAAATAGGCGATAGATGCTCCTGTCTGGCTCCTGCGTTACACCCTTCAGAGCATAAGCTGACAATCTTACCACCGAGATATAGCCAGCTGACATGTTTATTTATTCACAATATCATATAAACTGTCATCTGATAAATTTTCAATTGAGAAGAAATGACTGAACATATATATTTTTTTATCATGTTCGTGTGACCAGCTGACATATTATCCACCAATTTATAGTCAACTGACTTTTTCTTTTCTTTAAGATATTGGATTAGCTATAATTTGATAAATTTTCAATCGGGAGGAAATGATTAAAATTCATTTTTTGTTCAACGTGCGTGGGAGGCTACCGCTGCTTAACCCACCCACCGAACCGCAGCTGAAATTCACGGAGCTTCATGATACAACTCTCTGAAGCATTTTACAAGTTATCGCCCGAGAGAAACTTGGTCATGAAAATCTGTTGCTGGCTCGCGGACTAATAGGATTGACGGAAGGTATTGTGTTGGCCAAATAATGTCAAGGAAACCAATTGAAAAATTATAATGTTTGTAACTGACAGATAAATGTCAGTGTCAAAAATCCAGAGACATTACTGAAGATTATTTCTGGGAAATACATTCATTATATTATTTCTTATTGTATTAATAGTTAAATATTATAAGTATATTACATATATAGGTATATTACATATACCCTTCAAAAATACTGTCAATCCCGATAATGAATTGGAAACATTTCGAAAAATTAGAAGAGGACAAAATGTCTTCATAAAAGGAACTGAATGAGAACGACACGCAAAACAGAAATGAGTGCAAGATGAAAATAAAAAATAGCGACCCCTAACGAATGGGAAAAGCTAAAGAAGAAGATGTTAGTGTCAAATGCAATTTGCATAGTTTGTTTATGAAATAATTTTACTGGAAATTTAGAATCTTTTGCAAGAAAATTTATGTATGGAATTTATACATAATACACAGGATTGACGGAAGGTGTTGTCCTGGCCACAACAGATTTTTTAATTATGTCAAACTCTTTGTACCTTCCATCACCTTTAGGTGAGGAAGGTATTGTCTTCGGTCAAAAAACTCGATAGTGAGTTTCTAATGAATAAGTACGTTTAGAAAAAACAAAAGCACTTCTAAGATGATTTCTAAAGGGTAAACAAAAGTCTCATTTTATCAAGGTCGTAACTCATAGTTTTCGAGATATCAGAGGTAAACCGCAAGAAAACTTATTTTTCACTGCCTTATATTTCAGGAACTATTGCAGATCGAATTTATATTGATACTTTTTTCCTCACTTTGTTCAGTACTATATGTCCTTAAAATATTTTACCCCCTTTTAACGCCCTGTATTCATTCGTATCAGGGCATCGAACCCGAACCAAAACCAGAACCAACCTGTAATATTTTAGTGAACCCAAACCCAGAACTGAACCTCAAATATATTTTTAAATTGAACCCGAGTCAGAACCGAACCTGGTATTTCCGGTTCAGGGTTCAGCTCCGGTTCAGGTTCATTTTGATTTCGAAACGTAAGCATAATCGTAATACAGCCGATAATCGACGCTGTGTTGTCTGTGAAAATTATATTCGTGTTCTTGTCTTGCGTGAATTTCGGCTCGCATTTTAAATTACTTCTATATAAAGAGTGTTATTAAAAAAACATTAATTTTATTATTATTAGGTCGAACCAAACATGAATCCAATACTTGAACCCGGAACAAAACCGCAAATTGTATTAATATTTGAACCAGAACCGCACACGAACCCATCTGTCAAAAAACAAATTAACCTGGACTTAAACCGAACCCAGTTTTTTGCGGGTTCGATGCTCTGTTACGTATACATAAAATCACTTAGAAACGTATCAAAATAACTCACCTTTTTTACGACTATAATTAAAATTCGGCTTGTACGTGGTTCCAAAGTATGAATTAAACAATACGAATGGTAGTATGAAAATAGATACGTAAAAATATATTCTAAATATCAAAACTAACAATTTAAAACAACTTGAAAAATCACTAATTTCAATCATTCTTACAAAATATACACATACACTTGTACTTTTGCTATACTCAAGTAGCAAATTAGAACTTATCAGGATAACCAACTGACTTTATCAATTATTTGTCAATTTTATCTTAAGATAATCATGTACTTTATAACATGTCAAACGAATAAACAAAATTATCTAATTTATACTAAATATACTGTGGTGATCTTTTACCTCTCGCTAAGAGAGGTATTGGATTCATGCTAAAAATCGCATATCCAAATTTTAATGATTAAGCACGTCTTAAGGTCCCTATAATCCGATTTTCATATTTTGCGATTGTGTGTGTGTGTATTTATGGATGTGTATGTGTGTGTGTGGAATGTTGGAAGGACGATTTCTCAAAAACTATAATACTTAATATTTTAATTTTTGTTCTTGCTAGTATCACAGATAAACACAAAGAAGAGTATTTTTTTATCTAATACATATAAATATTTTATTATATCTTTTATAGATTTAGAGATAAAGAAATATAAGGTATATAATAATTTATTGTAATATATCTCACAACCCAAATAATGTCATGAAAACCAATTGAAAAAATAATATGTTTGTAACTGACAGATAAATGTCAGTGTCAAAAATCCAGAGACATTACTGAAGATTATTTCTGGGAAGTACATACATTATATTATTTCTTATTGTATTAATAGTTAAATATTTAAAATTATAGGTATATTACATATACCCTTCAAAAATACTGCCAATCCCGACAATGAATTGGAAACATTTCCAAAAATTTCTTCATAGAATGAATTTAAAATTAAAAAATCTAAATATAAAGAATAGATGTAAGTAGAATTTTTTGTGTAGAGTGTAGGTATACAAGAAATGTTAAATACAATAGGGCGCGAACAATCATATCACTTTGTTGGCCTTGACATGCAGATATGGGGGCCCGTATCAGAATGATAGCTAGTAATTATGTATATAGATGTCAAATATCATAATTTTTCATTCTAAATTTAGTGATTTTCCAATTCCATGTGGTTTATTTTCCTCGACAAGTAAATTCCACACTCCTGTTGACAAATTAACTTCGTGAATTTAGAAATTTTTTAAGTTTTTAATGAAAAATTCTGACATTTGACATCTATGTGCATAATTACTAATTGTCATTCTGACACGGGCCCCATATCTACTTGTTAAATAATAATAATAATAATTTATTTAGGTTCCAAAAAGAAAACGTACAGAAATATGTATAAACCAAGTCAACAAAATATTAAAAATGAAAGCTACGAAAGGTATTGTGCTGGCCACAACAGATTTTTTTTAATACTTATTTTTCGAGAATTTAAAATTTGTTGTCAGTGTCATTAGGACATCATACTATTGCTATCTTTCTCTCGCAGCCTACTATAGAGTTTATTGCGATAGGAAGATAGCAATAGGTGTCGTTGTGACGTCATATTGACATCAAAAGTCAAATACAGTTGACTAACAAACAATTAATAATAATGTATTTATTTGTTCTGAGGTCCTTTTATATATATATATATATATATATATATATATATATATATATATATATATATATATATATATATATAGGCACATACAATTTTACAATTACAGAGACATTTTTAGTTACATGCAGAGTAGCTTATAGTGACCTCTGCTGCCACTTGGACTCATGTGGGTGTGTCGGTTTTTATTAAAAACTGACTCGTTTGGGATTCGATCGCTGTCCCTCACGAGCAACCTTGTATTGCCAGGCGAGCACTTTGACCGCACGACCACCTATGACTGTAAGTAACAAACAATTAAGACTTTTTAATACTAAGAATTGCTTAAAAATTAAACGACCTTTCATTTAAAATAATAAAAAAGAGTGACGGATCCCATTGTTAAACTTCTACGAAAAATGTCTTAACATGTAATACACGTTTCGCATAAAAAATGTTTATTTTTGTGGTTCTTTTTGTTTTTATTTTATTCAACAAATAAAATATTTAATAATGTACTTTTATGTGACCCAAATTTGTATTATTTTTAATCATTAAATATATACACACTTATGGGTAATACCCTAGTATTTGCCCTGGGTATTTACCATGAAAAATAAACACCTGGGTATTTTACATCACTAAGGCCCGGTTGTTTCAAGTTCAGATAAAGTAGTAGTTTACAATCTATTAGATAAATTTATTCTACCGTCTTAACTAGAGAATAAGATTTTTGGGTTGTTCCATGATTTTTTATTCTCCGTATAGCTAACTGGCAATTTCGAATAAGAAGAATATTATTTAACCACATATCATTTAGTAGAATTTCATAATTGTTGCTCGAAATTTCATTATAAATATAATTTTTTACCTTCCGTCACCTTTAGGTAAGGAAGGTATTGTCTTTGGGCAAAAATATTAATGATGAGTTTTTAGTGAATAAGCATGTTTTAGGGTCCCTATAATACGATTTTACTATTTTTACAATGATGTCTGTATGTATGTATGTGTGTCTGTGTGTGCGACGAAAGTTTCGGATCACATAACTTCAATACCACGATTCCAAAAAATTATAATTGTTTCGTATTCCTCAAGTTTACATCCAGAAGAACAAGTGATTAAATTTTGGTTATAATTGGTCAACCGGAAGTAGCCTCATTTGAAGATTTAACAGTTAAATTTGATTTATTGACATTTAACGTTATTATAATTTAAAGAATATATTATTCTCTATACGATTTGATTGCATTTTATACTGTTATACTTCATGTTCAATAGATATAGAGTTAAAGAATTATAAAGATATTAAATTTCATAAATCAGCCAGCTATGCTAACCATGAAAATTGCTAATATATTCAGATAATTAAAATAGACAGATGTCAGTATCAATGAAAAGTAAATGAATGTGGCAGAGATGTGGATGTTGAAGTAGATGTTGGGGAAGACACGGAAAGATACGGTAAGAAAATAACTCTAGTGTTACAAGTTACAAGAGAGACGATTACATTGGTTTGAACATGTCATAAAGAGAAATGAAGAATATATTGGAAAAAGAATGAATAGCTTAGTTATAGATGGTTGAAGAAACAGAGGAAGACCAAAGATAAGATGGAAGGACTGTATTGCGGAAGACATGAGAGAAAAGGAACTGAATGAGAACGACACGCAAAACAGAAATGAGTGGTAGAAAATAAAAAATACCGACCCCTAACGAATGGGAAAAGCTAAAGAAGAAGATGTCAGTGTCAAGTGCAATTTGCATAGTTTGTTAATGAAATAATTTTACTGGAAATTTAGAATGTTTTGCAAGAAAATTTATGTTTGAAATTTATACATAATACACAGAATTGACGGAAGATATTGTGCTGGCCACAACAGATTTTTTTAAAAATGTTAATAGTTCAGTACTGGAAGAAGTTATTTGAATTTTCGCGCCATGTTTTACTACTGGCGTACACAATACTCGTAAGAAATTTACAAAAGGGTGCGTTCCAAAACCATACTCCAGGGTATTGAGTATGCTCTTTTTCGTTCCAAAACTACAGAGTATACTCCTACAGCTTACTCTGACGCCGTTCCAAAATGTGTGTGCTTACTCTAGAGTTTACTAATTGTACTCCGCTACATTTATAGGGTACGACAACACTCCAACAAAAGTTTGGCGCCATTGCTTAAATAGTCACGCCTCGCAATATTCGCAATAAAGAAAATATAACAAACAAATATAAATGCAGAAACCGAAACACAATCCAGTAAAAATCCCAATGTAGTACCAATAATAGCATCTTCAAGTAAAGGATCTACAATTAATTTCAACATCGTTGAAAAATCGTTCAATGAAGATATATGTAAAAAAAAGAAAACTGTGATGAGGAAACGGTTTCAAAAAACTAAAAAGTAATAACACACTTGTTTCATTTGAATAACGGGACAGGGAAAAACGACAAAGAAACCTTGGAAATTCAAAAGAAAGTTATAGACGACTTTAAAGAGATAATGACCAAATTTTTGGATAAATTATTTTCAATTTATTGTTTATGTACTATCTTATTTTGGTTAGGCAAATACTCGTTTTTTTACCTTCCGTCACCTATAGGTAAGGAATGTATTGTCTTTGGTCAAAAAATTCGGTGGTGAGTTTTCATTGAATAAGCACGTTTTAGGGTCTTTACAATACGATTTTACTATTTTTACGATGATGTCTGTATGTGTGTGTGTGTGTATTCGTGTGTGTGTGTGTGTGTGTGTGTGTATGTGTGTGTGTGTGACCGCGTTTTCGGGCACGATATCTCCAACACTAGAATTCCAAAAATTACAATTCTTGCGTATTCCTCTTCCTTACAACCATATGCAGACCTGTTTAGATTTTGGTTATAATTGGTCAACCGGAAGTACCCTCATTTGAAGATTTTAACAGTTTTTCTTGAAAAAATCAGTTAAATGTTATTATAACTTAAAGAATATATTATTGCCTATACGATTTGATTGCATTTTATATTTGATATTCAACAGATATAGACTTAAAGAAGAATAACGATAATAAATTTTATAAATTTCATAATTCAGCCAGCTATGCTAACTTAACCATGGAAACTGCTAATATATTCAGGTAATTCAAATTGACAGATGTCAGTTTCAATAAAATGAAATCAATGAAAGAATAAGGGAAGTAACTCTAGTGTTAGAAGTTTCTAGATATAAGAGAGACGATTACATTGGTTTGAACATGTAATGAGGAGAGATGAATATATTAATAGAAGGTGGAAGAAACATAGGAAGACCAAATATAAGATGAAAAGACTGTATTGCAGAAGACTTGAGAGAAAAGGAACTGAATGAGGACGACACGCAAAACAAAAATGAGTGGAAGAAGAAAATAAAAAATAGCGACCCCCTAACGAATGGGAGAAACTAAAGAAGAAGATGTCAGTGTCAAGTGCAATTTGAATAGTTTGTTTATGAAATAACTTTACTGGAAATATAGGATCTTTTGCAAGAAAATTTATGTATGGGGCGCGTGCAGTAACATGACTGACCCGTGTCAAAATGACAGCAATTAATTATGTCCCTAACTGACAAGTGTTATAATTTTTCAACCAAAATTTCATAATTTTCTTATTTCATGTGGTTTGTTTGTTATCAGGAGTATGGCATTCAGTTACCGAGAAAGGGAATCATACATAATACCAAAAATTTATCTTTTGCAAGAAAATTTATGTATGGAATTTGTACATAATACACAGGATTGACGGAAGGTATTGTGCTGGCCACATCAGATTTTTTTATAATTAATTTCTAGGATATAGACTATTACTATTTTTATTTCTCCAATTACAAGAATATATTTTTGTTTTATACTTAAATGTGTGTATGTACAAAGACTGATTCTATAAATATATAATCATAATATGTACTATTATTTTCATTTAATTACATATTCATAGCAATTTTATCTCTTCGCAAGACCCAAGACGCCAGCTTCTTCTTCGTCAAAATACATGTTTCCTTGTTCAATATTGTGTACATTTTCTATATCTTCATTAATATAATTTAGATCTAGATCTCCATTTTGTTAGTCACGCTAAAATTAAAATGTTTTAAATTAAAAAAGTAAACATTATTATAATAATTACCTACCTGAATTTGTAACATGTGTTTTGATATTACAGGCAACATAGCAAATAACAGATTCCTCTTCCTTACATCCATAATTTCAAAATATATACAGGTTATGTTGTTTACCCAATAGACCCAATACCCAACACCGTTCAAAAATACTCCCAAAACTTTAGTCACGTGATCGTACTCACAGTAGAGTATTCCTATACTCTGTACCTTAGTTTTGGAACGCACCCCAAATGAAACATCAAGTAAACAAACATTTATTTTATACAACTTAAATACATAATCCCCATATATATTTCAGTGCTACATCCCCGCCGCAAAAATCTTCAATTTCTGTTCCATATCCTCCTTTATTTTTTTCTTGTTGTTCTCAACCGCACGATCTATTTCATTCTGTGTGGCAGTACGCCTATCTGTTACCAAACCCAATCGTGCGCATGCATCGATGACGATAGCGCTCCACTGGAAGCGTTGGCCCCGCTCTCCTACACGATAATCGAAAGGAAACGTGTGGTGGAAATTGTGCCAGCCTTCACCTACCATGAAGAATGCCAAGACAACGTGTTGGGTGGCCATGATGTCACTAAGGGAGTAGAAAATATTAATAGTAGGTAGAATGTGGAGTTGTTATCCCAGATAACGATGTAAGATTTTCGTCAGCGATAAAAGGTTTCAAAGATAAGATTTGACGTCAGTGCCGGATTAAACCATATGGAGGCCCCTAGGCAATCGAAATCTCGCCCCCCCCCCCACTCCTAATAAGTTTACGATTTTACCCCCAACAATTTTAATAAAATATTTTTTTTTTTATAATAAAATTATTTTATTCAAATATATATTTATATAAACATTCATTTTTCCCAATTTTAAAGTACATAGTGAAATCTTTGATGGTTTTTTTTAATAAATTTATTTTGAAATAAATATTTTTAAGTCTTTCGTTGTTTTTCTGCCTCTACGAAAGTATACGTGTTAGTAATCTACCTATAACACTTTTTGAAAATGATTTTTAGTTGAAAAACTTTAAATACTATTACTACGAATTTTTCGTTTTGTGGCATATTACAATATGCCCTTCATTTATTGTAAATATAAAATTTTTAGAGCATCGTTAATCGTTATGCAAAAGAATTATTACGAAAATCAACATAGAATGGTAAACACTGGTATTTGGTATTATAAAAATCGAGTTGTAACAGTAGGGTCTTGTAATATTGATTAACAGTTTTTATTATTGTAATCAAGATTCCATTATTGTAAATGAGCATTTCTTTGTTGTAATCAAAATTTCTTTATTTAAGGATTTCTTTGTTTGTAATAAAAAAAAATCGCAAAATCAAATCAATATTATTTTAATCAAATGTAGCCCATAGGCAATTGCCTAGTCTGCCTATTGAGTAATCCGGCACTGTTTGACGTCATGACGTCATAGATAAGGGATGAAGTAATAGATAAGGAATGACTTCATAGATAAGGTATGACGTCGTAACGATAAGAGATTTTAAGTATAAGTCACAGCCTTCTCTAATATACAAGCCGTGCTGCTGAAACTTGACAACGCTGTTGAGAATCCTACTGTCGAAGATTTGCGCGCGTCGACTCGTATGTAGACTGTATTTTTGTATTTATTTTTGAGTAAAATCCAAAAAAGGTTTGTTTTTGTTCAATTTTATAATTTCCAACCATGTTATCTTACTATGTAGAAAATAATTTTTAATTAAATAACATAACCTTCAATAACATATTAACAATAACAAGTTTCTAAAGGATTTTATTTACTTAAGAATTAAACAAAACTTGTAAAGTAATCTTTGTTGATCGTAAAGTGCATGCTGTGAGCTACAATGTCTAATATTCAAATAGTTACACATTAATAATGAAAAATAAAGGAAAATAACTTTAGTTTCTGTTAGTGCTTTCTTACATCTTTTGGTATTATTCTATAGCTAAATGCCTCGTCACTGCTGTATACTTATTTGTAATATTATATAAAATAAAAATATTTGTATTTATAAAATATAGTTTTATTATATTTAATATAATTATACTTATTTGTAACCAATGAAATAACAAATACCGTACTAATATATCATTCGCAAATGACAGTTGTTCAAATTCCCGCCATGTACCGCTTATACCAAGATGGCCGCTTACTCCATTCGATGCGACATGAAGATCAAAGGTGCCGACAACAAGTGTCGCTACTGGTTAAGTATTTTTATACTGTGGTATTACTTTTCAGTCTACCACTGTAATTTGTAATAAGAACTATTTTCATTAATTTAACTTTGTTTTTAAAATTTATGTCCTAAACAAGTAAATTCCAATCAAATTATATCAACAACAGGGCATGTATTTGTATTTTTGTTTAAAATGGTGTAAATTAACAATGTTTACTTACTTATCATAAGGTTTGTCTCCCCAATAATGTGCCACACTATTCACGCACCACAACAAATTGAGCGATATGGCGTATCGAAGGAAAAATGGAATAAATATGGAGTGCTTCAAAGTATCACCAATCACATAGTATGCAACTGCTGAAGGAAATATTATGTGAATCAATATCAGCAGTAGGTAGAAATGCCTGCGAACAAATATAATGCATTAATAAATTATGCCTAATAGGCTCGGTGCCTGAATCATTGTCGAAATTTATTTATTTTTGTTTTTATTTCCTTATACGTAAGTAAAGGAAATATTGTGATCGTGAAAAATTTCGGTTTTCAGATTTCAGCGGAAATATCCATTTTGATCATCCCTGAATCCATTTTGACTAATTTCGTCGTGACGTCTGTACGTACGTACGTACGTATCTCGCATAACTCAAAACCGATAAGCCGTAGAAAGTTGAAATTTTGTATTTAAGACTGCTATAACATCTAGTTGTGCACCTCCCTTTCTGGTTATTACACAATTTTCAGAAGTGGCACTTTACATGAAGCCTATAATAGATTTTAATGAAAAACTGTTTTAAAATATAATCCAAAACTTTTCAAATTTGGTATACAAGACTTTTATGTCAATCGAAATAACATAATAGATTTTGGTTAAAATAGGCTAACCGGAAGTAGTACATTACTTGAAGTTGTTAACAGTTTTTCTTGAATAAAATGATTTTATTTTGATTTTAGAAATAAATGCTTCAAATAAAAGTTTTAGAGTTTTCTGCGTCTAGCACATCAAGTATTATTAAATTAGCCCTTTAAGCGCGATATGTAAATTTAAAAATTATATACTTTTTTGTTTTTGTAATAAAGCTTGCTATGGATTAGGACAAAAACATAAAAAAATGTTCATGTCAAATTACGTTAAATACGTGTAATTTTAAGATTCGTACAATAACAAATATTATATTTTTATTGTGAAATTAGTCATATTCATTGTTGTAATCAAATATTTCGTTGTTGTAATCAAAACTCTCTTTAAAAACTCTCTTTATGGTCGCTATATATCTTACTGTTTTGAAGTTAAAATTAATATTTTGTAATTTATTTATTAAAAAATATCTATAGTTTAATAATCGTACAAGGAAGTCGTGTGGTGTCCACATCAGATTTTTTATTCTCTGTGACGTTTGAGTCGTGTTTTTAACTTTTAACTACTATCATGGGGTATTTCGGCACCCCGGACGCCACTTTTTGCTATATTCATTTAAAACTATAATTATTAGGCTTTTTAGGTTCCAGTCCAGGTGTTATTTTAAAGAGGGATAAGTAAATATCTGCTGATTTATACAGCAACTTGTAAGCTACTTGATGACGGATGTACATTCATGTTACCACTTCCGGTTTATTAGTAATTAATATCAACTTTGAAATTTCAAATGGAACAAACTATATTTTTTTACAAATTTGAAAAGTACGTCAAATTTGCTTTACAATCATGTAAAATAATCCATATGTTACATTATTAAAAAGTAAAATGGCGGGCACTTTTTTATACACCTAGTCGAAAAGAGAATAGTGAGCCATAACTGTGGCTTGAAATAAAACAATGAACTAAAACTATTATTATTAAACGAAATATTTTTTTGTCATAATAATACAGAAAATAAGAATAAGGAACACTTAATAACAACAAAATGATTTTACAACAAATATTCAAAATGACTCCCAGCCTCTTCAATACATTTTTCACAACGTTTTGAAACAAAATAAGTAGCCCTTTCTATTTGGTCTGCAGATAAAGATTCAATTGCCGCTTCAATTTTATTCTTCAGTTCGTTTAATGTGTTTACTGGTTCATTATAAACAAAATCTTTCACGTAGCCCCATTAAAAAAATCAAGTGGGGTCATATCGGGAGAACGAGCAGGCCACTGAATTAAACAATTTGTTCCAATAACACGTTTTATTTCAAGCCATAGTCATGGCTCACTATTCTCTTTTCGACTAGGTGTATAAAAAAGTGCCCACCATTTTACTTTTTAATAATGTAACATATAGATTATTTTACATGATTGTAAAGAAAATTTGATTTACTTTTCAAATTTGTAAAAGAATTACTTATAAACCGGAAGTGGTATCATGAATGTACATCCGTCATCAAGTAGCTTACATGTTGCTGTATAAATCATGTTATATGAAAGAAATTACTAACTTAATAAATAAACAAGATATTTGCTGGGTCCATTAAAATATAACACTGTATATGATAAACCGGATGTGGTACTTAACTTTGAGCTCTTTACTGCTTTTCGAAGAAAAACAAAATATAATCCAAAATTTCGTATTAGACACTTTCTTTTTATTGGAAAAACAATTTAGATTTTGTTTACAAACGATAAACCGGAAGTGATACTTTACTTAAAGCTCATTACTATTTTAAACATGGAATTGGCGGGAGGTCATGTGCTGAACACATCAGGTTTTTAATTAACTACATACAGTGTGTTAATTAAAAATCAGGCCATAGGCGTTTAACATGGGAAATCAGTTTTTCCTTCCGCAAAAGTTTCCAAATTATTTTAGACAAAAATACTTCAAATAAATGTTGTAGAGAATTAAATTCTGCACGTGGATTAGTAATAAGATTTTATTTGTGACATTTCATAACCGAGAAAACCAAGTTTAAATTTTTCTGGAGATAGATGATTTATAGACATGCAACTCAAACAGAGTAACACCAATTTATAATCTGCAACTTTTATTCATGAGAAAAATGTTCCATACTTTCAAAGAAATATGTTATTGAACGAAAATCTTTAAGAAACATTAAAATTGATTTTCTCGGTTATGAAATGTCACAAATAAAATATTATTACTAATTCGGGTACAGAATTTAATTCTCAACAATATTTATTTGAATTATTTTTGTCTAAAATAATTTGGGAACTTTTGCGCAAGGAAAAACTGATTTCCCATGTTAAAACACATTTTATAAAAACGCGTTGCGTTGGAAATTGTCTTTAACACCTCGGGTATTACGTCTTTATTACTAGTTTATATTAAGCTGTAACTCACTTTTGATGGAATCTTACGACAGGATCCTTGTACAGGTCGCTGATATCCACTTTCTTCCCCTTGGCTTTGGACTCTGGGTGTCGCTTCATGAGCAGCCAACCTACATGTGAATAGAACAAGCCCCGCGCTGCGCTATGAGGATCCGCGTCTGTATCTACATACAAGTGATGTGTACGGTGGTCCCGAGCCCACTGCACTATCGAGTACTAGAATGATAAATCTGATATTACTAGCAGATTCCCTCTCATCAGTGGCGGCTTGTCAGGGTAGGCAGGTGAGGCAGTGCCTCACCAGAAAAGAAATAAACCTGCATGTAAAGTAATGTAAATTAAATTTAAATTATTCCGTTAATGCTTGTCTTTATATATATCAAAAGAATAATTTAAGCCACCACCATAACTAATATGTAATGCAGTTCACCTAATTTATACCCTATAAAGTTCTTCTCGAAATGAATAGTGTAACTGCTTATGTTTTTCATACAAGCAATAATTCCGGTAAGAAATACGTTGCGCTAGACAAAGAGCTGTTTGAGGCATTGCTTCAATGCTAAATGCAATCAGTGCGTAAAGGATAAAAGATAGTCGCTTTACCTTCCACGCGGCCCTATAGAGGCCGTTACCATACATGAATACAATCAGCGCCACGTACTGATAAATTTTGTAAGTAGGTTCACGACATTACTGCATATTTTTGCAAGCAAGATTAAATACTTGCACATTGCATTCGACAATAAACAAACATAACATAACCTGTCTTGTCTAGCATTTTTATTATAATAGGCTCTGGTTTGCGACTGATACGTATTGCACTAAATATTTAATTCTTTTATTTTTTTCGTTGTCTTTATAGTTTACCCACGTAGTGTTTTTTTAATTTGAATTTTAGTTGAAAACAAAAAACAAATAATAGCTTCGACTTCGACTTTAAAAGAATTGAGTGACAATATAAGGAATTCTGAAGATATTGTTAATTTTTTAATTAACAAACATCCATTTAATCAAGAGTCTTATGAAGATAAACTGTTTGTCAAAGAATTTCCTAAAATGTTCTGTGATCTGGCAATTTATTTTTGTACATGAGAGGGGAAAAAATATGCATTTGCACATCCCTTGAAAAAATGTAACTTTCAATTATAAGGCATTTGACCTTGAATGAAAAAAAAAAATTCTAGGTACTTTGCCTCACCAAAGTTTTAGTGCACGAGCCGCCACTGCCTCTCATCAATAGCACCGTCCATCTTATTTATTTTTTTGTTAATAATGAAACTTGTACCACACTAATTCCAATCACATGTGTTTATGTATCAATTAATATTTCTAAATAAATAAAACTTTTCGTTCATAAATAATTTTGTTATATGTAGTTGGGTTCACGAAAGATGACAATTCAAGGTCATTTATTAACCGTGTGGTATAATATTACTAGCAGATAACTTTACTGCATTTCGTATACATAGACGTGCAGCATGAAATATTTATGGATACATTTTAACTGAAAAAAATAAGTGCATTTTATTTGAAAATTATGTTTCTTTTTAAATAATGCCTTTCTCAAATATTTATGCTCTTCACCTAAGTATTTGCAAAACCCATAAACATGAGACTTGACAAAAACCATGGAATAATAATTTGATTTAAATGTCAACGTCACTGGGTAACTATTAGGACAGAGGGCAGTGCAGTAGATAATGAGATATCAGTAATTCTACGACATACGTCATTCTTATTTGTAATGTGTTAGAAAGTAATGTCACCATTTACGTATATCTGTCACACAACAAACTATATAGACATACGTCAAATAATCTTTCTCTTTCTAAATGAAATGTTGGTAAGCTACTTCTGTATAAAGTGCTGTGTATTCTTTCTTCGAGCAAGTGACCTTGAATAGTCATCTTTCGTGAACCAAAGTATAAATAAAGTTTCGCCGCAATATATTATGATGTCAGTAGTGGGTCCTCACAATTTTTATCTTCCGTCACCTTTAGGTAAGGAAGGTATTGTCTTTGGTCAAAAAATTTAATGATGAGTTTTTAGTGAATAAGCATGTTTTAGGGTACCTATAATCCGATTTTACCATTTTTACGATGATGTCTGTATGTATGTATGTATGTATGTATGTTTGTGCATTGAAATCTTTTTCTATTTTGCCAAGCTGTTTCCTATATTTCCAAATGGCATGATTGGTTTCTTTATTGCAAATCATTGCTTTACATTTTTCCATAATATTTAGTAAAACCATTTTTTCTTCATTTGAGTAGTCTGGCTGTCGCGACCTTTTATCTGCCATCTATAAATACGTAAATAAATTGAATACTTTAAAATGTACGTTATCTTTCAACTTGTTCTTGTTTTACCGTGCAGCCTGTATTTATTAGCTTTACACTTTCGTAAAAATAGATATGAATGAAATTATAAAATTATAAAAATATAAATTTAAAAACGTCACACATATGTCATAATATTGCCCGTTAGTTATTAATCATAAAACGAATAGTCCGAAAATTTGAAAGTTATCTTAACTATGACCTAATTTAATGCTGTGCAATGCATTTAGTATTTAACTAGTAGTTAAACTAATCTCCAGGTTAAGTAACTAGTACTTTTAACCAGAACCTGTGCAAATGGCCATAAGAGATAACCAGTACTTTAACCAATGGTTAGCGTTCATTTTTAAGTGGCTACCATTGCGATCTCGAAAACTAGAAGAGATACGAAGTTGGATAAATTAGCAAAGAATCTCTATTTCACATAGGTATTTCAAAGATATACCGAAAAAAGAAATTCAACCAGTGGTTCTCAAAATATGGATACCAACTTTTGTATTTTAAATAGAAACATATATTTTTTATTTATGCATTCAATAGAGCTCTTTATTCTGAATCCATCGATATACAATTTTCATACCCTTACATAACAAAAATTTTGAAAAAAAAATTAATAAAGTTTTGAATTACTTCCTCTTAAATATGATATTAATTAGAGTGCCATGAATGAAAAAAGTGAATATTTTGTTTATTGCTACTTCTGTCAAATGAGAAATTGTTCTTCATGTCATTTTTAATGCCTAAAAATGGATCAATTCACACATGACGAAAAGGTAGATATGTTCAAAATTTACATTTTGTGTCATATACCCTAACAAGAATATTCCCAACTAATGGCCCTATTGCATGGCCCGCTAGATCGCCCGATTTGAATCCACTGGATTTTTTTGCGTGGGGTTACTTAAAAGATCAAGTTTACCGCACTGTGCACCCCGACGTACAGCATTTAAAAGATTGTATTGAAGTAACATTAAGAGGTATTGACAGAAGGAAATTAAAAAAAGTTAGGAAAAATTTAAAATGGAGAATTCAGTTATGTATTAATAAAAATGGAGATAATTTTGAGCAGTTTTTATAAACACTAAATCATTTAATTGAAAATAAAGTTCTTTTTTAAATATGTTCACTTTTTTCATTCATGGCACTCTAATTAATATCATATTTAGGAAAAATTAATTCAAAACTTTATTAATTTTCTTTTTCAAAAATTTTGTTATGTAAGTGTATGAAAATTTTATATCGTTGAATTTCTTTTTTAGTTTATCATTGAAATACCTATGTGAAATAGAAATTCTTTGCTAATTAAACTTCGTATCTCTTCTAGTTCTCGAGATCGCAATGGTAGCCACTTAAAAATGAACATCCTGTATAATCTGTAAAACCAAATGATAACAAATTTTGGTCTGTCTACTAATATGTGCCTTAACTTAACTTAACAATGAGTCGTCCTCTCTTAATTTATAGTCCTTAGGTTAGACTAGCTCATAAATGTAAAACTTACTTGACCACCGAGCATATAACACAACATCATGCCAATTCTCAATGGTAATTTAGCTTTGTACGTCCTGTGTGTCCATAGTCTGTGTGCCCCTGCACTAATTGCCGTGTCTGCTACGAAACCAACGAACATGGCTAAAAATTATGAACATTTTAATTTAACAAATTTATGTCAATTTTACGATATTCTATTTCTTATAGTTCTCGAGATACCAATGGTGGCAGCTCTAAATGGGACACTGTATATTCTATATTTTCATGGATACAAAATGTATAGCATTAAGCCGAATGGAAAATAATAGTAGTTTATATATCAAGGTAGTAAAATGCATCACTATTTGTCGAAAGCGACTACTCCCATGTTATATACAAACGGAAAAAAATGTTATTTAGGTTACAAAAAAGACTACGAGCCCAAATGTATTCATACCCTCTGAAATAAATATGTTAACAGCAATAAAAAATATTTTTTTAGATTACAATAGTTAAGACTATATTTGGGCATTTTTTACCTTCCGTCACCTCTAGGTAAGGAAAGTATTGTCTTTGGTCAAAAAATTCAATGATGAGTTTTTACTGAATAAGCACGTTTTAGGGTCCATATAATACGATTTTACCATTTTTACGATGATGTCTGTATGTATGTGTGTCTGTGTGTCTGTGTGTCTGTGTGTCTGTCTCTGTATGTGTGTGTGTGTGTGTGTGTGTGTGTGTGTGTGTGTGTGTGTGTGTGTGTGTGTGACAAAAGTTCCGGATTCCATAACTTCAATACCACGATTCCAAAAATTATAATTTTTTCGTATTCCTCAAGTTTACATCCAGATGAACAAGTGATTAGATTTTGGTTATAATTGGTCAACCGGAAGTAGTCTCATTTGAAGATTTAACAGTTAAATTTGATTTATTGGCATTTAACGTTATTATAACTTAAAGAATATATTATTCTCTATACGATTTGATTACAATTTATACTTCATATTCAATAGATACAGAGTTGAAGAATTTTAAAGAAATTAAATTTTATAATTCAGCCAGCTATGCCAAACTTGGGAACTAGTAATATATTCATATAATTCAAATTGACAGATGTCAGTATCAATAAAAAGTAAATTAATGTGGCAGATATTATAAGGATGTTGAAGTAGATATTGGGGAATACACGGAAAGATACGGTAAGAAAATAACTCTAGTGTTACAAGTTTTTAGAAAGATACAAGAAAGACGATTACATTGGTTTGAACATGTCATGAGGAGAAATGAAGAATTATATTGGAACAAGAATGAATAGTTTAGTAATAGGACGTTAAAGAAACAGAGGAAAACCAAAGATAAAATGGAAGAACTGTATTGCGGAAGATTTGAGAGAAAAGGAACTGAATGAGAACGACATGTAAAAATAGCGACCCCTAACGAATGGGAAAAGCTAAAGAAGAAGAAGATGCCAGTGTCAAGTGCAATTTGAATAGTTTGTTTATGAAATAATTTTACTGGAAATTTAGAATCTTTTTGTAAGAAAAATTATGGAATTTATACATTATACACGAGAATGACGGAAGGTATTGTGCTGGCAAAACAGATTTTTTATTTTATGTATTAATAAAGTGTACTGGATTTAAATACAATGTTATTAACTAAATTTCTCATTAAACAATAATAATTACTTATAATTAAGAAGTTAAATGGCGGGGAGGGGTGGGGCCTGCGCATCTTCCCAGACTTAGCCTGTATATAGGTAACTTGTGTTACGGAAATTCCAAATTACTTTAAAACATTTTCATCCCACTATATGAAGGGTCACTTTCGTGTCTACCTGGAAGTGAGGAAGGTTTTCCTACCCTAAACAGATATTGATGCATCGACCTTTTAAAAAGGAAGAATTGTTCAACCTTCGAGTTGCATATAATTTCAATCCAAAATGGTAGCTTCGACTACGGCAAAATTTTACAGAGTCGGCAATTCTTTATAAATTTGTTTTATTACTCACTACTATTTTTACCTCTCGCTAAGAGAAGTATTGGATTCATGCTAAAAATCGCATATCCAGATTTTATTGAATAAGCACGTTTGAAGGTCCCTACAATCCGATTTTAACATTTTCACGATGATGTCTGTGTTTGTGTGTGTGTGTGTGTGTGTGTGTGTGTGTGTGTGTGTGTGTGTGTGTGTGTATGTGTGTATATGGGATGTTGGAAGGACGATTACTCAAAAACTAAGACTTTATATTTGTTTAACTACGTATTACCCAATCGGACATTCATGGGAAGATCTGAAAAGGTTTTGGTAACAATTGGACAACAGGAAGTAGAAGATTTTTGAAAAAAAATCTTCTAAATATTATTTTTTGAATATTTTTTCTTGGTATTATTAAAGAAAATTAACTTCTCTATCTGATACATTTAAATATTTTATTATATATGCTATACATTTAGATATAAAAGAAATATAATACATAAAATAATCTGTTGTAATAAATTTTACAGCCAAAAGAATGCCATGGAAAATTGTTAGAAATCCGGCGACATTACTGAAGTCTTTTTCTGGGAAATACATACATACATTATATTATTTCTTAATGTATTAATAGTTAAATATTTAATATTATAGGTATATTACACATACCCTTCAGAAATATTGTTACTTCCGACAATGAATTGGAAACATCTCGAAAAATTAGAAGAGTAGGACAAAATTTCTTCATAGAATGAATTTAAATATAAAATATCTAAATATATGGAATAGATATAAATAGAATTTTTAGTGTAGAGTGTATACAAGAAATGTTAAATACATTAGGGCGCGAGCAGTCATGTGACTTTGTTCGCCTTGACAAGCAGATATGGGGGCCCATGTCAGAATGATAGCTAGTAATTATGTATATAGATGTCGTATATCATAATTTCTCATTCTAAAATTATTGATTTTCCAATTCCATGTGGTTTATTTTCCTCGACAAGTAAATTCCACACTCCTGGTGACAAATTAACTACGTGAATTTAGAAAATCTTAAAAAATTTAATGAAAAATTCTGACATTTATGTACATAATTACTAATTATCATTCTGAAACGGGCCCCTACGTCTGCTTGTCAAGGCCAACAATGTAACATGACTGTTCGCGCCCTATACTTATGTAACCAAAAAAAGGAAGTGGCGAGAGGAATTTAATTACATTTCTCTAACACAAATTATTTTTAAATATAATTTGAGTATATTTTGGTTAAAGTAATTGTAATTGTATTCAATTACTTTTTGAAAGTAATTTGCCCAGCTCTGCATACATATTATTACCTCTCGCTAAGAGAGGTATTGCATTCATGCTAAAAATCACATATCCATATTTTATTGAATAAGCACGTTTTAAGGTCCCTACAATCCGATTTTCACATTTTTACGATGATGTCTGTGTGTGTGTGTGTGTGTGTGTGTGGATGTATGTGTGTATGTATGTAGGATGTTGGAAGGACGATTACTCAAAAACTATAAGACTTAAAAATTGTTTAATTACGTATTTTCCAATCGGACATTCATGGGAAGATCTGAAAAGGTTTTGGTAACAATTGGACAACCGGAAGTAGAAGATTCTTGAAAAAAAATCTTCTAAATAATATTTTTTGAAAATTTTTCTTGGTAATATTAAAGAAAATTAAATTCTTTATCTGATACATTTAAATATTTTATTATATATTCTATGGATTTAGAGATAAAAGAAATATAATAAATAAAATAACGTTATAATAAATTTTACAGCCGAAAGGATGCCATGGAAAATAGTTGACCAGTTGAACTGTTTGTAACTGACAGATAAATGTCAGTGTCAGAAATTCATAGATATTACTAAAGAGTTTTTCTGGGAAGTACATATACATTATATTATTTCTTAATGTATTAGTAGTTAAATATTTAAGATTATAGGTCTATTACATATATCCTTCAAAAATTCAGTCAATCCTGACAATGAATTGGAAACATTTCGAAAAATTAGAAGAGGACAAAATTTCTTCATATAATGAATTTAAAATTAAACAATCTAAATATAAGGAATAGATATATATATATAAGTACAATTTTTGGTGTAGAATGTAGGTATACAAGAAATGTTAAATACAATAGGGCGCCTTGACAAGCAGATATGGGGACTCATGTCAGAATGATAGCTAGTAATTATGTATATAGATGTATCATAATTTCTCATTCTAAATTTAGTGATTTTCCAATTCCATATGGTTTATTTTCCTCGACAAGTAAATTCCACACTCCTGGTGACAAATTAACTACGTGTATTTAGAAAATCTTGAAATTCTGAATGAAACATACTGACTAATTATCATTCTGAAACGGGCCCCCACATCTGCTTGTCAAGGCCAACAATGTAACATGACTGTTCGCGCCCTATACTTATGTAACCAAAAAAGGAAGTGGCGAGAGGTATTGTGCTGGCCACAACAGATTTTTTTCTCTGGAATACCAATAGCAGTACTGTTAATACGTTGAAAAAGTGGCAGTATGGATAATACTTGCAAAATACTGGAATTTTGAGGTAATATTAGCAATATTTCAGTAATACTGGCAGTAGTTTGAAATTTAAGCAATACGGATAATAAATCCCTGGGTATTGTTAAAAATGGGAATCCCTGTACATTTTTTGATAGGTGGTTCAACCATCCATGTTATAAAATAATCAATTTAAAAAAATATATCTTTTGATAAAATAATTTACCACTAGAATAAACCGGCCTTGATAATAATTGCTAAACCGCTTTTTTTGGGAATGTAGCTATTTTATTTGAAAAATACTTTCTATCTCTAGTTATTAACAAAAGTTACTGAATTATTTACTTACCCCAAAGTGTCGTTAATAATTTTGCTGATGGTACTAAAAATAATCCATACAATGCCAATAAATGAAATATAAATACTCCTATTACATTTTTCCAAATTAAAGGAGTTTTGAATTGAAAGTGTGATTCAATTTTGCGTAGAATTGACATCATGTTTTATAAAACTGTAAAATAATAGTATTTAATAAAGAAGTAATTTTACGGTGTTATTAAATAAATTCTTATCACATTCGCGGCCGCCTTGGGAATAGTAAATGCAAAATCCACAAACAACAATAATATATACTCGAAGTACACATGCTAAACATAATTGTTTATTCATAATAATTATATAAATATGTCGATTCGTAACCTTTTACAGGTTGGGAAATACGTCATTCCTAACTGGAATGATAATCTCTTGGGTGGGAAATAGTAGATTTCACTTCCACCCCACGAATTGGAAATGTTTATGTATGGGTTGCCTAGCAACATTGTCATAGATCTCTATAATAAAGTAGGCTAAACAAATGTTAATAGAGCTGTCCAAAATATTAATAAAATTAAAGGTTATAACTAGGGAATAAAAACGAAATAAGAACGAAAACGAAATAACGAAATTTTTATTAGAACAAAAACGGAAACGAAAACGCAATTTATTTTTTTCGTTCATGATTGAAAACAGAATTAATATCGGTTACCGGTTTTAACCGTTATTTTATTTAATATTTAATTTTATTTGCAGCAAATATTTTACACGCAAATATTATTGAATTTTTAGATATTTGAGTTGCAAACAAGCAGACTTTCAAAGTAACCCTCCCGTAGCCAGAGCTGGGCAAATTACTTTCAAAAAGTAATTGAGTACAATTACAATTACTTTAACCATAATATACTCAAATTACTAATTACTTTTGCATTGTAATTGACATTTTAATTACTTTTTCAATTACTTTACTAAAAAAAGAGGCATCAAAAGTATGAAAAAAAATCGACAAAAATAAGAATTCAAAAATAACAGAAATTATTTTTATTCAAATATTCTAGGCGGCCATGTGAAAATAAACAGACATTTAAATGTAACATGTTGACAGAGTTTTTTTTTAATCACAAAATTTAAATTAAATGTTTACATAGCCACCTAAAATATTTGAATAAAAGTAATTTCTAATATTTTTCAATAATAGGTTTGTTCCAACATACAATCAAATCAGTCCGACGCATGCGCAGTATTGAAGTGAGAACGCCATTTTAATACTACGCATTTTTCGGACAGGTCCATACTGATTTGATTGTATGTTGGAACAAACCTTATATCCTTTTTCTCGATTCTTTTCATATTTTTCAATAGTCTTTTTTCTATTACTTATAATAAATATATTGAAAGTGTGGGCATCTTCCCAGATTCATTCTGTATATATGTCTATATGGTTATTAAAAATAATTTATATTGTTATATGAAGACATTGCAAATTCGTTGAAAAGTTTATTATTACTATTAGTATTCAGAAAAAAGAATAAATTATAACTTAAGTAAAAGTCCAAAGTACGTCTTACGTCCCAACGCGCATGACAAGTTGCACTTGTAACCTGTCGCTACACCCATAACGTAGATAAACTACGGTACGCCCGTATCCCGGGGATTCCCTCACTTCTTGGTTCAAAATAGTAATTATTTTTCAAATTTTCAAAAGTAATTGAGTATAATTACATTTTTTTACAATGTAATTAATTACAAATTACAATTTGGTTGAGTATAGAGTAAGGCCTTGGTAATCCAGCTTTTTAATATTCTTTATTTATTTCAGAACATCGGACGTTTCGAACCAAAGTGGTTCATCTTCAGCATTAATAAAATTTGTATGGAAAAATCCAACGTCGGTTAACATTTTGTCATAACTATTAGAAGTTATAAATATAAAAAAGTAATAAAGCAATATAATAAAGGTCGAAAATGCAATACAATTTGATAAAAACCGCACCCATCTTAAGCTTATGAGTGACTTAATAGCACTAAAATGAGAAATGTAAGACTTACATTTTGAAACCATGTATTTCTACCTTATCCTAATATGAATAGAAGCCATTAGATTTTGGTGTCAATCGGATAACCGGATATGGCACTTTACTTGAAGCTCAAAATAGTTTTTCTTCAAAAAATACATTTAAATGTAATTTTTTATAAAAATTAAAGATTATTCAATTTTCTACAGGTTTGCATTAATAGTTTTTCTATATATTTTATGAATATATTTATAAAATTATATAAAAATTATATATATTATGCTTTAAACACAGAACTCCATGGTTACATAGTTCAGCTCAAATGTAAGTAACTGACAGATAAATGTTACTGTCAAAAAAATAACCATTTCACATTAATAATAGTGATGTTTTAAAAATAAAATTGTGAATAGAACAATAGTTATTGGAACGTACATAATTTTTAGCATTAGTAAATATGAAGGTATATATTTAAATAAAAAAATATATCATCACGGCATATTACCCATTGTTGGGTGTGCTAATCTGCTTTGTACACAGATTTCAGTAATGATGATGACATAGCGTTTACCAAGCGTCCCCCACGGTCAATTTTGTGCCATTTAAAATTCGAAATATTTGGTGCTGATCGGGATCGAATCCGGATTCCCAGATTCGCGACCAGACACTCAGGCACGCGGACACGACACCCCATAGGTATGTATAAATAATAATAAAAATTAAATGGCGGGAGGAATTGTGTAGGTCACATCAGATTTTTTATCATAAAAACTAATTTAATTTATTTTCTGGGTATTTTTTTTTTTTTTAGTGAAATGAATTAATGGAATAAATGGAATATTTCTTAATAGATATCTGACACATATTTCCAAATTATTATCATTATTATTATGTATAACCTTTATAACCTATGCTTACATCAAAGAATAGAGAAAATAATAATATGAATTTATTGGCTGTTTATACAAAGTTTAGACAATGTTTATAGCAAGTCACGTAACACATAATTTAAGTAAAATACATAAGATATTTTAATAATTTTGTCCAGTTTTCATTATGTAAACAAAATTCAAATAGTTATCTATTGAATAAAAACAGTATCGTGGTAAGAAGTTTTTTATTTTTCTTTTGAACATAGAGAAAGCTTTTTACCTCTCGCTAAGAGAGGTATTGGATTCATGCTAAAAATCGCATATCCAGATTTTATAGAATAAGCACTTTTCAGGTCCCTACAATCCGATTTTAGCATTTTTACGCTGATGTCTATGTGTGTGTGTGTGTGTGTATGTATGTGTGTATATGGGATGTTGGAAGGACGATTACTCAAAAACTAAGACTTTATATTTGTTTAACTACGTATTTCCCAATCGGACATTCATGGGAAGATCTGAAAAGGTTTTGGTAACAATTGGACAACAGGAAGTAGAAGATTTTTGAAAAAAAATCTTCTAAATATTATTTTTTGAAAAAATTTCTTAGTAATATTAAAGAAAATTAAATTATCTACCTGATACATTTAAATATTTTATTATATATGCTATAGATTTAGAGATAAAAGAAATATAATATATAAAATAATCTGTTGTAATAAATTTTACAGCCGAAAGAATGCCATGGAAAATAGTTGAAAATTTAAATTATTTGTAACTGAGATAAAAATGTTAGAAATCCGGCGACATTACTGAAGTCTTTTTCTGGGAAATACATACATACATTATATTATTTCTTAATGTATTAATAGTTAAATATTTAATATTATAGGTATATTACACATACCCTACAGAAATACTGTTACTCCCGACAATGAATTGGAAACATCTTGAAAAATTAGAAGAGTAGAACAAAATTTCTTCATAGAATGAATTTAAATTTAAAAAATCTAAATATAAGGAATAGATATAAGTAGAATTTTTGGTGTAGAGTGTAGGTATACAAGAAATGTTAAATACATTAGCGCGCGAGCAGTCATGTGACTTTGTTGGCCTTGACAAGCAGATATGGGAACTAGTAATTATGTATATAGATGTTAAATATCATAATTTCTCATTCTAAATTTAGTGATTTTCCAATTCCATGTGGTTTATTTTCTTCGACAAGTAAATTCCACACTCCTAGTGACAAATTAACTACGTGAATTTAGAAAATCTTGGAATCTTTAATGAAAAATTCTGACATTTGACATCTATGTACATAATTACTAAACAATGTCACATGACTGCTCGCGCCCTGTACTTATTTAACAAAAAAACGGAAGTGGCGAGAGGTATTGTGCTGGCCACAACAGATTTTTATCTTCTCATCAGTGTTAGAAATACATAACAAACATAATTTTTAAACGTCATCAAATTTACAATTATAATACTAGAAATGCTAGCTTAATTCGCCCAAATTGATTTTGATTAAAAAAGTCTGAACACAATTCAATTCAAGTGAAATTATAAAACCATTTACCAAGTGCGATAAAAAGTTTTTTATTTTTCTATTTCCAAAAGAAAAATAAATAACTTCTTATAATGATACTGTTTTTATTCAGTAGTTGAATATTTGAATTTTGTCTACATCTACATAATGAAAACTGGACATAAAATTATAAAAATATTTTATGGATTTAAATTTTAATATGTTACGTGACTTGCTATAAACATTGTCTAAACTTTGTATAAATAGCCAATAAATAAATATCAATATTTTCTTTTTACCTCTCGCTATGAGAGGTAATGGATTCATGCTAAAAATCGCATATCCAGATTTTATTGAATAAGCACGTTTTAAGTCCATACAATCCGATTTTAACATTTTTACGATGATGTCTGTGTGTGTGTGTGTGGATGTGTGTGTGTGTGTGTATGTGTGTGTGTGTGTATGTGTGTGTGTATGTGTGTGTGTGGGATGTTGGAAGGACGATTACTCAAAAACCATATGACTTTATATTTGTTTAACTACGTATTTCCCAATCGGACATTCATGGGAAGATCTGAAAAGGTTTTGGTAACAATTGGACAACCGGAAGTAGAAGATTCTTGAAAATAAATCTTCTAAATATTATTTTTTGAAATTTTTTCTTGGTAATACTAAAGAAAATTTAATTCTCTGTCTGATACATTTAAATATTTTATTATATATTCTATAGATTTAGAGATAAAAGAAATATAGTATAGGTATAGAAAAATTTGTTGTAATAAATTTTACAGCCGAAAGAATGCCATGGAAAATAGTTGTGAATTTAAATTGTTTGTAACTGACAGATGAATGTCTGTGTCAGAAATCCGGAGACATTACTGAAGACTTTTTCTGGGAAGTACATACATTATATTATTTCTTAATGTATTAATAGTTAAATATTTAACATTATAGGTATATTACACATACCCTTCAGAAATACTGTTACTTCCGACAATGAATTGGAAACATCTCGAAATATTGGAAGAGTAGGACAAAATTTCTTCATAGAATGAATTTAAATTTAAAATAATCTAAATATATGGAATAGGTGTAAGTAGAATTTTTGGTGTAGAGTGTAGGTACACAAGAAATGTTACATACATTAGCGCGCGAGCAGTCATGTGACTTGACAAGCAGATATGGGGCCCATGTCAGATTTTCAAATTCCATGTGGTTTATTTTCCTCGACAAGTAAATTCCACACTCCTGGTGACAAATTAACTACGTGAATTTAGAAAATCTTGAAATTTTTAATGAAAAATTCTGACATTTGACATCTATGTACATTATTACTAATTATCATTCTGAAATGGGCCCCCACATCTGCTTGTTAAGGCCAACAATGTAACATGACTGTTCGTGCCCTATACTTATGTAACCAAAAAAAAGGAAGTGGCGAGAGGTATTGTGCTGGCCACAACAGATTTTTTCAATGGTTATTATGTTTTGCATATCTGTTATCGCGAAATTTTATTTTTTCCCGTTATTTTATCTTATTTTAAGTAAGAAAGAAATCCCAACAATAGCAAAAATATTTCTTTAAAAAGTATTTGCGCCTATATTAACCTACAGTTGCGCAGTGGCGGATCCAAGGGGGGGGGGGGGGGGGTGATTGGGGATCAAAGAGTATACACACACCCATTTGCTCTAAAAACCGACAACCGAATTATACGGAAAATAGCCGGAAATATCCTGTGTAAGGATTCTGGTGACTTCATTGAAACGGACTTTTATTGGTTGTCTGTACACCAATAATAATGTAGCAAGTTGTAGGAATTTAAATTAAATGTAAATAAATTAATGAAACTCAGTTTGGCCTAAAATTTGCCTTTTCCTTTTTGAACTTTTCCAATACACCAAAATATACGCTGTTAATTTCTTGAATATCAGTCCTTGCATTGCAATGATTGCAATAACAATCATTGTACACCCTGAAGAAGGTGCAATGGTGCACCGAAACGTTGTTATAGTAAGAATAAATGCTGTTTGACTGAACTTTCGAGTAGTTGTTAAAACCTAATCCACATTACAGTCGAGAAATTTACCCACAATATTTAAATAAAATTCAGTTTTGGCGCCATAAGAGGTGTCATTGTTGAATTTCTAGCGACTAGCGACATCTGTTACGAAATTTTAAAACGTATTGTCATTCACGTGGCGTGAAGTTAGTTGCATATGGACATTAAGCCCATATTTTTCGGTCATTTTAATGCCTTACAGGGATGACTTCCACTAACTAAAAAAAAAGTAGTTCGCCCCCCTCCCCTGAGAGATATTCTGGATCCGGCACTGCAATTGCGAATCCTGGAATACAACAGTGGACAAAAGTAAACTAAGGAAAATACAAGGAAAAACCAGAATGGACAAAATACGAAACGAAATATTTAGAACTCAACACCAAAGCAATAGAAGAAACCATACAAGAAAGACAAATAAAATGGTTGGACACGTCAGTAGATATCCCGAGAACAGAATAACCAGAAAGATATATGAGGCCAGACACTGCAAGGTATAAGGACTCCGGATTAAGTTTATATTAAATTTACTGTTTTTTTTTGGAAATATCTATTTAGAGATATTCCATTTATTCAATTAATTCGTTTCACTAAAAAAATTGCAGAGAAAATCAATTAAATTCATTTTTATGATAAAAAAATCTGATGTGGCCATCACAATACCTCTTGCGCCCTTTCCATTGTGGTATATATAAGTATTGTATTTAACATTTCTTGTACACACAAAAATTCTAATTACACCTAATCTTTATATTTACGTATTTTCTATAATTTTAAATTTATTCTATGAACAAGTTTTCTCCATTTCTTCTAAATGTTCGAGGTTTTTACAATTCCTTAACGGGATTGGCGTTATTTCTGAAGGATTCATCATTCCCAGAAAAAGCCTTCAGTACTATCTCTGAATTTTTGACACTGTCATTAGGACATTTATCTGTCAATTACAGACATTTTAATTTCCAAGAAGTTACCATGGAGATGTTTGGGCTGTGAGCAGGCTGTGAGATTTACTACAACAGATTATTTTATAGATTAAATGTGTTGGATAGAGAATTTTGTTTTTTAATATTTGTAATAACATAATTTTTTGTTAAAATACTACTACTTCCGGTTGTCCAATTGTTACCAGAATCTATTCAACTCTTCCCATTACAGTTAGATTGAGGAATCCGTAGTTACACAGGTCTTTAATCGTATAGAATAAAAATGTTAAAATCGGATTGTATGGACCTTAAAACATGCTTATTCAATAAAATCTGGATATGCGATTTTTAGCATGAATCCATTACCTCTCTTAGCGAGAGGTAAAAAGGTTGTGATTTTGTACATCACCCAAATGAATAAACGTTACAGTACGAATGAAGCAAAACATCTACTAATTAAATATTTATTTTATAACACCTCAATACATAATAAGAAGCATAAGCCCCAAGGATTACCACAACATATATATTTCAGTGCTGCATTCCCGCTGCAATAATCTTCACTTTCTGTTCCATTTCTTCTTGTATTTTTTTCTTGTTGTTCTCAACCGCTCGATCTATTTCATTCTGTGTGGCAGTACGCCTGTCTGTTACCAAACCCAAAAATGCGCATACGTCGATGACGAAAGCGCTCCACTGACAACCTTGGCCCCGCTCTCCTACGCGATAATCGAAAGGAAACGTATGGTGGAAATTGTGCCAGCCTTCACCTACCATGAAGAATGCCATGACGGCGTGTTGGGTGGCCATGATGTCCCTAAAGGAGTAGAAATTATTACTAGTACGTAGAATGTGGGGCTTTTATCCCAGATAACGAACTAAAATTACCATCAGATATAATCAATTTCAAGGATAAGATTTGACGTCATGAAGATGGCGTCATAGATAAGGAATGACGTCATTGATAAGGTATGACGTCGTAGAGATATGATTTTAAATATAAGGATTGATGACACCGGATCATCTTTACAAAGTCTTAAGACAATCGTTATATTTCATAATAAAATATTGAAACAAATATTTATTGACAGTTATTTATAATTTTCTTTAATTTATGCAATGGTAATAACATAATTAGTATTAAATAACGTACAAGAGGTAATTTACTGTTATCATGTTCGATAGCATAGCTTAATTTTCAGCGGGGCACTTTTTATTTACGAAAAACTGTTTTCCTATGTTAAAATTCTATGCCAAAGTTTGCTTGGCACACCCGGTATATATATACGAGCCCAACCCCTAATGTATTCGTACCCTCTGAAAAAAATATATTAACAGCAAGAAGAATAGCTATTTTTAGTACAAGTGAGCAAAGTATGTCTTTTTCTCACGCGTCCAGAAATTGGCCGCACGAGTGAAACGAGTGCGCCAACTGGACAAGTAAGAAAAAGACATGCTCACGTGTGCTAAACATGATTTTTTCCACAATCTTGAAATACAATTTTCCCAAAAAAATAAAACATTGTACTTTGTTTATTAATGAAAAACTCAGAAGTACATTATGTTAACAATTGAATTTAATTAACTAAAAATAAATACAAAAAAAAATTCCATCATGTAGAATGGTGCTCAGAGTATGCAACCAATTATACGCTTGTGTATTTTGCTCACTTGTGAAGAAAGTTATTTACTTTGCTCACTTGTGAAGAAAAATATTTACTTTGCTCACTTGTGATTCAATATGCTACTTTGCTCACTATTTTCAGTTGAATAATAATGAATTTTGCTCACGATTGTGGAAAAATATTTTTTTAGATTACACTAGTTAAGACTATATTTGGGCAATTTTTATTTTATGTATTAATAAAGTGTACTGAATTTAAATATAATGTTATTACTTAAATTGATCATTTTCACAATAATCTATGGGCAAATATATGACAACAGAAACGTGCTATTTTTTTTAGTTCCAACAGTAAAAAATGCAATATTTATGTTAGTATTATCTATAAAACTGAAGGTAAGGAAACTGACAATATATTCAATTAATTACTATATTAAATTTTATTTTTTTAGTAAAATTATTTGCAAAGTGATATTTATTTATTTAAGTACCACCTACAATTATATTAAAAACAAGAATAAATAAACTTCTGGATGCTATGATTATTAATCCAATTCAACAATTTTTGATATGGTGTATTAATAGTGTATAGAACTTGAATACATTGCTTATAATAAAATTTCTTAGGTTTAATAATAATTTATTTGCAAATAAAACATTGTCTCCATGTGACAAATGTTTTCGTCTTTATTAATTCGCAAATAATTTTTATTAAAGTAATAAAATTTAAGATGGCAATTAAATGAGTATATTATCAGTTACCTGTACCCTTAGTTTTATAGATAATACCAACATAAATATTGTATTATTTACTGTTGGAACGAAAAAAATTGGGACTTGATTTTTGTCATATATTTGCTAATAATCTATTGTTTAAATTAGAAATTTAGTTAATAACATTGTAATTAAACCCAGTACACTTTATTAATACATAATTTTTTTAAAATGCCCAAATATAGTCTTAAATATTGTTAACTAAAAAAATATTTTTTATTGCTGTTATATATTTATTTCAGAGGGTACGAATACATTTAGGGTTGGGCTCGTATATATATATATATATATATATATATATATATATATATATATACAGGGTGATCACGCGAGAATGAACCAGCAATTATCTCCGTTATTAAGTGAGATATAGACAATAAGATCTCGTATCAAGAAGCGGTCTGTTACTTCCGGTTCCGGAGTATGTAATACCAACTTTGAAATTTCAAATGGAACATACTATATTTTTTTATATTTTTGAAAAGTACATAAAATTTGCTTTACAATGGTAGTAAGTTAGTAGTACATTATATTATTAAAAAATAAAATGGCGAACGTTTGAAATATGAACATATTGAATGAAAAAAAAAAAATCAAGTGGGTGAGATTTTATTGTTTTTTTGTTCATAGATGATGATATTTTTTGAGATAATTTCATTTATATGACGTAACCTAGGCAACAAATCCAATAAAAAAAAATTCTACACTTTCTTCACTTATTTTGTAAGATATTTCAAACGTCCGCCATTTTACTTTTTAATAATACAACGTACTACTTGTTTACTATCATTGGAAAGCAAATTTTATGTACTTTTCAAAAATATAAAAAAATATAGTATGTTCCATTTGAAATTTCAAAGTTGGTATCATATACTCCGGAACCGGAAGTAATAGAACGCTTTTTGATACGACATCTTATTGCCCATATTGTCTATAGTAAATTTGTTTATTTGAAGATAATCGCTATCTCACTTAATAAGGGAGATAATTGCTGGTTCATTCTCGCGTGATCACCCTGTATATATATATATATATATATATATATATATATATATATATATATATATATATATATATGTTTTAAATAATAATGGTTATGTCAAAATGTGTCTCCATCTATGCATTACAAAATATTATAATAACTTTTTTGTGTAACTTTTCATATACATGAATAAAAGGCACGTTCCATATTATCTTGATACACCCTGTATCAACAACAGAGCTTGTATTTGTATTTTTGTTGTTTAAAATGGAATAAATTAACAATGTTTACTTACTTATCATAAGGTTTGTCTCCCCAGTAATGTGCCACACTATTCACGCACCACAACATATTGAGCGACATGGCGTATCGAAGGAAAAATGCAATAAATATGGAGTGCTTCAAAGTATCACCAATCACATAGTATGCCACTGCAGAAGGAAATATCACGTGAACCAATATCAGCAGTAGGTAGAAATGCCTGCGGACAAATATAATACATGAAATTATGCCTAATAGGCTGAGCGTGTTAATCATTGTCAAAAATTTAACTGTTTTTGTTTTTATTCTGTGATATTTGAGTCGCGTTTTTAACTTTTAATCACTATCATGGGCAGTGGCGGCTTGTCAGGGTAGGCAGGTAAATAATGTAAAGTAGTATGTAAATTAAAATTTAACTTATTCCGCTACTGCTTGTCTTTATAAATATCAAAAGAATTTAAGCCACCACCATAACTAACATGTAATGCAGTTCACCTAATTTACACCCTATAAAGTGCTTCTCGAAATGAATAGTATAACTGCCTAATGTTTTTGATCCAGTTAGTAATTCCGATAAGAAATACGTGTGCTGCAGAAAGAGCTGGTTTTGCGGCATGCCTAAATGAGAAATGCAAGAATAAAAGATAGCTACTTTAATTTTCACGCGATCCTACAGAGGCCGTTACCATACGTTCAAGACATCTATCATCTATTTCATTTTGCATTAATTGTATATTCTATAATATTCTTGCAAATAAGATTGAAGATTGAATAATAATTAATACTAATTTACTGCATTGTGAATTCAAATTCAACACTAAACAAACAACTTGCATTGCAGTAGGTATTTAATTCTTTTATTTTTTCGTTGTTTTTATGTTTTACGTACGTAGTGTTTTTGTATTTTAAATTTTAGTTAAAACAAATAAAATGGCTTCAACTTTGACTGGAACTTCTGATACTGATAATATAAGGCATTCCGATGACATTATTAACTTCTTAATTCACAAAAATCCATTTAGTAAATTATCGTACGAAGATAAACTATATGAAGCAAAATATTTCTACCGCTATTGATAGTGCAAGAAAAATTGAAATTCAAAATTTAAATTTGAAAGTGGAAGAAAATAGGGAAATTCTGAAAAGATTAATTGATATTTCAATTTTTTTATGTACACAAGAATTACCATTTAGAGGTCATAATGAAACCGAAGAATCTTGTAATAAAGGTCATTTTAAAGAATTAGTTTTACTAATGAGTAAACGAGATGATAAATTAAAAATATTTTTGAAGAAAGATATCAATAATAAATCGGTATTTTGTGGTACCTCCAAAACTATTCAAAATGATTTAATAGAATGCATTCATTTTGTTATAAATAAAAAAATAGACTACGAAATTATTAAATCCCCTTTTATTTCTTGGCAAGTAGACGAAACTACCGATATTAGTTGTAAATCACAATTATCAGTAATTTTACGTTATGTAAATGTAAATTCCGGTAATGTGAATGTGGTAGAAAGATTCATAGGATTTTTTGACGTAAGCGCCGGACGCTCTTTCTTAAAATTTTCTGTGATCAGGCAATTTGTTTTTGTACATGAAAGGGGAAAAATACGCATTCGCACATCCCTTGAAAAATGTAACTTTCAATTATAAGGCATTTGACCTTGAATGAAAAAAAAAACTTCGCCTGCGGCGCATTTTTTTTCTGGATACCTTGCCTTACCAAAATTTTAGTGCACGAGCCGCCACTGATCATGGGGTATTTCGCAACCCTAGACGTCACTTTGCCCTACGTTCATTTAAAACTATTATTATTAAACTTTTTAGGTTCCAGTCAAGGTGTTATTTTAAAAAACGTGACACAAAATTGTATTCGCCAAAGAGAGATACATTAGCGGTTAAATTGGAAGATAATGTCAGCCATTGGATAGTTCGGCCATAGCTCATTTGGTAGATACTCCAGCAAAGTAATGGTCCATGGTTCAAATCCATGTGGCTGACATTATCTTTTCACACTTTCATAATTTATTTCGTCAAATTTAGTAATTAAAACTCGTATATCATGGGAAACAACATATTACATTTTGACTATGTGCACTACACCGGATGTGGTACTTAACTTGGTGCTCTTAACTGATTTTCGAGGAAAAACAATAAAATATAATCCAAAATTTCGTATTAGAGACTTTTCTATTTATTGGAAAAACAAATTTTATTTACAAACGATAAACCGGAAGTGATATTTTACTTAAAGCTCATTACTATGTTAAAGAAGATTTTTTATTTCTTCTAGTTCTTTAATTTTCTATTCAAAATCTCTGCTACTCGCAAACGTGTAAAAAAGTTGTTTTAAACTTCTACAAATTTCCTTTATATTTCGAAAATTTATACGGTTCAGAAAATTTTAATTAATTATAACATACTCAAGGAAAAAAATTAATATCCAATTAAATTATTTTTAACACCTCGGCTGTTACCTCCTTATTACTAGTTTATGTAACTCACTTTTGATGGAATCGTACGACAGGATCCTTGTATAGGTCGCTGACATCCACTTTCTTCCCCTTGGCTTTGCACTCTGGGTGTCGTTTCATGAGCAGCCAGCCTACATGTGAGTAGAAGAAACCCCGTGCTGCGCTATGAGGATCCGCGTCTGTATCTACATACAGGTGATGTGTACGGTGGTCCCGAGCCCACTGCACTAGCGAGTACTAGAAAGAAAAATCTGGTATTACTAGCACATTGCCTCACACTAATATGCACGGTCCAACTTAATTTTTTTTGTTTAATAACAAAACTTTACCACGCTAATTCCAATCACATGTGTTTGTATCAATTAATATTTCTAAATAAATAAAACTTTTCGTTCCTAAATAATTTTGTGATATAAAGTTTCGCCACAATATATTATGTCAGTAGTGGGGTCCTCTCATTTTTACCTCTCGCCAAGAGAGGTATTTGATTCATGCTAATAATCGCATATCCAAATTTTAATGATTAAGCACGTTTTAAGGTCCCTACAATCCGAATTTAACATTTTACGATGATGTCTGTGTGTGTGTGTGTTATTGTGTGTGTGTGTGTTGGTGTGTGTGTGCTGTTGGAAAGACGATTTCTCAAAAACTATAAGACTTAATATCTTTTTAACTATGTATTTCTCAACTGGACATTAATGGGGAGAGTTGAAAAGGTTTGGGTAACAATTGAACAATCGGAAGTAGCAGATTCTTAAAAAAATATTTTAAATATTATTTTTTCAAAAAATTTTGTTCTTGCAAGTATTAAAGAACTTCAAATTCTCTCTCTGATGCATATACATATTCTATTACAACTTTTATAGATTTAGAGATAAAGAAATATAATATATAAAATAATCTGTTGTAATAAACCTCACAACGCAAATAATGTCATGGAAACCAATTGAAAAATTAAAATGTTTGTAACAGACAGATAAATCCAGAGACATTACTGAAGACTTTTTCCAGGAAGTAAATAAATAAAATAAATAAATAAATATTTCATTACGGCATATTACCCATTGCTGGGTGTGCCAATCTGCTTCATACACAGATATCGGTAATGATGGAATATTTGTACCGTGCGGGCGCTTACCAGGCGTCACCTCACGGGCACTCATTGCTGGCGTGGAGAGTGCGCCACAGGGGTCAATTTTGTGCCATTAAAATGCGATGTAATTTTTGGCAGTACATACATATTATTTCTTTTTGTATTAATAGTTAATTTAAAATTTAAAAATCTACATATAAAGAATAGAAATAAATAGAATTTTTGGTGTAGAGTGTAGGTATACAAGAAATGTTAAATACAATAGGGCGCGTGCAGTCATATGACTTTGTTGGGGGCGCGTGTCAGAATGATAGCTGGTAATTATGTACACAGATGTCAAATATCATAATTTTTAATACTAAATTCCGTGATTTTCCTAACTATAAATATGTAATTTAATTGAGATGCAAACTTAATAACAATTAAAAATGAGTGAAACTTACAAATTTGACTTGGTCTTTACTAGTAATTAAAAGTACATAATTAGAAGTGAGTTTTCAATAAATAATCCCTCGAAAACGATTTTATTACTTTTACGAATATATATATATACAGGCTGTAACACCAAAACCGACCACCGCCATTAATCTCTTTATTATTATAATTATAAAAAAAATATAGAAAAAAGTTATAGGAGACCAAGGGGGACATCCCATTAGAGAAGAAAATATTTTTTTAAATCAGTGGTTCTCAAGTTACAACATAACATTATATTTTTTCAAATGGGATTATACATATTTTGTATGCCTATTCGATAGCGTACTTTTTTCTGAATTCAACGATGAAATTATTTTATATCCTTACATAACAAAAATATTAAGAAAAAATCAGGGCATCGAACCCGAACCAAAACCGGAACCAAACCGTAACATTTTAGCGAACCCAAACCCAGAACCGAACCTTAAATATATTTTTCAATTGAACCCGAGTCGGAACCGAACCGAGTATTAAAATTCGGGTTCAGGGTTCAGCACCGGTTCAGGTTCATTTTGAGTACAAAATGTACGCGTAATCGTAATATAGCCGATAATCGACGCCTGTGTTGTCGTTTGTGACAATTATGTTCGTGTTCTTGTCTTGCGTAAATTCCGGCTCGCAAATTAAATTATTTCTATATAAACATTGTTATTCCAAAAACATTAATTCAGTTTTCATTAGGTCGAACCGAACCTGAACCCAGAACAAAACCGCAAATTTTATTAATGTTTGAACCAGAACCGCACCCGAACCCGTCTCTCAAAAAATAAATTAACCTGAACCTGAACCGAACCCAGTTTTTGGCGGGTTCGATGCCCTGGAAAAAATCAATTGAATTTTAAATAAATTTGATTTTTACCTCTCGCTAAGAGAGGTATTGGATTCATGCTAAAAATCGCATATCCAGATTTTATTGAATAAGCACGTTTTAAGGTCCCTACAATCCGATTTTAACATTTTTACGATGATATCTGTGTGTGTGTGTGTGTGTGTGTGTGTGTGTGTGTGGATGTGTGTGTGTGTGTGGGATGTTGGAAGGACGGTTACTCAAAAACTATAAGACTTAAAATTTGTTTAACAACGTATTTCCCAATCGGACATTCATGGGAAGATCTGAAAAGGTTTTGGTAACAATTGGACAACCGGAAGTAGAAGATTCTTGAAAAAAAATCTTCTAAATATTATTTTTTGAAAATTTTTCTTGATAATATTAAAGAAAAATAAATTCTCTTTCTGATACATTTAAATATTTTTATACATATTTTATAGATTTAGAGATAAAAGGAATATAATATATAAAATAATGTAATTAATTTCACAACCGAAAGGATGCCATGAAAAATAGTTGCAAATTTAAATTATTTGTAACTGACAGATAAATGTCAGTGTCAGAAATAAGGAGTAATGAAAGAAAAATGTATTTGGAGAATCCCTTAATTCTTGATCTGTGACTATTATGGAGATGACAAGTCTAGGTTGAAGGACTTAAATTTGTTTCAAACATTATGGGACAATGTACACCAGTACTGTAGACTAGAGTAACTTTGAATTACGAAAAAGCTATCAAATTCTTCTCAAGTAAGTTGTAAATATTGACAAAATTACACATCGATATAAGAATAATCGGAGTGCAATCTATCCGTCACTTTATTAAAGGGAATTAGTGTTATTTAGATATAACAAGTATGAAAAAATAAAATGTAAAAGAAGATATGTAAGAATAGATGCACAATCCATATATACATTTTAGACTGCCCAAAATTAATGTTTTTAGTAGAAGAATACGAAGAGAAAGTAAACAAGGTTGTTCAAATTGAAAATTGCTGTTACCAGCCTAATATTTATATATGGTAAACTCTACTTTGTAATTTATTGTAACATAATTTATGGTAAAATATCTTTATGTTGAGACATGCTATTATTGAATAATAAAGAAGTTTAAACGTCATAGATTTATATGAATATATTATTTGTATTTATAAAAATATTCTTTGCTTTATGCATACAGCCAGGTAAAATATACGGCGAGAGGTTATGTGCTGGCCACATCAGATTTTTATTGTTATTTTTCAGTAGACTATAAATGGAAAACAATTGAGCTTAAATTAAAATGAAACAAATATTTGTTAAAAACGTTATAAACAGTGTTCTATTAGATTTCTATCCTAAATAATTCAAATTGACAAATAGCAGTTTTTGTTCTTAATGCATAACCTACTGAAAATTGACTATAAAAATTAAATTTATTTAAATTTCAATCGCATTTTTTTCAATATTTTTAATGAAGATACAAAACTAATATATGGTTGAATTCAGAAAAAAGACGCTATCGAATAGGCATAAAAAATATGTATAATCCCATTTGAAAAAATATAACTTTGTGTTGCAACTTTAGATCCACTGGTTTAAAAAAACTATTTTTTCCACAATCGTGAGCAAAATTCATTATTATTCAACTGAAAATAGTGAGCAAAGTAGCATATTGAATCACAAGTGAGCAATGTAAATATTGTTCTTCACAAGTGAGCAAAATAAATAACTTTCTTCACAAGTGAACAAAATACACAAGCGTATAATTGGTTGCATACTCTGAGCACCATTCTACTGATGGAATATTTTTTTTTTTTGTATTTATTTTTAGTTAATTAAATTCAATTGTAAACATAATGTACTTCTGAGTTTTTCATTAATAAACAAAGTACAATGTTTTATTTTTTTGGGAAAATTGTATTTCAAGATTGTGGAAAAAAATCATGTTTAGCACACGTGAGCATGTCTTTTTCTCACTTGTCCAGTTGGCGCACTCGATTCTCTCGTGCGGCCAATTTCTGGACGCGTGAGAAAAAGACATACTTTGCTAAAAATAGCTATTCTTCTTTAATGGGATATCTCCCTTGGTCTCCTATAACTTTGTTCTATAGTATTTTTTTGTTACTATAATAATAAAGAAAATAATGACGGTGGTCCGTTTTGGTGTTACAGCCTGTATACATATGTGCATGTGGTTTTTGTTGATTTTTCTGTTTATGATGTAAAAAATTAATGGAGAGTGCACAACAAAGTTACAGCGAACCAAAAGATGAGCACTAATCTGCATTCCCACCATCCCGACTAATGTAATAAATGATAACAAATTTTGGTCTGAGTAACGTCTTACTCATTGAGTCGGCCTCCCTTAATTTATAGTCCTTAGGTTAGACCGGCTCATAAATGTAAAACTTACTTGTCCACCGAGCATATAACACAACATCATGCCAATTCTCAATGGTAATTTAGCTTTGTACGTCCTGTGGGTCCATAGTCTGTGTGCCCCGGCACTAATTGCAGTGTCTGCTACGAAACCAGCGAACCAGCCTGAAAAATATGAACATTTTAATTTAACAAATTTATGTCAATTTTACGGTAATGAGTATCCAACAAATTTGAAAGTAAACAAAATTGTTAATTCTTTAAAACTATTGCAAATGAATCAATATAACAATGTGTTAAATTCAAATGAAAGAATACTTGTCATTTCTAACTGTGAATTTGAAGTCATTAAATGTTTAGATACCCTTGTCAAAGAAGATAATCACTCTTCGCTAATTATGAATTTACATGTTCTTGTAATTTAAAATCTAAGATCCTTAAGAAAAATGATAGTTAACAATTTAAAAATGGTGATTACTAATTACTATACAGCCCATTAAGTAATGTGGACTGAACCAATCAGGAAGCAGAGGCGGGAAGTAAAAAATAACGAACAAAGCTTTCTTTAAAAATAACAATTAAATTTTGTAATATGTTAAAATAATTTTCCAATCTAATTTTTACCTCTCGCTAAGAGAGGTAATGGATTCATGTTAAAAATCGCATATCCAGATTTTATTGAATAAGCACGTTTTAAGGTCCCTACAATCCGATTTTAACATTTTTACGATGATGTCTGTGTGTGTGTGTGTGTGTGTGTGTGTGTGTGTGTGTGTGTGTGTGTGGATGTGTGTGTGTGTGTATGTGTGTATGTGTGTGTGGGATATTGGAAGGACGATTACTCAAAAACCATAAGACTTTATATTTGTTCAAATACGTATTTCCCAATCGGACATTCATGGGAAGATCTGAAAAGGTTTTGGTAACAATTGGACAACCGGAAGTAGAAGATTCTTGAAAAAAAATCTTCTAAATATTATTTTTTGATTTTTTTTCTTGGTAATACTAAAGAAAATGAAATTCTCTGTCTGATACATTTAAATATTTTATTATATATTCTATAGATTTAGAGATAAAAGAAATATAATATATAAAATAATCTTACAGCCGAAAGAATGCCATGGAAAATAGTTGAAAATTTAAATTGTTTGTAACTGACAGATAAATGTCAGTGTCAGAAATCCGGAGACATTACTGAAGACATTTTCTAGGAAGTACATACATTATATTATTTCTTAATGTATTAATAGTTAAATATTTAATATTATAGATATATTACACATACCCTTCAGAAATACTGTTACTTCCGACAATGATTTGGAAACATCTCGAAATATTGGAAGAGTAGGACAAAATTTCTTCATAGAATGAATTTAAATTTAAAATAATCTATATATATGGAATAGATGTAAGTAGAATTTTTGGTGTAGAGTGTAGGTATACAAGAAATGTTAAATACATTAGCGCGGGAGCAGTCATGTGACTTGACAAGCAGATATGGGACCCATGTCAGATTTTCAAATTCCATGTGGTTTATTTTCCTCGACAAGTAAATTCCACACTCCTGGTGTCAAATTAACTACGTGAATTTAGAAAATCTTGAAATTTTTAATGAAAAATTCTGACATTTGACATCTATGTACATTATTACTAATTATCATTCTGAAATGGGCCCCCACATCTGCTTGTTAAGGCCAACAATGTAATATGACTGTTCGTGCCCTATACTTATGTAACCAAAAAAAAGCAAGTGGCGAGAGGTATTGTGCTGGCCACAACAGATTTTATTAAATTTTGTGCGTTGATCGTGCAAAAAACGTTATAAGCATTATGGTCAGTAAGTGCTCTTCTATCGGTATGGGATGTATTGGTATTATCCTCAACCGGTAGGAAGCACTTACTGACCTTAAATAACTATAAATGTTCGAAATGCCTTCCACCTTATTCACTGCGTTTATCACTTCATATTGAGTTAGTTTACACCCATCGTTTAGGCCGCGTCCTATACCCTATATTCGACCTATATCTTATAGAAAGCCATGCTGTAAACACTTAGGTCTCTTTTTCATGTGACCTGACCCAATTTAGGCCATGTTTTAAACTGCGTGTAAACGCCTTAGTGACCTAAAGTGTTCGATTCAAACCCTGTAGGTGGCGATTGAGCCGTATTGTGATTTTGTTGACAGTTTGAGGTAAATGAATATTATATAAAAGTATTCAAAATTCGAAAATATTTTACTAGCATCAAATGTCAGTATCTTTATAATGATATACCCAACGAGGGATTTATCTATGTATACACTGTTTGAGATCAATACGGACCCCAATTTGTAATAATAAAATAAGAACAGTTTGTTTTCATAATCGGAATCTGTCAAAAAAATCCGTGATGTGTGTGGTTAGGTCGCTGTCTAATCGTGCGTTTCCGATTTCTCGCATTATTTATTCATTCATAGTTCAATTATTAGAATAATTAAAAATATTTAATATATCCACTTTGTTAATAAATCTACACTATGTAGAAATGTAATATGCATACAGATGAACCCTTTATTCGCTACCCAACTAGCGAATAACTTATTCCGCGAATAACAGATGTTATTCTTTCGAATAAAATTATTTGTAAGTGAAAAGACAACAAAAATATTTATCCGAAGGTTAAATTTATCTATAGCTTTATTCGCAAATGAAAATACCGGCCCTTAGTGTTATTGTATATGTAAGGTATTTACAATTTGCTTCTGTGTAAATAATTTAAATAAATTTGCAAAGTTTCATCATTAGTATTTTTAATTATAATTCTTTTATATATTTCCATAATTTGTTATTTAAAGTATCAATTATTTTGTTAGTTATTATTTACAATACACAAATCTTTATTATTTGTTACTAATTGTGTTAATTTGAAAAAAAATGTTTATATGTTCCAATAATAGAACACTGTATACTAAGGTATGGCGAGAGATACTTTTTCTCCTCCTCAAAACTTATCAGTTGCCTTCAAAATTTAGGAATTGGCTACACTAATATATCGTTGTGGCGAACAGAATAAAACACTGTACAATTGTATCTAATAAGCTCTCCATAAGAAAATATGAGGTTCATTTGACTATGTGACTGATTCAAGTCCCCAATATAACTATTACGGCATGGAATGATAAAGGGTTTTTCAATTGGGGCGGGTCGATGTTGGCAGCCTGTGGCGGCCATGTTGTTTTGGTGGCGTCTGTCTAATCTGTTGTTTATTCTGTCACAGATGCCAAATCACCATGGCAAGTTACACGATTGAGCAGCACGTTCAAATGATAAAACTATTATCAAAATGAGTGTTCGTTAGTGCAAATGTTGCGCGCGTTGCGCCCATTTTTCGTCAGACGCGGTGGCCCTTCAAAGTCGACTCTCCAACGTTTGGTGGCCAAATACGAGACGACCGGTTCGGTAAACAATCAGCCAACACCCGTACGTCAAAGGAACACCAGATCGGCCAAGAACATTGCCGCGATCCGTGAAAGTGTGCAGGAGAACCCGAGGCAGTCAATTCCTCGCCGTGCACAAGAACTCTGCTTTTCGCAGACTTCAACTTGGCGAATTTTGCGTCGGGACTTGACCTACACCCGTACAAGATACAACTGACCCAGGAGCTCAAAATTAATGACCATAGACAACGCCGTTTGTTCGCTGACTGGGCTTCGGAGAGTTTGGAATTTTGGCCGAAAAATCATCTTTAGCGACGAGGCGCATTTTTGGATGAATGGCTATGTTAACAAGCATAATTTCCGTATATGGGACGACGCCAACCCACACGAGGTTCACCAGGTGGTAATGCATCCACAAAAAGTTACTGTTCGGTGCGGATTTTGGGTCGGCGGCGACATTGGTCCGTACATTTTTGAAAATTACGTTGGTGAGGCCATCACCGTCAACGGCGAGCGCTACAGAACGATGATAACCAATTTCTTTTGGCCCAAATTGAACGGTATGGAGGTAGACGACATGTAGTTCCAGCAAGATGGCGCTACATGCCACACAGAGGACGCCACGATGGATATTCTGCATGAACGATTTGAGGGTATGGTTATCTCTCGCAGACGTGACGCAAATTAGTCACCAAGATCATACGATTTGACCCCGCTAGACTTTTTCTTGTGGGGTTTCCTGAAGTCGCAGGTCTATGCCAATAAACCGCAATCGACCGATGCCCTTAAAGTCAACATAACCAATGCCATCGCTCAAATTCAGCCGGATTTATGCGGCAGAGTCATTGAAAATTGAATAACTCGGATTCGTGCCACCGTGAGAAGCCGTGGCGGATATTTGAACGATGTTATATTCCATACATAATGGCATACATGGGCCTTTGAAATAAAATAGAATTTCGTTAATATCTGACACACAGCTTGTTTTATTCCATTTCAACATCGACCCGCCCTTAATGAAAAACAACGTAAAAACAGTAACTTCGTAATGTGCTTATTTATCATCGAATTTTTTGACCCTATACGTGACGGAAGATAAAAATAAAAGAAAGCGTGTGTAATACGAAAGATATGATCATTGGATTGTTCCAGCAGAAAAACAGAACCGTTCCACATTATGTAAAAAACATCCTCAAAATAATGTGAAAAATGTAAGGTACATTTGCATCAAGGATGTTTCAAATCATTTCATATAATGTAATTATTACAGGTCGTAAATATATTATTAATTATAGTAAGTCAGAAATATATGAAATAACAGAATTTATTTTTGTAACACATAATATACATTGTATTTCCCAATGTTCCATTGTCTAATGTCATATGGCATAATTTTCTGGGGTTGCTCTGCGAATGCCGTTCGCATTTTTATACTACAGAAACGAGCTATTAGAAATATTTATAACCTTAGCTACAGAAGTACCTGTAAACATATTTTTATAAAAGAAAATTTTCTTACTGTGCCATGTTTGTATATTTTAAAAGTCATATTATTTATTAGAAAAAATAAAAATCTAATTTTAAAATATGAGAATTGTGAATTGTCATAGTTAATACTATAATTAAAGAGAACTTAGTGCTTCCAAAACATAAGTTAAATTTAACTCTAAATGATCCTTTTTACCTCTCGCTAAGAGAGGTATTGCATTCATGCTAAAAATCGCATATCCAGATTTTATTGAATAAGCACGTTTCAAGGTCCCTACAATCCGATTTTAACATTTTAACGATGATGTCTGTGTGTGTGTGTGTGTGTGGATGTATGTGTGTGTGTGTGTGTGTGTGTGTGTATGTATGTAGGATGTTGGAAGGACGATTACTCAAAAACTATAAGACTTAAAAATTGTTTAACTACGTATTTTCCAATCGGACATTCATGGGAAGATCTGAAAAGGTTTTGGTAACAATTGGAAAACCTGAAGTAGAAGATTCTTGAAAAAAAATCTTCCAAATATTATTTTTTGAAAATTTTTCGTGATAATATTCAAGAAAATTAAATTCTCTATCTGATACATTTAAATATTTTATTATATATTCTATAGATTTAGAGATAAAAGAAATATAATATATAAAATAATTTGTTGTAATAAATTTTACAGCCGAAAGAATGCCATGGAAAATAGTTGATAATTTAAATTGTTTGTAACTGACAGATAAATGTCAGTGTCAGAAATTCGTAGATATTACTAAAGAGTTTTTCTGGGAAGTGCATACATTATATTATTTCTTAATGTATTAATAGTTAAATATTTAAAATTATAGGTCTATTACATATATCCTTCAAAAATACTGTCAATCCTGACAATGAATTGGAAACATTTCGAAAAAATAGAAGAGGACAAAATTTCTTCATAAAATAAATTTAAAATGAAACAATCTAAATATAAGGAATAGATATATGTAAGTAGAATTTTTGTTGTAGAATGTAGGTATACAAAAAATGTTAAATACAATAGGGCGCTTGACAAGCAGATATGGGGACTCATGTCAGAATGATAGCTAGTAATTATGTATATAGATGTAAATATCATAATTTCGCATTCTAAATTTAGTGATTTTCGAATTCCATATGGTTTATTTTCCTCGACAAGTAAATTCCACACTCCTGCATGGTGACAAATTAACTACGTGTATTTAGAAAATCTTGAAATTCTAAATGAAACATAATGACTAATTATCATTCTGAAACGGGCCCCCACATCTGCTTGTCAAGGCCAAGAATGTAACATGACTGTTCGCGCCCTATACTTATGTAACCAAAAAAGGAAGTGGCGAGAGGTATTGTGCTGGCCACAACAGATTTTTTAATTACCATTTACCAGAACATATAAAGACCATTGATTCGTTTAATTCATTTAAAAGGAAACTAAAATATTTATTGATTGATAAATGTTACTACAATATTAATGAATATTTTAGGGATAATTTTAAGTAGGCATTTTGTGTAATGAAATATCATGAAAACTTTATATTTGTGACATGTATGTATTTTTACCATTCCATATACCGATGTAATTTTGGTCTTACTTGGAGAATAAATTATTATTATTATTATGTAATAATGGAACATATTGTTTAAAAAAACTACAAGAAATTTATAAAAAAAAAAATTGACGTATTTATATTTAAACATTCTTGTCTAGATGTTTTATAAACATCAATACCAAAAATTAGAGAATAAAATAAATCGGGAAATAATGGGATAAACATGTTTCTAATGTTTGGTGGACGAATCAGATCTCTGTTTATGCATCATGACGGAGTTATAACAAAAATGGAGCTGCCTGTTCGAAAAAAATTGTGGCAATAACAAGGTAGCTCCTGGAGTTGCCTGGTTTTTACCGTTGTGATTTATGTTTCGGATTGAAAATTTTGCGCCAAAAATCAGATATCTCCAAATACCTTTTTTGATTTTCCGCAATCTTTAAAATATGGAGCTGTCGGGTTGTTAACAACACATCTTCAATTGCTAAACCGCATTTTTGGCAATTTGACCATTATATTTGAAAAATACTTAATATCTCAAGTTGTTAACAAATGTTACTGAATTATTTACTTACCCCAAAGTATCGTTAATAACTTTGCTGATGGCAATAAGTAAACTCCATACAATGCCAATAAATGAAATATAAAGACCCCTATTACATTTTTCCAAATTAAAGGAGTTCTGAATTCAAAGTATGATTCAATTTTGCGTAGAATTGACATCATTTTTTTATAATACTAGAAAATAATAGTAGTTAATAAATAAGTTAGTAATTCTACGGAGTGATTAAAAAAAACTTAACACATTCGCGGCCGGCTTGCGAATAGTAAATGCAAAATATACAAACAACAATATATGCACGAAGTACACATGCTAAACATAATCGTTTAATGCCAGTGCTTCCCAACCGGTGTGTAACGGTGGTAGCCGCTATACAATATGTAAAATAAACTTTGGGATAATTAAATTGTATGACGAATTGTATGTGTTTTATTAAGATAATTTATTAATGACGTTTACCAAATGAATTACAAAATATGAATATATATTTATTTTCCTTTTGTCGCCAAGTAACCCCGGGAAAAAAGAGTAACAATAACCTAAGACGATTAGGATAATTTGATGTCGCTACAGGTATGTCGAGAGCAGTGACTATGTCCGTCCCGTTGGGTTGCGCAATATTTCCGATTTTTTATTAATTTTACAAATATTTTTTGCTGAATCTGTTTTTTATAAACAACCGAGATACGAACTATGTACGATGGCAACCCATCGTAACACTACCGAAATTTTAAACGGAAAGAGATATTCGAATTCTGAAAGAACCAATAATATTTGTTGAATTTGTTCTAATTTGTTCCCAAATTTAGTACGACGAAAACCGTTGTACGTATCACGTTCTGTTACGAGCTATAACGACCGCAGTCGTCTTTCATCGGGCTTCAAACAGCTTCCTTGGTTGTTAAGATAGTTCTATCATGGAAGCATTTACGACAGATTGAAATGAAATTTAGGTAATGCCGAAAAATTGATTTTAGTTAAATTTTTTCCTTTTCAATAATAACTACTATTAGGTATCGAAAAAAATGTTTCACATAAAAATGTTACAATACTATAGTATATCCAGTGCGTACAAAAGTACTTTTTCTATTGATAAGATAACAAGATATAGCACAAACTTCAATTTAAAAAATCTGATGTGGCCAGCACATAACCTCTCGCCGTATATTTTACCTGGCTGTATGCATAAAGCAAAGATTATTTTTATAAATACAAATAATATATTCATATAAATCCATGACGTATAAACTTCTTTATTATTCAATAATAGCATGTCTCAACATGAAGATATTTTACCATAAATTATGTTACAATAAATTACAATGTAGAGTTTACCATATATAAATATTAGGCTGGTAACAGCAATTTTCAATTCGAACAACTTTGTTTACTTTCTCTTCATATTCTTCTAGTAAAAACATTAATTTTGAGCGGTCTAAAATGTATATATCTGGATTGTGCATCTATTCTTATATATCTTCTTTTACATTTTATTTTTTCATACTTGTTATATCTAAATAACCTTAATTCCCTTTAATAAAGTGACGGATAGATTGCACTCCGATTTTGTCAATATTTACAACTTACTTGAGAAGAATTTGATAGCTTTTTCGCAATTCAAAGTTACTCTAGTCTACAGTACTGGTGTACATTGTCCCATAATGTTTGAAACAAATTTAAGTCCTTCAACCTAGACTTGTCATCTCCATAATAGTCACAGATCAAGAACTAAGGGATTCTCCAAGTACATTTTTAATTCATTACTCATTATTTCTGACACTGACATTTATCTGTCAGTTACAAATAATTTAAATTATCAACTATTTTTCATGGCATTCTTTCGGCTGTCAAATTTATTACAACAGATTATTTTATATATTATACTTCTTTTATCTCTAAATCTATGGAATATATAATAAAATATTTAAATGTATCAGATAGAGAATTTAATTTTCTTTAATATTACCACGAAAAATTTATTATTATTAACATTCTAGAAAAAAATTCACTTGGTTTTACACCTTCTGCGACTAAAAATCTAATGACTGAGCGCTGCTCTTCTAAGGTGCAATCTTCTAGTGGACTTGCCATGGTGAACTGAAAATTTTGAGGTTATGTTGACATAAAATGATGAAACAGCTGATCAGAGCATATCCCAAGGTTGCCAACTAACACCCCTGAAAAGATTGTACACATTCAATGAATAGTTTTAAAATTATAGAATTTGTCTCTTTACTTATTGAATGACCCTCGTAGATGTTATAGCAGTCCTAAATACAAAATTTCAACTTTCTACGGTTTACCGTTTTTGAGTTATGCGAGATACGTACGTACGTACGTACAGACGTCACGACGAAATTAGTCAAAATGGATTCAGGGATGATCAAAATGGATATTTCCGCTGAAATCTGAAAACCGAAATTTTTCGCGATTACAATACTTCCTTTACTTACGTACAAGGAAGTAAAAAGAGAAGTTTTCCTTTTGTTAAATTTGTAAATCGAAGACGGCAGTGGCTTTAAAGTTTTTGTATGAGTGTTACCATCAAATTTTTAATATTTAATAAATTTAATTGGGTTCAAACCTCGCCAGGACACTAATTTCCAGAAAAATTATTCACTACTTCGTTTCAGTGTGGATCCGATTTAAAATATAAATTGTTTGTCCATTTAACCTTCTTTGAGCTCTTATAGTTCTCGAGGTAACAATGGTGGCTCTTTTAAAATGAACATTTTAGTGGCTGACAAAATTAACATAGCAAAAAAAATCCAAGGAGTTACAGCATTGGATGAAGCCGCACCCTCCACTTCGGTTAATATTAGAAATGATGACATTGGTTCCTCTTCGCATTCTATAGCTTCAGTCTCCAACATCAACATACCTGTTCAAACGGATCAGCATACAAATAAAACAATATCTTTAAACATAAATGTAAGCATAAATTTAAATAAATCATAATGTTAAATTGTTAAATTATTTCCATAATAAACTAATTTTGAAAACTTTCTTTTTATTTATATTAAAAAAAAATCTGATGTGTACACCACACGACTTCCTTGTACGATTATTAAACTATACATATTTTTTTATAATTAAATTACAAAATATTGACAGGCTTAAGCCAAGCCCGAGAAATATTTTGATATAGAACAAAGAATAATTCATTTACTACTATCATTTTTAAATTAACATTAATCTAACCCGGTTCTTTCTAAAGAGAGTTGATTACAACAAAGAAATATTTGATTACAACAATGAATATGACTAATTTCACAATAATAATATAATATTTATTATTGTACGAATCATAAAATTGCACGTATTTAACGTAATTTGACATGAACTTTTTTTTTGTCCTAATCCATAGCAAGCTTTATAACAAAAACAAAAAATGTGATGTGGACACCACACGACTTCCTTGTACTAAAGAAAAACTGTTAATAACTTCAAGTAATGTACCACTTCCGGTTAACCTTTTTTATTGACATAAATAAAAGTCTTATATACCAAATTTGAAAAGTTTTGGATTATATTTTAAAACAGTTTTTCATTAAAATCTATTATAGGCTTCATGTAAAGTGCCACTTCTGGAAATTGTGTAATAACCAGAAAGGGAGGTGCACAACTAGATGTTATAGGAGTCCTATAAAATTTCAACTTTCTACGGCTTACCGTTTTTGAGTTATGCGAGATACGTACGTACGTACAGACGTCACGACGAAATTAGTCAAAATGGATTCAGGGATGATCAAAATGGATATTTCCGCTGAAATCTGAAAACCGAAATTTTTCGCGATTACAATACTTCCTTTACTTACGTACAAGGAAGTAAAAAGTACATAATTTTTAAATCTCGCTTATATATAAGGCTAATTTAATAATACTTGATGTGCTAGACGCAGAAATTCTCTAAAACTTTTATTTGAAGCATTTATTTCTAAAATCAAAATAAAATCATTTTATTCAAGAAAAACTGTTAACAACTTCAAGTAATGTACCACTTCCGGTTAGCCTATTTTAACCAAAATCTATTATGTTATTTCGATTGACATAAAAGTCTTGTATACCAAATTTGAAAAGTTTTGGGTTATATTTTAAAACAATTTTTCATTAAAATCTATTATAGGCTTCATGTAAAGTACCATTTCTGGAAATTGTGTAATAACCAGAAAGGGAGGTGCACAACTAGATGTTATAGGAGTCCTAAATACAAAATTTCAACTTTCTACGGCTTACCGTTTTTGAGTTATGCGAGATACGTACGTACGTACAGACGTCACGACGAAATTAGTAAAAATGGATTCAGGGATGATCAAAATGGATATTTCCGCTGAAATCTAAAAACCGAATTTTTTTGCGATTACAATACTTCCTTTACTTACGTACAAGGAAGTAAAAAAACGCAAAAATCATTAATAATTCCTCCGTGACTTCTCAATTATTCTCTCACGGAGTGAGTAATAAATATTGTACATTAGTTATTTCAAATAACCATAGTAACAAGTACATTAAGAGTCTGTGTTGGATAAAATATATTCCCTGCATAGAAGTGTAAAACGTGCAATTCTACTTAAATAATAGAGATACACAATACAGGATATACAAATTGCATATATGTGAAAATAATATGGAAGCTAACGTCATTGTGAATTCAATGTAAATTTGTTAACATGCAAGTACTTTAACCTTTACTAAATGCATATCCAACGTGCATTCGTATTTTTTATAGCAAAGTTATGTATTTAATGTAGATTATGTGTAATTTCATAATATGTGTAAAGACATTGTTCTCCTTTAGTCTTGGATGAAAGAAATATATGAATATTGACAATACAAAATATTCACACTTTTCTGCCAGGGCATTCTAATTCTATGTAAAAACAAATTAATAGGTATTCATTTTTACCTCCCACTACCCTTGGTAAAGGAGGTATAGGGGTCGTGCTAAAAATCGCATATCGAGATTTTGGTAAGTGACCACGTTTTAAGGTCCCTACAATCCTATTTTAACATTTTCACGATGATGTCTGTGTGTGTGTATGTGTGTGTGTGTGTGTGTGTGTGTGTGGATCTTCTGGGCACTCTAACTCAAGTACTATCATTCAGAAACTTTTGAAACTCTGTATTTCTACCTTATTATAATATGGAAAGAACTCATTAAATTTTGGTGTCAATAGGAAAACCGGAAATGGCAGTTTACTTGAAGTTCAAAATAGTTTTTCTTCAAAAAATACCTTTAAATGTTAGTTTTTCGCAATTTGTTATTATAAAAATTAAAGAGTATTCCAAATTCTATATATTTTATGGATAAATTTATAGAGAAAGTACTATAAAAGTTATATGTCGGAACTTATGCTATAAACACAACTCCATGGTTACATATTTCAGCTCAAATGTTTGTAACTGACAGATAAATGTCACTGTCGAAAAAATAATGATTTCAAATTAATAACAGTAACGTTTTAAAAAGAAAATTATAAATAGTACAATTGTTATACATAAAAGAACTTAATATACATAATTTCAAATTAATAATAATAACATTTTCAACCAAAATTGTAAAGAGAACAATAGTTATATGGAAAGGAATTTAATATACATAATTTCTAGCATTAGTAAATATGCAGGTATGTATTTAAATAAAAAAATATTATGACAGGATATTACCCATTGCTGGGTGTGCTACTCTGCTTTGTACACAGATGTCGGTAATGATAGTGACATATTTATATCGTGCGGGTGTTTACCAAGCGTCGCCTCACTGCTGGTGTGGAGAGTGCAACCAGGGGACAATTTTGTGCCATTCAAAATTCGAAATATTTAGCGTTGATCGGGATCGAATCGGGTTCTCCAGATTTGCGACCAGACATCAGGCACCCGACAACGAGACCCCATAAGTATGTATTTAAATTAATAAAAATTAAATGGCGGGAGGTATTGTGTTGGTCACATCAGATTTTTCCATTCGTGGCACTGTTATTATATTCATATTTTAATCAAATTAATAAAAATATAAATCGTTATGTGACGGGATGAAAATATATCATTGAATTCAGATTAAAATTGTCTACCAATAAGTAAATTAAAATATATGATTCATTTAAAATAACAACCATTGGTTGAAAAAAAAATTACGCTCATTAAAATAATCTCGTAATAAAGAAATTGTTTGATAGTTTAACCGACCTCGTAGCTCTTATAGTTCCCGAAATAGCAATAGTGGACAAAATACAATGAACACCCTCTATAAATAATATTTTAAATAATATTACAAATATATAACAGGTTGGTTTCATGCATATTGGCCTTACATCGCCACCATTGCATTGAACTACTAGCAAGTATCCCTCTTACATCCCCGAGTTGCCCACGTGCGATTACCATTTATTCGGACTACTCGAAGAGGCGTTCGGTATAATAAATTTTTTAAATGTGTCGAATAGAGAATTTTGTTTTTTACCTCTCGCTAAGAGAGGTATTGGATTCATGCTAAAAATCACATATCCAGATTTTATTGAATAGCACGATTTAAGGTCCCTACAATCCGATTTTAACATTTTTACGATGATGTCTGTGTGTGTGTGTGTGTATGTGGGATGTTGGAAGGACGATTACTCAAAAACTATAAGACTTTATATTTGTTTAACTACGTATTTCCCAATCGGACATTCATGGGAAGATCCGAAAAGGTTTTGGTAACAATTGGACAATCGGAAGTAGAAGATTCTTGAAAAAAATCTTCTAAATATTATTTTTTGAATTATTTTCTTGGTAATATTAAAGAAAATTAAATTCTCTATCTGATACATTTAAATATTTTATAATATATTCTATAGATTTAGAGATAAAAGAAATATAATATGTAAAATAATCTGTTATAATAAATTTTACAGCCGAAAGAATGGCCATGGAAAATAGTTGAAAATTTAAATTGTTTGTAACTGACAGATAAATGTCAGTGTCAGAAATCCGGAGACATTACTGAACACTTTTTCTGGGAAGTACATACATTATATTATTTCTTAATGTATTAATAGTTAAATATTTAAAATTATAGGTATATTACATATATCCTTCAAAAATACTGTCAATCCTGACAATGAATTGGAAACATTTCGAAAAATTAAAAGAGGACAAAATTTCTTCATAAAATGAATTTAAAATTAAACAATCTAAATATAAGGAATAGATATATGCGTAAGTAGAATTTTTGGTGTAGAGTGTAGGTATACAAGAAATGTTAAATACAATAGGGCGCGAGCAGTCATGTGATTTTGTTGGCCTTGACAACCAGATATGGGGGCCCATGTAATTATGTATATAGATGTCAAATATCATAATTTCTCATTCTAAATTTAGTGATTTTCCAATTCCATGTGGAGCAGAATTAAATGTTAAATATCTAAGGCATACGACAAGTAAATTTTAAACTCCTGGCGATAACTACGTAAATTTAGAAAATCTTGAAATTTTTAATGAAAAATTCTGACATTTGACATCTATGTACATAATTACTAATTATCATTCTGAAACGGGCCCACACATCTGCTTGTCAAACCCAAAAATGTAACATTACTGTTCGCGCCCTATACTTATGTAACAAAAAAAAAGGAAGTGGCGAGAGGTATTGTGCTGGCCAAAACAGATTTTTAATATTTGTAATAAGATAAATATTCCAGAATATACCAGAATCTATTCAACTATTCCCATTACTGTTAGATTGAGGAATCCGTAGTTACACAGGTCTTTAGTCTTATAGAATTTGAGAAATCGTACCTCCAACAACCTCACACACATACACACACACACACACACACACACATCCACACACATAATCGTAAAAAGTTATTATCGGATTGTAGGGACCTTAAAACGTACTTATTCACTAAAATCTGGATATGCGTTTTTTAGCATGATTCCAATACCTCTCTTAGCGAGAGGTAAAAATGGAATAAAAATTTAAAAAATTGTCATTTCGAAAATATATTGTTTTACGATGATTACCGAACAGCTTTTTCACGTATTTCGACGACTAGTAGTGAATCCCCTTAAGCATTTGCGCTTTCGGATTGACAGATTTTTATTTCTGTATAAATATAGTGTAGGACGTGTCTAAAGCTATTTGTGCACGAATGTTTCCACCTGTTCGTTATTTTCAAATATTTGCCCTCCGAACGCCTCTTCGAGTAGTCCGAATAAATAATAATCGCATGTGGACAACTCGGGGATGTAAGGGGGTACCTACTTCAATGCAATGGAGTAGGTTGCACGAGAGATAGAAATAGTGCGACCTCACAGTTTTCAAATATCTTGCAAAATAATTATTACAAAAATATTATTTTTTATGTTAATCATTATTTATTTAGTATTTTTTTAAAGTAAAAAATGAAAATTTCAAACTTTTAATACTCGAGTTATTTCCCTTATTCTTTCATTGCTTACCGTATCTTTCCATGTCTTCCCCAACATCCATCTCAGCATCCTCATCTCTGCCACATTAATTTTCTTTTGATCGACACTGACATTTGTCCACCATCTGTCAGTTATAATTTTCTTAATATAGTAGCTGTTTCCATGGTTATAGCATAGCTGGCTGATTTATGAAATTTAATTTCTTTAACTCTACATACACTGAATATGAAGAATAAAATGCAATTAAATCGTGTAGATAATAGAATAATCTATAATATTTACAATAAAATTAAATGTGTAAATAATATTTAACAGTGGTTTTTCAAGAAAAACTGTTAAAATCTTCAAATAAGGGTACTACCGGTTGACCAAATATAACCAAAATCTAATCAAATCTGCATGTGGATGTAAGAAATAGGAATACGTAAGAATTGTAATTTTTGGAATTCTAGTATTGGAGATATCGTGGCCGAAACCGCGGTCACATACATACGCACACACACACACACACACACACACACACACACACACACACACACACACACACACACACACATACAGACATCATCGTAAAAATAGTAAAATCGTATTGTAGAGACCCTATAACGTGCTTATTCATTGAAAACTCACCATTGTATTTGTTGACCAAAGACAATACCTTGTGACGGAAGGTAAAAACAATAATATAATGATTCTTTTGAGAAATATATATACAAAGTTTTATATTAATTAGATTAAAATATGACTATTTTAAGAATGCCATGAATGGAATAAATGAATACCTACTATTTTTACCTTCCGTCAGCTTTAAGTAAGGAAGGTATTGTCTTTGGTCAAAAAATTCAATGATGAGTTTTTAGTGAATAAGCATGTTTTATGGTCCCTATAATACGATTTTACCATTTTTACGATGATGTCTGTATGTATGTTTGTGTGTGTGTTTGTGTGTGTGTGTGATCGCATAACTTCAATACCACGATTCCAAAAATTATAATTTTTTCGTATTCCTCAAGTTTACATCCAGAAGAACAAGTATATATTATTCTCTATACGATTTGATTACATTTTATACCTCATATTCAATAGATAAAGAGTTAAAGAATTTTAAAGAAATTAAATTTTGTAATTCAGCCAGCTATGCTAAACATGGAAACTACTAATATATTAATCATATACTTCAAATTGACAGATGTCAGTATCAATAAAAAGTAAATTAATGTGGCAGAGATGAGGATGTTGAAGTAGATGTTGGGGAAAGATACGGTAAGAAAATAACTCTAGTGTTACAGTTTCTAGAAAGATACAAGAAAGACGATTACATTGGTTTGAACATGTTATGAGGAGAAATGAAGAATTATATTGGAACAAAAATGAATAGTTTAGTAATAGGATGTTGAAGAAACAGAGGAAGACCAAAGATAAAATGGAAGGACTGTATTGCGGAAGATTTGAGAGAAAAGGAACTGAATGAGAACGACACTCAAAAATAGCGACCCCTAACGAATGGGAAAAGCTATAGAAGAAGATGTCAGTGTCAAGTGCAATTTGAATAGTTTGTTTATGAAATAATTTTACTAGAAATTTAGAATCTTTTGCAAGAAAAATTATGTATGGAATTTGCACATTATATACAGGATTGACGGAAGGTATTGTGCTGGCCACAACAGATTTTTTTACATAGAATTAGAGTACCCTGGCAGAAAAGAATGAATATTTTGTTCTGTCTTGTTTGTTTCTTTCTTCCAAGGGTAAAGGAGAACAAAGTCTCTGTATATATTATGAAATTGCACATAATCTACATTTTATACATAACTTTGCTATAAAAAATACACAATGCACGTTGGATATTCATTAAGTAAAGTCTAAAGTACTTGTATATTGACAAATTGACAATGAATTAACAATGATGTTAGGACATATTATTTTCACATGTATGCAATTTGCATGATAGTATAAACACTACAGCAGGGACGTAGCCAGGGGTGGGCCAGGGTGGGCCAGGCCCACCCTGCAAAAACTTTGGCCCACCCATTGGCCCACCCGTTTAAAAGTCAAATGAGAGAAAACAGTTCACGCACATTATTTGAACTGCATTTCTCATTCCAAAACAATAATGGCATTTATAGTAAAGAAACAGTAATATTATTTTATTCACAATCATTATAGTTATATGTCGATTCCTAACCTTTTAGAGGTTGGGAAATACGTCATTCATAACTGCAATGACAATCTCTTGGGGGAAATAATATATTTCACTTCCACCCCGCGGGTTGGAAATGTTTATGTATGGGGTTGTCCGTTGCCTAGCAAAATTGTCATAGATCCGTATAATAAAGTATGTTTTTACTTTAATTTATGGGTAAGTACATATTAAATTATATGTATAAGTATTATTTTTATTTGTTAAACACATTTTTACAGAAACGGCTTCATTTATTTATCGAATTTCAAAATGCCAAAAAGAAAGTGTGTTTATAAAGAAGACGAATATAAAAAAGAAATGGGAAAACATGCAGCTTCACATCCCTTGAAAAATTGTAACTTTCAATTATAAGGCATTTGACCTTGAATGAAAAAAAAAATTCGCCTGCGGCGCTTATTTTTCTGAATACCTCGCCTCACCAAAGTTTTGGTACACAAGCCACCACTGGTTTTACAATTCTTTAAAAAATGTCCCAGTTTTGGTCACCTTAAATACAAAACTTTTCTTAGTGACCCACCTAAAAATATTTTGGCCCACCGCTGGCCCACCCTATAAAAATATCCTGGCTACGTCCCTGCACTACAGTCCATACGATGTAACTTGGCGATCCAAAAGAATGTAATTCAGTTCACTATTCCTAAGTTGCGTTTTGTCAAATATTTACTTTTACTTCGATGCCGCACAGCTTCAGAAGTGAAGTAGTGATTTTACAATGTTTTATTGCCTTACACAAAGCAAATTTCACCCTAATACACTCAAACTCGGGGTGTCAGGTACTTTTCAACCCAAGAAGTTATATTCATACATAAGCGTTGGTGCATTTTTTTTTCAATAGCAAAAGAAATTTTATTTTCTTAACTTAATTAATTTAAAAACTAATTAATTATAATATGATTTATATAATAAATAATTCATTCCAATATTTGTAATAATTTCTATTTTTTGTAATATTCGTAATTTTATTGAACTTCATTCTTCTTCGGTACGCCTATGGATTTTATAACTTCCCCATTACCGCAGTGATAATGTGAATTGCCCCAACTCGCCAAGTTACATCATATCATAGACCCAAACTATTATATATATAATAGTTTGGGTCTATGATCATATGGACAGTACAGGGCCGTGCGGTGGTATTTTGGTGCCTGGACCTCATAATATTTGACGCCATAAGAGAAATATTTTTATATATTAAAGTGAATTTTTCATTTATTTAGTTCAAAAGAACATAGGATGAACTGACTCTAGCTGCTTAACTGCGTGATTAACCAGGTGCGTATCAGTCAGAATTAATCTATCATCTCAATCTCGACCTTTTGTGAAAAGGCGTCCACAGATATTCTTATATTTTGTTTTTCAACTGTTGACGGAGTCACCGTCTCTTTAATATTTGAAGAATTATGATCTGACCGAACGTCAGAAACGATAATATTCTCGAGTCCATCATCACTCTGCTTTTCGTTTTCCGAAAGATTTTCCATGCAACATATCATATATATTTGTCCCTGAATCCATTTTGACTAATTTCGTCGTGACGTCTGTACGTACGTACGTATCTCGCATAACTCAAAAACAGTAAGCCGTAGAAAGTTGAAATTTTGTATTTAGGACTCCTATAACATCTAGTTGTGCACCTCCCTTTCTGGTTATTACATAATTTCCAGAAGTGGCACTTTACATGAAGCCAATAATAGATTTTAATGAAAAACTGTTTTAAAATATAATCCAAAACTTTTAAAATTTGGTATACAAGACTTTTATGTCAATCGAAATAACATAATAGATTTTGGTTAAAATAGGCTAACCGGAAGTGGTACATTACTTGAAGTTGTTAACAGTTTTTCTTGAAAAAAAAGATTTTATTTTGATTTTAAAAATAAATGCTTCAAATAAAAGTTTTAGAGAATTAATTTCTGCGTCTAGCACATCAAGTATAATTAAATTAGCCCTTTGTATAAGCGAGATATGTAAATTTTAAAATTATATACTTTTTGTTTTTGTAATAAAGCTTGCTATGCATTAGGACAAAAAAATTAAAAAAAATGTTCATGTCAAATTACGTTAAATACGTGCAATTTTATGATTCGTACAATAACAAATCTTATATTTTTATTGTGAAATTAGTCATATTCATTGTTGTACTCAAATATTTCTTTGTTGTAATCAAAACTCTCTTTAAAAAGAACCTGGTTAAATTAATGTTAATTTAAGAATGATAGTAGTAAATGAATTATTTTTTGTTCTATATCAAAATATTTCTCGGGCTTGGCTTAAGCCTGTCAATATTTTGTAATTCAATTATTAAAAAAATATGTATAGTTTAATAATCGTGTGGTGTCCACATCAGATTTTTTGACTAATGTTACTACTAGTTGGTAACCTTCGGCAAACACTAAAAAAAATTGATGCAGTCAATAATTTTCTTCGTTCTTCTAATCTAACTGCACTTTCAGACTGCAAAATAGTATTTTGTTCAAATTCTTTGCGCTTCTCTTCAGTAGTCATCAATCCCTGTAAGAATATTTTCTTTTCCCTTGTAAATTCTTCTACATCTATATTAGGTTTTGACAATTAATTCCGTAACCTTCGTCTTCTTTACATATTTCTAAACGCTAACCTAATTTTGTTCCGGGAGAAAATGTACTTTTAATGAAAGATAAAGCTTGACAGCATGGTCAGGTTGAATGCCAATGTGCGTCACCAAGGTCATATATTGTAAAAGATGAAAGTAGTTATAGAATATAATTCTAGTTATTTAAGGAAAACATCTAATGAACCTATTTTTAGAAATACAGAAGAGACTTGATATTGTTACTGATGCAAATACAAGCAATCATGCAAATATATTACATAGTAATATTCATAATGAAACTACTTGTAATACTAGTAATAATATAAATGAGAATATTAGTTCAATGAGTCATAGTTCGTCGACTACGGGTAGTGCAAATCTATCACATCAAACTCTTGTAAAAACAAGATATGGTAGAGTAATGAAGTGCCCTTCCAAGAATAAAGATTTTGTAACTGGGAAGGTGTAATGATATTTGAAAAATATAAATGTTATTGGCCATGTGCCTGAGTGTTTGGTCGCGAATCTGGGGACCCGGGTTCGATCCCAGCCGACGCCAAAAATTACTTCGAATATTAATGGCACAAAATTGACCTCTGTGGTTCATTCTCCCCGCCTGCAATGAGCGCCTGTAAGGTGACGCCTGGTAAGCGCCCACACGGTTCAAATATTCCATCATTACCGATATCTGTATACAAACATATTGGCACATCCAGCAATGGGTAATATGCCGTGATGAAATATTTATTTATTCACTTAAGTACATGAGTTTTACATTATTCTCCACGTATTCACCCTCTAACTGTATGCAATTTTGCCATCGTTTTGGAAGTTTCATAATGCCACTTTTATAGAATGTTTTTGGTTGGACGCGCAGCCACTCATGCACAAACGCAGCAACATCATCATCGTCTTGAAATTTTGATCCACCCAGTGCCTCTTTCAGCGGTCTAAAGAGATGATATTCACATGGTGATAAATCCGGACTATATGCTGGATGTGAAAAAACCTCCCAATGCATTTTTTCGAGGACATTTGTAGTCAATTGGGCAGTATGCGGGCGAGCGTTATCATACAACAGAATGACACTCCTGATTGAACGATTTCTTCTTTTTGAACGAAATGCAAGCTTCACTTTTTGAGTAAGCAAGTCAGAATAATAAAGGGCATTCACGGTACGTTGTTCTCTCAAAAAATCGGTCAAACACCCTCACTGTCCCTAAAGACGGTGGCCATTACTTTACCGGACGAACGCACAATATAGGCTTTTTCGGTTTAGGGGAGTTTGGGTGGCGCCACTCTAGACTTGCTCGTTTGGTTCTGGCGTAAAATGGTGTGTCCAGGTTTCGTCGCAGGTGAGTAAAATTTAAAAATGCATCACCTTCATTTTCGTATCGCCTGAGAAGCTCAGTACAGACTTTAACTCGTTGCTGTTTTTGTTCCATAGTCAGCAACCTGGGTACCCATCTTGCGCAAACTTTTCGGTAATAATAATAATACTAATAATAATCTTTATTTACCCAACAGCAGGCCAATTTCAGGGTAAAATTAATATCAAAATAATAGAATAAGTATTACAATAAACAAAACAAAATTAAGATAAGTTTAGAGATACGAGTACATAGGTGAATATATCTTCATACAATTTGTCAGCATTGAAGTACATTAGGTGAACAGGTGAACGCTGCAAAATAACTGTACGTGCGACGGGTAGGCGAAACGATCCGTCTGGAAACTAAAGAGGGTAGCAAATGACACTCTAGCATCTCTGTCTGGATAAATATTGTCTATTTTAAATGAAACATATTTCAGGAATCTTCTATGAATGCGATCCAATTGCGTATTTTGACTTTCATAAGAAGGATACCAGATAAGACTAGCGTACTCTAATTTACTTACAACAAACGCAAAATATAAAGATTTTAAGGTGGTTATATCATGGAACATTCTGCATATACGAATAATGAGTCCTAAGGTTTTACTGGCAGATGAACATATATTAACAATATGCTCATTGAAGTTGAGATTTGAAGTGAATGTAACACCTAAATGCAGATGGTTATGTATGATTTCGTCGACGCTACCAACACTAATGTGTACTGTTTGTGAAAGGTCAAGGACAGAAATTCATCTATTGGCAAGAATAAGGTCGTTTATCAGATCAATGTTGGTTTGTGTTGTCGAAGTTTTCGGACGTCTCGTGTACGTCAAATTTTCGACCGTTGTGCGCCCATCCTTAAACTTCTTACACCATTCAAACACCTGGGTTTTTGATAAGGTGGATTCACCATACTGTGCTTGAAGTCTTTGCAAAATATCACTTGGTTTGGCACCCTCATTCACAAGAAATCTAATTATTATGCGTTGCGCAACGGAAATATGAACAGCACGCACTTTAGAATTCTATCAAATGATGCATTTGTTTTCGCTTTTCGCCGCAAAGCGAAAATTTAGTAGCGCGTGTGTCAAAATATTCGCTTGCAAGCGTACGACTCGAGGCGAAAGTATTAAACTAACGTCCCAATTCAATTCAAAGACAATTTATATATAATTTATAAATTTATTATATACAATCGTCAAAATATTTTCTATGTTAATAGTATAAAACCCGAAAATTCCTGAAACGGAAAGCTAATATAGAATTCGAAATTGCATGCTACCAAGATTCGTAAAAGTAAAATCGCATTCGCCTGTTTTCTATAATAGAATTCTAAAGTGCGTGCTGCCACTTCTGTCATTTTGACAATTACTAAATAAAAACAATTGAAGTGACGATGGCATTATGCACGCCTTCTAGATACCCCATTGCAAGAATCTTAAGAAGGAATTGCCGCTAGGGTCATTCGTTTGATTCTGAGAATATAATTCCGGGTCATATCTGAATTCTCGTATATTTTTTTATTTTTCCGAATAAATATTTTTATTTCTTCGTGAAACGTTACTAATATTTTTTTTTTCAAATTACGCGATGAGAAAAATCTGATTTTTCGACGCTGCAGATGTCATACTCATCTTGTAATAATTTAATATATTTCTATGATATAAAATAGGCATTCATTATTGACAACAACACATTCACGAATGAATATGTAATTTTTCGTATATGCGTCAGTATAATATTGTTATTGTTTGTGCCAAGAACTTTGTTTTTCTTCAAATCGTTTTTGCAATGCCATTCAAACTTTGTTGTGCAATGTTTATGATAAAAAAAGTTGCCGTCATTTTTATGATTTTCAATTCTTTCCAGCATGTCTATGTTGTTATACTGTGTGGCAACGGCCTGGATATATTTCATAAAAGTCTCGGTTCCTTTTGTCAAATGTTAAATTTCCCGCAAATAGTACAGGTGGATGTATTTTCTTCAACAATCGATTCTTCAGTGACCGTATTATCATCAGCTTGTGGATCGTCCTCCAGTTCTTCCCTCTAGTATAACAAGTTCAAAACTTGGATATTCGCAAATTGCGAATTTCTCTGTGAAACAAATACACAAAATAAATTACAAAGTTACGTTTAGTTCCATTAGTTTACGAACATCTGAGTCAACTTTCATGAAGCCATCGTCAGAAGTCGGTCAGCACAACAAGTAACCACAGACGCGTTTCGCACTTATTGGTGCTCATCAGTGTGGTGTAAACTGTGGTCTCTGTCCGGTCCAGAATGAGTGGACTCTTGGAGCAGAGACAATGACTCGTTGTGCTGGCGGTGATTTTATGTTTTATGATCATCTATAATAGTAAAAGGCCTGTAGAGGTATGTTAGTACCATCAGAGCCCTCTACCGAGACTCAGATGTTCGTAAACTAGTGGAAATAAACGTAACTTTGTAATTTATTTCGTGTATTTGTTTCACAGAGAAATTCGCAATTTGCTTTTGCAGTTTGACGGTAGTCAAAATATTTCTCCAAACCTATGCGAGATATAAATATATAATTTAATATTACCAAGAAAAAATTAAAAAAAATAATATTTAGAATATTTTTTTTTCAAGAATCTGCTACTTTCGGTTGTCCAATTATTACCAAAACTTTTTCAGCTCTTCCCATTAATGTCCGATTGGGAAATACGTAGTTAAACAAATATAAAGTCTTGTAGTTTTTGAGTAATCGTCCTTTCAACGTCCCACACACATACACACACATATACATCCACACACACACATACACATATACATCCGCACACACACACACACACACACACACACACACAGACAGACATCATCATAAAAATGTTAAAATCGGATTGTAAACACCTTAAAACGTGTTTATTCATTAAAATCTGGATATGCGATTTTTAGCATGAATCCAATACCTCTCTTAGCGAGAGGTAAAAATAGAACGAACTGACAAGAGCGCTTGAAGGTCAAGAAATGAGGAAAAATTAGCGAAACATCGAGTAAAACTATTGAATATTTTAATTTAAATGTGCATTTCATAAACTGAATGTGTGTTTGTTGATCTAAATGTGTATACATTTCTGTTGTTTATCTGAATGTATGCTTGGAACCGACTCTCTTTAACGAAGTATTGCATACATATTTTTTTCTTACTTCGCTTTTGACATAGTTGCACCTTCATCAAAAAAATTGCCGATTTCATTGCTCGGATCAGGTGACGTTGAACTATGTACGACATTCTCCTGAGAAACAGTACAATCCTTTGGTACCTTCATAGCCGTAATTTTTTTGTAGCACATTGAATGGTATCCTATGTCCGTATCTACACCAAGTGGCGACTTGATGTTGGAGTAAATGGATTTCCTCCCAGAATGCTTCTTACTCCGATATTCAGCTACTTCGTTACACTTTTTACCTCTCGCTAAGAGAGGTATTGGATTCATGCTAAAAATCGCATATCCAGATTTTAATAATTAAGCACGTTTTATACAATCCGATTTTAATATTTTTACGACGATGTCTGTGTGTGTGTGTGTATGTATGTGAATATATGTGTGTGTGGATGTATGTGTGTGTGTATGTGTGTGGGGGGGGGGGGACGTTGGAAGGCCGATTTCTCAAAAACTATAATACTTAATATCTGTTTAACTACGTATTTCCCTATCGGACATTACTGTGAAGAACTGAAAAGGTTTTGGTAATAAGTGGACAACCGGAAGTAGCAGATTCTTAAAAAAAATCTAAATATTATTTTTTGATAAATTTTGTTCTTGCTAGTATCTGATTCATATAAATATTTTATAATATCTTTTATAGATTTAGAGATACAGAAATATAAGGTATATAATAATCTGTTGTAATAAAACTCACAACACAAATAATATCATGGAAACCAATTAAAAACAGAAAAAGTTTGTAACTGACAGATAAATGTCAATGTCAAAAATCCAGTACATGCATTATATTATTTCTTATTGTATTAATAATTAAATATTGAAAATTATAGGTATAGTACATATACCCTTCAAAAATATTTCCAATCCCGACAATAAATTGGAAATATTTCGAATAATTAGAAAATTTCTTCATAGAATGGATTTAAAATTTAAAAATCTGATCCGTCAATCCTGTGTATTATATATAAATTCCATACATAATTTTTTTTGCAAAAGATTATAAATTTCCGGAAAATTATTTCATAAATAAACTATGCAGATTGTACTTGACGATAACATCTTCTTCTTTCGCTTTTTCCATTCGTTAGGGGTCGCTATGTTTTATTTTCTTCTTCCACTCATTTCTGTTTTGCGTGTCGTCCTCATTTAGTTCCTTTTCTCTCAAGTCTTTCGCAATTTCTTCCATCTTATCTTTGGTCTTCCACTTTCTTTTACTAAGCTATTCATTCTTCTTCCAATATATTTTTCATCTCTCCTCATGACATGTTCAAACCAATGTAATCGTCTGTCTTGTATCTGTCCGTGTCTTCCCCAATATGATATTAATTAATGATATTAATAAATAAAAATCGAACCACAGTTAATACATCAGAGACAATCTGTAATTATTATAAATCGATTTAAATATTCTTTAATGATATCTAACAGCGTTTTTTTCAAAAAAAAAAACTTAAAACCTTTAAATGAGTGTACTTTCAGTTGACCAATTATAACCCAAATCTAATCAAGTCTACATATGGATATAAGGAAAAGGAAAATATGAAAACAATGCGTCAAAAATGAATAAGTAAAACAACAATAACCTCATCTAACGCATAAAATTCTCCCCGAGTTTCCCAAGAGTGATTTTTGCGCGTTAGGTGACGTTATTGTTAGTAATTGTTCAACAATAAGTATTGTAGATTAATCATTATAGCCGGTGATTATGTATAATCCCCGATTTATCATGTTACCCGTAACATATAGGTACATATAATACTATAGTATTTGTTTCAAGATATATTTTATATGTCAACTAAAAAATAAAAAAGTCATTATACTGCAACCGAAATCAAATCACATTTATAATTTTCTATAAACTATTACAGATCAGATTGTATCATATTTTCGAATAGATAACAATCAGACGATATAATTAAAGAGAGCAAGAAAGCAACAATTGTTTAAACACTAGTTTCTCAATAAAACATAATTTCAAGGAAAATTGATTTCCCATGATCAATATCTGTAACATGATTTCCCAGGTCCACACGGCAAAGTGTTTAATGTGTAAATGGAAAATCCATGATGATATCTTATCATAAACAGTGCGGTTTCCTGACAACATAATAACAGTTGACGACAAAATACTTGTTACATTTTGACTTTATTCTTGTTGTGCACATGTATCTCACATAATCAAACATGAAATTTTTAATTACTTTAATTATTATTTGTTTTCTTTGTGCTAAAAGTTTACAAACTGGAGAATCATCAAGTATCAAAAGCTTTTCGAAATATAATTCAATAGCTCATAGTCGCATAAGTCGAGGTAAGTTAAATGATTAAATGGGGTATGTAACCATAATTTCAATACAGGGTGAGTCTGGAAAGAGGCTCTCCCCTTGACATTTTACCTTCCGTCACCTATAGGTAAAGGAGGTATTGTCTTTAGTCAACAAAATCGATTATTAGTTTGTAATGAATAAGTACGTGTTAGAGTACCTACAATACGAATTTACTGTTTTTACCTCTCGCTAAGAGAGGTATTGCATACGTGCTAAAAATCGCATATCCAGATTTTATTGAATAAGCACGTTTTAAGGTCCCTACAATCCGATTTTAACATTTTTACGATGATGTCTGTGTGTGTGTGTATGTATGTGTGTATGTGGGATGTTGGAAGGACGATTACTCAAAAACTATAAGACTTTATATTTGTTTAACTACGTATTTCCCAATCGGACATTCATGGGAAGATCTGAAAAGGTTTTGGTAACAATTGGACAACCGGAAGTAGAAGATTCTTGAAAAAAAATATTTTTTGTTGAAAATTTTTCTTGGTAGTATTAAAGAAAATTAAATTCTCTATTTGATACATTCAAATATTTTATTATATATTTTATAGATTTAGAGATAAAAGAAATATAATATATAAAATAATGTTGTAATAAATTTTACAGCCGATAAAATGCCATGGAAAAGACTTTTCTGGGAAGTACATACATTATATTATTTCTTAAAGTATTTATAGTTAAATATTTAATATTAGGTATATTTCACATACCCTTCAGAAATACTGTTACTCCCGACAATGATTTGGAAACATTTCGAAAAATTAGAGTATGACAAAATTTCTTCATATAATCAATTTAAATTTAAAAATCTGTTGTGGCCAGCACAATACCTCTCGCCACTTCCTTTTTTTGGTTACATAAGTATAGGGCGCGAACAGTAATGTTACATTTTTGGGCTTCACAAGCAGATGTGTGGGCCCGTTTCACAATGATAATTAGTAATTATGTACATAGATGTCAAATGTTAGAATTTTTCATTAAAATTTTTAAGATTTTCTAAATTTACGTCAATTTATCACCAGGAGTTTAAAATTTACTTGTATGCCTTAGATATTTAACATTTAATTCTGCTCCACATGGAATTGGAAAATCACTAAATTTAGAATGAGAAATTTATACATAATTACTAGCTATCATTCTGACATGGGCCTCCATATCTGCTTGTCAAGGCCAACAAAATCATATGACTGCTCGCTCCCTATTGTATTTAACATTTCTTGTATACTCTATACCAAAAATTCTACTTACGCATATATCTATTCCATATATATTTAGATTGTTTAATTTTAAATTCATTTTTGATGAAGAAATTTTGTCCTCTTCTAATTTTTCGAAATGTTTCCAATTCTATTAATACATTAAGAAATAATATAATGTATGTACTTCCCAGAAAAACTCTTCAGTAATGTCTTCGGATTTCTGACACTGAATTTATCTGTCAGTTACAAAAAAAATAAATTTTCAACTATTTTCCATGGCCATTCTTTCGGCTGTAAAATTTATTATAACAGATTATTTTACATATTATATTTCTTTTATCTCTAAATCTATAGAATATATTATAAAATATTTAAATGTATCAGAAAGAAAATTTATTTTTCTTTAATATTATCAAGAAAAAATTTCAAAAAATATTATTTAGAAGTTTTTTTTTCAAGAATCTTCTACTTCCGGTTGTTCAATTGTTACCAAAACCTTTTCAGATCTTCCCATGAATGTCCGATTGGGAAATACGTAGTTAAACAAATTTAAAGTCTTATAGTTTTTGAGTAATCGTCCTTCCAACATCCTACATACACACACACACACATACATCCACACACACACACAGACATCATCGTAAAAATGTTAAAATCGGATTGTAGGGACCTTAAAACGTGCTTATTCAATAAAATCTGGATATGCGATTTTTAGCATGAATCCAATACCTCTCTTAGCGAGAGGTAAAAAATCTTAATATAAAGTTTAGATATAAGTAGAATTTTTGGTGTAGAGTGTAGGTATACAAGAAATGTTAAATACATTAGGGCGCGAGCAGTCATGTGACTTTGTTGGCCTTAAGAAGCACATATGTCAGAATGATAGCTAGTAATTATGTATATAGATGTCAAATATAATTTCTCATTCTAAATTTAGTGATTTTTCAAATCCATGTGGTTTATTTTCCTCGACAAGTAAATTCCACACTCCTGGTGACAAATTAACTACGTGAATTTAAAAATGTTGAAATTTTTAATGAAAAATTCTGACATTTGACATCTATGTACATAATTACTAATTATCATTCTAAAACAGGCCCCCAGATCTGCTTGTCAAGGCCAACAATGTAACATGACTGTTCGCGCCCTATACTTATGTAACTATAAAAAGGAAGTGGCGAGAGGTATTGTGCTGGCCAAAACAGATTTTTTACGATGATGTCTGTATGTGTGTGTTTGTGTGTCTGTGTGTGTGTATGTGTCTGTGTGTGTGTGTATGCAGGGCCATATTATCCAATAGGCTGACAAGGCTAAAGCCAAGGGCGCCGTAAAGGAAATAGGCGCCAACCCAATCTAGTTTTTCTTTTTCATTCTAATTTGTAATTCATTTTACGCTTATGTCAGCTTTATTCAAATAAAGTAAATATTTTTTTCCTTGGTCGTTTTATGTAGGGTAAGTAAAATAAAGAAAACAAAACAATATCACAATGAAACCGTATCGCCTAGCACAGCCACTGAGTGCTCCTAACTTCACATCAAAATCAAAATTATAGCATTTCTTTCGCATTTTTATGATAAATTCTAACATGTTGGATATTAATTTTAGAATATACCTTCCTGTTACAAACTATACGCGAGAAAGGTTGTCTCCACAACAAAAGAAGTAAATTTTACATAATTCTTTAACGAATGACAAAATTCTGATCTCTCTTATTATCTATAGAATCAGAAGTTTTAAACGTTAAATGTAGAAAAATCATCTAATTAATATTATGTTTAGTGTTTTCAGAAATACATACAAATTTTTAAAATATAGTTAATTTTAAGTACCTACAAATTATTGCGTAGTGTATATGTGTGTGTGACAAAAATTTCTCCTTCGATAACTCAAATACTACAATTCCAAAAAATATAATTCTTTCATATTCCTCTTTCCTACGTCCATATGAAGAGTTGATTATATTTTGATTATGATTGGTTAACCAAAAGTATCCTAATTTGAATATTTTAACAGTTTTTCTTTAAAAAACGCTGTTAAATATATTTTTTTGACCTTTTATATTATAAATAAAAGAATATGTTATTCTCTATTCGATTTAATTATATGTTTTCTTCATATTCAATGAATTTAGAGATAAAGAATTATAAATAAATATCTTGCAACCTAATGCTGCTAAAAGCTGCACCTTGGAAACAGAATATTCAATTATTACTAATTGACAGATGTCAGTGTGAAATGATTTTATTGAAAATATAAAAATATAAAATAATTTAAAGTGGCAAAAACAAATCACATAACGTAACAAAACAGATTATAGCTATAAGCCAATTCAGCAGATTATTATAGGTTTGTTCATAGAACATATTTCCAACGGTTGGAGTTTGAGTTTGAGTGCGCATGCGTGGTTTTAAACTGGTTGCAAATCAAACTGTTTGAATTCTTCTGTGAACAGCATTATGTCACTTAAATTTTTAAAATGAATAATAAATGTCTCTGCTTAATTTTGGTAGTAAATATATCGATATTATCGATCACTGTAGTGACACTTGTCAGTGAGTCAGTCTTTTATTATTTTATTACATTAATTTACAATGATTTACTTACCGTAAAATATTTATTTTACTAATTTATTTTATTTGTAAGTATATAACCAAACATTAAATGAAATCAAAACCTGTAATCAAAACAAACACAAATAATGTCTTGTCAAAACAGTGTAAGTGCGCATGCCTCAAATTTAAAATTTCCTCCCGAGTTGGAAATTATTCTGATAGTTGGCAACCGATCAGCAACCAGTCAGAATGATTCTATGAACATTGAACTAATAATTAGAGTTGGAAATTTGCGACTCTGCGAACACTTTTATGTAACTGCGCATGCCTCTGACGGTTGCTAACGGTTTCAAACCGTTCTATGAACAAACCTTATGTTTTTACTTTCTACTTAACTAATATAAATCTAAAAATGTTAATTTGTCACCAGGAGTGTGGAATTTACTTGTCGAGGAAAATAAACCACATGGAATTGGAAAATCACTAAATGTAGAATGAAAAATTATGATATTTAACATGTATGTACATTATTACTAGCTATCAGTCTGACAATTTCCCCGATCTGTTGTCATTGCTCTGCACACGTCATTGTTTATCAGTTCTTCGTCTTACTCGCTTTGTTTATCATTGACGTCATTCGTCTTCCTTGTTCTTCTCGATTGTGACGTCGTTCCTGTCTACCTATTTGTGTTCAAAGAATAAATAAATAAATTAAATATATCATCACTACATAGTACTCATTACTGGGTGTGCCAATCTGCTGTGTACACAGATCTCAGTAATGGTGATATATTTGTACCTCTTAACGTTTACTAGGCGTCACCACTGGCACTAAAAGAAGTCAATTAATTTGCAGATTTAATCCAAATTATGTATGAACGTTAAATAAGTGACTGTCGTAACGAATAACTTGTATGTTGCATTTTTGAGAGTTATGTTTCAATTTACGTCCTCTACAAGCCAATAAGAAAGAATTAAAAACCTCAAATGATTTTCTACATCTCCAGATATTGACTAAATATAAAGAAATTAAATTAGGCCCAATCTTACAATCTCAGGTTAAAATTTTAACTGCCAGTTAAATGAACAATATTAAATCGGAATATTGACAGCAATAATTATAAATTTGTCATTTAACAGTTCATTTCGTTTCGGTTTTGTTTATTTAAGTAACAGTTAAAATTTTAACTAGAGATTGTAAGGTTGGCCCTTAGACTCATAATTAAATATATATATATATATATATATATATATATATATATATATATATATATATATATATGTATTTATTTAGTTAATCTAGTGTGTAGTAATGGCAGGGCCACGCCAAATTGCGTTGGCACTGAAATACAAAAAAAAATGCCGTCCCTAAAAAGCTAATATTATTTTAACCTTTATATTCGAAATCTTTTTTTAAAACCTCGTCGTTTATTTACCTTGATCAAATTTACTGGAAAATTATAATATTATATATACAGGGTGTTAATAAAAAAACTTTACACACTTTAGCAGGTGATAGTAGAGATGAAAACAAGAAAAAAATTCTAATACACTTAGGTCCAATACTCATTGGTTTTTAGAAAATTTATGTATGGAATTTGTACATAATACACAGGATTGACGGAAGGTATTGTGCTAGCCACATCAGATTTAACAACTAAGGACTCTAGGTGTTTACGATCAATTGTAAACAAAGTTGCAGCCGTCGTCGAAGAGACTCACTCACTTGATCTTGTATCTTTCTAGAAACTTGTAATACTAGAGTTATTTTCTTACCGTATCTTTCCGTGTTTTCCTCAACATCTACTTCAACATCCTCATCTCTGCCACATTAATTTACTTTTTATTGATACTGATATCTGTCAATTTGAATTATATGAATATATTAATAGTTTCCATGTTTAGCATAGCTGGCTGAATTATAAAATTTAATTTCTTTAAAATTCTTTAACTCTGTATCTATTGAATATGAAGTATAAAATGTAATCAAATCGTATAGAGAATAATATATTCTTTAAGTTATAATAACGTTAAATGTCAATAAATCAAATTTAACTGTTAAATCTTCAAATGAGGCTACTTCCGGTTCACCAATTATAACCAAAATCTAATCACTTGTTCTTCTGGATGTAAACTTGAGGAATACGAAAAAATTATAATTTTTGGAATCGTGGTATTGAAGTTATGGGATCCGGAACTTTTGTCATACACACACACACAGACACAGACACACAGACATACATACATACAGACATCATCGTAAAAATGGTAAAATCGTATTATAGGGACCCTAAAACATGCTTATACACTAAAAACTCATTATTGAATTTTTTGACCAAAGACAATACCTTCCTTACCTAAAGGTGACGGAAGGTAAAAAGCCGACTTTTACACGCATAAAGAACAAAATTCAGGACTTCACAATAAACGAGACTTTTTTGTAAAGTGCTCTTTAAAAAACGATTATGGAACAGGTTTTACCACAAAAAGGCTCCTTTTCGCTTTAAAGGAGACTTCTATATGATTATGGAACCGGGTGTTAATCCTTATCAAAATAAATTGTTTATTTATTTTTTGTTTTTATTTGCAGGTTCTGCGTTCGACGCCCCGCGTTGTGATCCTTCATTGTGCCATCAAGAAGGAGACGGGGCTCATGTGTGGTCACGTTCTCGATGTTCTTGTTTCTATTGTACATGCACCAAGGGCAGGCCCACCATGCAGACTTGCTTATCTGGCAAACTATTCGATCCCGTTAGCAGAACATGCAAACCAGCTGGTCAAGTGACGGCGTGTCAATAAAGACTTGCTCAAAATTATGTGACAATGACTTATGTTATATTTTAAGATTTATTAAATGGATTATACCTGTTAGGACATAGAACCTTACTTAAATTATTAAATAATATTTTATTTAGTACATATGGCTTTTGTTTTACCATTCATAAAATTAAGTAAAACCACAGTTAACCGAAATAAAGGGGGAACAGCCGTTTCGGATAACGAATTTTTCGGTTAACCCATTAACATCTAAAAATAGCCTATACCGTGAGTATTTTTGAACATGAAACATGGGATTTGTCATATCCATGGTTACGACTTGACATTTGATTGACAGCAATGTATTTGCCTGTCTCATTTAAAATGAAACATAGGGGATGAATTTGACAGAAGTATTATATTTAAATATTGAGCAGTAATATTCCCGTTAATAAAAAATGGCCCAATAATGTAGGTTCCTATTATGCCAGACCAAACGTTAACTTTCTCGGGTCGTTGAGTCCTCGTACTATGATACAAATGTAGATTTTCCCTGGACCAATACCGACAATTTTGTAAATTTACCTCGCCATGTAAATAACAAGTTGCTTCGTCCGTAAAAAGTATATTTTGCAACAAATCTGGATTGTTATTAACGTTTTCAAACATTCTTTCACAAAAATGTATTCTTCGTTCGTATCGTCCATAACTAAGTTCTGGTGATTTTGGAAATGGTATGATCTGTAATGCTCCTTTTTAAATAGTCTGTGTACAGTAGCTTTGTTTACAGCAGTAGCTTGCCCAATCTCTCTTAATGTTAATCTGTTCTTATCTTGTATTAAAGTCAGAATTTCATGTTTATTCCTACTGTTATGTGCAGGCTCTCCTCTAACGGTATTCGCTATTCTTAAAAAATTTGCTGCATTTGGTGTAGACCTGTCAGGAAATGAAGCGCGGAACAAGTCCGACACTTGCCTTAAACTTGGATTAAAATTCGAATAATACCACTTAATAATCTGCACCTTCTCTTCCACAGTATAAACCATTGTATTTCAAATTGGTTTTTTGACATTGACAGAGTAGACAAATGTCAAAATTGTCCCCTATGTTTCATTTTAAATAAGACAGGCAAATACATTGCTGTCAATTAAATCGTAACCATGGATATGACAAACCCCATGTTTCATGTTAAAAAATACTCACGGTATATGTACTAAAATGGGTGTGTAGGGGAAATGAATTTTTATTTTGAAACTATGTGCATTACATATACATATGTAGTTACAGTTTTTAGTTACAGTACAGTATGTACATATGTTTTCAACTTCTTTGATAGCAGCTAATTTATCCGCAATAGAAATCACAACACGCTTCCACTTGGATGGCATCTCACAACAGTACGTAAAAACACACACAAGAAAACTTACGTTCCGCTCTACTATTCATTTGCGAGCCCCATGCGAGCTCCCCTTAGAGTATAGAATACGACTAGAGAGAGCGTAAAGCATAGATGTGGACAGAATTTTTGTCGCCATGAGACGGAAGGGGAATCTCGTGCCCGCCATCTTGGTACGGTCTACATTATAATGTATATAAATGCGCTTTCTTCGGTTTTGTTACAAAAATACAATAATGTAACAGAAAATGAAGCTATTTGTAATTAGTAAGCATTACTTCAGTCAGAAACGTATTCAAATTAATTAAATTTAAATTTGAAAGAACAAAAATATTGTAAAAATCTTCGATTTAAGGAAAATTGCGTTTAAACTTTAATAAAATATTTATAGAAATTAAACTGTTCCAATTTTATGGCAATTGTAATGATTATAGTAGAAACTTACAAAAAGTAAGTACCTAATAGGCAAATAATTTAAGGCTATAAATTTCATTTAAAATATATATTTATGACGTTTACAATAAAAATAAATACGTAGCGAAGTACAAACATATTTATTACGAAAATAAGTTTAACTGTTATAATATAATAAAAGTGAAACCAAAAATATGTACTTCAAATAATTATATTTGTCATACTGGTTTCTAAAGCAACGTTTTTTGAACGATTTATAAAACAAAAATTGAAACATTAAAGTACTAGAACTTTCACACTGAATCATTTATTTATGCGGCATTAAATTGTTCTTCACCTAAGCAGCAATATCCAAAATATCTCGAGGAATGTATTTTTCATCAATTATAACAAATAAAAAACCAGAAAAATTCAATTTCAATCTGTCAAAATTTTTCTAGGATTTTCGAAACTTAACCTACATATACAAAACTCACTGCTATAAATTGCTGCATATTTCTTTTAATAATTTAATAACTAGACACCAGTATAAAATTATGTATTTACCTCAGACGAAAAGTGTCTTTAAAGTACTTACAAGTAATTACGGCCGAGGCCATAAAAAACTTGTTCATACCTTAAAGATTCACTTTTCATCTTACTATTATTCTATTCACGTCTAGTTTCGGATGTATCACGACTATTTTAAATAATGTAATGTACTACAAACTTTTCACACAGAAATAAAACAAATTAAAGAGGATTATTAATGCTAAACAATCAAATAACTAGGGAACGCTTGTATACACTACCCAATGAGGTTCTATACTATAGCATAGAACAGGGGGGGGCCAACCTGCGGCTCGCGAGCCACATGCGGCTCTTTGAAGGTTTATTTGTGGCACTCGATAAATGTACCCGAGTTCCCATTTCATTTATGTGCTATTATATTTTAAAGAAATATTATTTTTTACTGAATTTTGGAAATTTGTACCAGAATCGAAGTATCCTGAATTAAAAAAGGCTGCTTGTCGAATTATTTCAATATTCGGAACTTATGTGAATAATTTTATTCCACTTTAAAATTCGTGATATCCAAACACCGATCAGTATTAACTAACCAGCATCTCAAAGAATTACTGAGAAGTGTTGTCACCAATTATTCACCAAATTTTAAAGAATTATCAAGAGAAGTAAAATAAATGTGTTTAATTTTTAATATTTAAATTCAATACACATATTTTGTACTTTTATTTAATAAATATAATTTTTGTGCAACCGGTCGCGAAATAGGTATTTCGCAGCCGCAATATAGGCCACGAAATTGAATTTCGCGATTGTTTTTATGGCAACGGCCGCGAAATCCATTTCGCGAAATTGAGTAAACAATCACTATGATTTTTTCAAAACTAATTGTTTTGTTTATCAAATGGCAATTCCATAGCTACCTTGAAAGCCAACTTTCAATTTATTGTGAAACTGTTTAAAATTAATAAAATTTGTAATTACATATTTTTTACGGTTGCACAAAAAATATTGTGTACACCTTGTCCGCGAAATCCTTTAGCATCCTCGAGATTGTCTTGCCTCGGCCGCAAGCGGCCTCGGAGACAATTTTTCTCTCAGTACGCTAAAGAGTGATTTCGCGGCCTTGATATACAAATAACTATTCTGTAAAAAAACTTTTCAAGTCTTACAACTTATTACAAATGTGATGATTTAATGGGGATGAGTCAGTTTTGCTACATATTTTTTTTGTTACTTTTGCGTTGTATATATTGCGATGATGGAGATGAAAATAAAACAAATTAAAGAGGATTATTAATGCTAAACAATCAAATAACTATGGAACGCTTGTATACACTACCCAATGAGGTTCTATACTATAGCATAGAACCTCATTGACACTACCAGACCTTACCAAGATGGCCGCCGTACCAATACAAGCTTACCCCGCGTGACATCAGCTTTGAGTGTTTAGGCTCCCTCTATATGTATGTATATTTTATAACTCTATGGAGCTCCCCGTCTCTATAACTCGCCTGTGGATTGAAGGGGGGAAAGAAGCCCGATGTATGTAATTAGTAGTAGCGCCTACCGCTCGCTCGATGGACCCGGAAAGTCAGTGGGGATACATAATCATTCGTGGCACTGATAATCATACTTGGAACTGTTTCGGTTGACCCGAGTTCGGTTAAATGCTTATTGCCAAGCAAGTATGATGAAATGCAGTATTAATAGATATGCAACATCTAAAATTTTTGAACTACCTTTAATATGAGAATAAAATAACTAACTTATGTGGGAATCGTGCTATGATTATGATAGTACAGTAAAATACAAGTTTCGTAAGATGATTTTAGAGCGTGTTTGTTAAGTATCCCTTAACATTCGCTAAAGTGTTTTTTACACTAGCGTATTATATCAACAACTTTTCGATTGCCATTGTCGTTGCTAAATGAAGTACTTTTAAGCACTAATGCTTAAAAATGACAGTTTCATGCGTAAAAGTAATAAAAATTATAAAACACCAGAACTTGAACGCCACCTCCATGTCGCTTGAGCACTGTAATGTCTGCTCCCGAATCAGCCAAAAATGTTGCAGAACACCGCCGAAAGCAATGCCCGGTATATTCTTTTGCATTAGGGAAGCCGAGGAACTCTGCAATTTTTTAAGTATGTCACCTATGGTATATATACCAACAAGATGCGTGCAACACTTAAATTGTCTATAGGTTAGAAAGTTGATTCCATCGATAAACCCTTCAGTTATCGAAAAAAAATCGTGAAATATTCGTTTTAGTATTCGGAATATTAATTTTTATGAAATAGAAGTAGAATTTTCAATATCTACACGCAAAAACGTAAGTTCCTTCAGGCGACATGCCTAGGGTTTCATCAAGTCAAGTAGCTTGATGTTTTTATAAATTACTTGACTTGAAAAACAAGCTTTTCAAAAATTCATTACTTGACTTGACTTGATTTTCTATCGTTACTACTTGACTTGATCAAGCAATTTCAAGCAAATTCAAGCTACTTGATAACAAACCGATTATGTACGAAAACGCGCGAATCAATAGAATAGTGGTACGGCGTGGCGCGCCATATGCTGTGCTTAAAATCTGTGCAGAGGTTTAAAAAAATTACTAAATATTGGAATATATACTAGAATGACCTGAGAATATGTCGACAAAATTTGAAGTCGTAATCATGTTTAGTAAGTTTGTTAACTGTAGACGGTTAAACTATCACACAAAAACCCAAAAAGCTATACTCCATTCGAATTAAGAATAATAATTGGGATTTCAGATTTTGTCCATATATTCTCGGGTTATTCTAGTACATATTCCAATAATGAATAGATTTTTTAAACCTCTTAATATCTCGGAGAAAAATAAAGTTCCAAAATGTGCCAAATCCGAATGTTATTTAATTGGGGAAAAATCAAATGCTTTTAGGCACGGTCAAATATTAAAATTAAGCGGAATCATTGCCAGTATATATTTTTTTTATTTATTTGGAACCACTTTAAGGGCCGGCCCGGTTAAAATTCGACTTGCTTCCTTTTAAGGTCCACCATAATACATATACTATAAATAATTTGTTAATTCGTATATTATACTTTTAAACCTTTTTTTAAAAATTTTAAATTTGAATGTATGATTTATTTTTATGGATAAAAGTATATTTCAAGGTATATTATTGATATTGTTATAAAACATAAGGAACTATATGAAAATGAAATGTAGTCTTAAAGAACTTTTTCTCGTAATTAAAAAAACAACTACTTGATTTTGTCAAGTAATTGAAAAATAACTACTTGATTTTTCAAGTACTTGAAATTTAACTACTTGACTTGACTTGACTTTCGGCTACTATTACTTGACTTGAGCTTGACTTGATTTCACGTCAAGTCAAGTCAAGTAACTTGAATATCAAGTCAAGCCGTGAAACTATAGACATGCCCCATAGATTCCAACAATTAACACAACCTTTGCCAATAAATAATCCTTGTCATTAGCTTCCTTCATGAAACGAATTCTCTTGCTTAGGGAATATTTTGGATTTTTCAGGCCTATATCGGCTAGCTTTTCTTTTTAATAATGCAATAAGATTGGTAAATTTACTGTATACGTAAATGCAATATTCCATTACCTTTTATATACAATTCCGTTCTCTCGCAATGAAACCATTTTTTAACAGAAACGAATCGATACTGTATCATTACCGCTAAAACAATGTAAATACTACTGTAAATAAATCGTTAATGAGTTGACAAAAACCGACAGAGTAGGGCAAACCCCAGCTCATATTTACATCATTTATGCGCAGGACTGAAGTATTCCAAATAAACTTCCCATCGTATAAATTTTGAAGATTAGTCTCATATACCAAGTGCACATCAACAAGCGTGATCTAGTGAGTGCAAAATTATTGCGCGTAGTGAATTAAATAATTAATTAATTTTATTACAATAAAATAATTTTAACATGTTATACGTATCATATTTTAGAGAATATTGTGTTATAATTGAGACTATTTGTTTTCTCTTATTATTTTGCCGTACAAATTTGGCACAGGTAAGTTTGTACAATATTTCATTTTATAAGCATGTCCTAATTAATTTAGAAAAGTATTCAGTGTTGTTTTTACCTTCCGTCACCTCTAGGTAAGGAAGGTATTGTCTTTGGTCAAAAAATTCAATGATGAGTTTTCATTGAATAAGCACGTTTTAGGGTCTTTACAATACGATTTTACTATTTTTACGATGATGTCTGTATGTGTGTGTGTGTGTGTTAGTGTCTGCGTCAGGGACGTAGCCAGGGGTGGGCCAGGGTGGTCCAGGCCCACCCTGCAAAAACTCTGGCCCACCCATTGGCCCACCCGTTTAAAAGTCAAATGAGAGAAAACAGTTCACGCACATTATTTGAACTGCATTTCTCATTCCAAAACAATAATGGCATTTATGGTAAAGAAACAGTAATATTATTTTATTCACAATCATTATAGTTATATGTCGATTCCGAATCTTTTAGAGGTTGGGAAATACGTCATTCCTAACTGCAATGACAATCTCTTGGGTGGGAAATAATATATTTCACTTCCACCCCGCGGGTTGGAAATGTTTATGTAGGGGTTGCCCGTTGCATAGCAAAATTGTTATAGATCCGTATAATAAAGTATGTTTTTACTTTAATTTATGAGTAAGTACATATTAAATTATATGTATAAGTATTATTTTTATTTTTTAAACACATTTTTATAGAAACGGCTTCATTTATTTATCGAATTTCAAAATGCCAAAAAGAAAGTGTGTTTATAAAGAAGACGAATATAAAAAAGAAATGGGAAAACATGCAGCTTCACATCCCTTGAAATATTGTAACTTTCAATTATAAGGCATTTGACCTTGAATGAAAAAAAAATTCGCCTCACCAAAGTTTTGGTACACAAACCGCCACTGGTTTTACAATCCTTTAAAAAAGTCCCAGTTTTTCAATTTATAAATCTGGATACCATAAGTACAAAACTTTTCTTAGTGGCCCACCTAAAAAAATTTTGCCACCCCCTAGTGAATGGGAAAAACTAAAGACGAAGAAGATGTCAGTGTCAAGTGCAATTTGCATAGTTTGTTTATGAAATAAGTTTACTGGAAATATAGGATCTTTTGCAAAAAAAATATGTATAGGGCGCGTGCAGTGACATGACTTTGCTGACTTTGGCAAACAGATATAGGGACCCGTGTCAAAGTGACAGCAATTAATTATGTCCACTGACAAGTGTTATAATTTTTCATTCAAAATTTCATAATTTTCTTATTTCATGTGGTTTGTTTGTTATCAGGAGTATGGAATTCAGTTGCCGAGAAAGGGAATCACATAATACCAAAATTTTAGAATCTTTTGCAAGAAAATTTATGTATGGAATTTGTACATAATACACAGGATTGACGGAAGGTATTGTGCTGGCCACATCAGATTTTTTTATTTAAGTTTAGTGTATTTTTTATATCTGCTTACAGATAAAAAAAATATTAAAATCACCCCAATTCTGTAATAAAGTTAATAATGTCGGCTCCGGTGGCTCAATGGTTAGAGCAACGCTCCTTAGTTATGAGTGCACTCGGGGTTCTGGGATCGAATCCCACTAAAGTATGGATGTTTGTGATGTGAACCCACTCTGTAATTGGGATTTAATCCTGTTGAGGGGTTTAAAAAAATAGTCTTGATAATAATTTTAATATAACATGAAAATGACAGGCTTTACATTTTTGTTTCTATTGGTATTGGTTACATTTTTTAGCAATTTTGTTACAAAATTGGAGTAATCAGTGAATGATAATAAATATTCTATAAAAATAATACATACATACATAAAATCACGCGTGTCCCACTTAGTGGGTTCGCACAAACCCGAAAACAATCAAAAAAATCTGTTGTGGCCAGCACAATACCTTCCGTCAATCCTGTATATAATGTATAAATTCCATACATAATTTTTCTTGCAAAAGATTCTAAATTTCCAGTAAAATTATTTCAGAAACAAACTATTCAAATTGCACTTGACACTGACATCTTCTTCTTTAGCTTTTCCCATTCATTAGGGTCGCTATTTTTGCGTGTCGTTCTCATTCAGTTCCTTTTTTCTCAAGTCTTCCGCAATACAGTCCTTTCATCTTATCTTTGGTCTTCCTCTGTTTCTTCAACCTCCTATTAGTAAAGTATTCATTCTTGTTCCAATATAATTCTTCATTTCTCCTCATGACATTTCAAACCAATGTAATCGTCTTTCGTGTATCTTCCTAGAAACTTGTAACAACTAGAGTTATTTTCTTACCGCATCTTTCCGTGCCTTCCCTAACATCTACTTCAACATCCTCATCTCTGCCACATTAATTTACTTTTTATTGATACTGACATCTGTCAATTTGAATTATATGAATATATTTGTAGTTTCCATGTTTAGCATAGCTGGCTGAATTATAAAATTTAATTTTGTTTCAAATTCTTTAACTCTGTATCTATTGAATATGAAGTATAAAATGTAATCAAATCGTATAGAGTATAGAGAATAATATATTCTTTAAGTTATAATAACGATAAATGTCAATAAATCAAATTTAACTGTTTAATCTTCAAATGAGGCTACTTCCGGTTCATTTGTTCTTCTGGATGTAACCTTGATGAATACGAAAAAAATATTATTTTTGGAATCGTGGTATTGAAGTTGAAGGAACTTCCTCTTGTACCAGTGTTCTTCTTTCTTGAGGATCCTTGTTTCATGCCATTGGATACGGTTAAAGGGAGTCTCCAATAAAATCAAAAGGATTGCCAGCAAGTTCAATATGACAACCAGATTTCAAACAACAACCACAATCAAGAACATCCTATCAACAACAAAACCAGAACAGTCACCAAAACTACAAACAGGCAGATAACAGGTGGATTATGAATGCGGAAAAACACATATAAGAGAAACAAAACGACCGTTGGATATCAGAATTAAGGAACATAGTCGACACACTGAGAGAGGAAAAACATCAAAAAACGGACTTGCAGACCATGCGTGGGAGGGAGCAAGGATCCACAAGAAAGAATAACAGTGGTACAAGAGGAAGTTCAAAGAAGCTGCCATCATACAGAAGAACAAAAAAAAAACAGTCTTCAGCCAGCCGAGTGTGAAAATTCGACCAATCTGGGGGAAACACATTACATTAGACTCCAGCCTAACTATTGGGATTTAAAAATAAATCTTAAAGGTACTTAAAACTAAAAATGGGCTTAGCGATACGATATATCGATATTCGATACAGTGCGGATGAAATTAATTAAGGAAAACTGCTATATGGATACCACTTTTAAGTATCGATGTCTATATCGAGATCAAATAACAATAAAAGTGATATATGAGTAGATTGTAATTTAAAAATACATAAATTTTTGGCAATGCGTAACTGCAAAGAAAAAAAAACTGTTGTGGCCAGCACAATACCTTCCGTCAATCCTGTGTAATATATATAAATTCCATACATAAATTTTCTTGCAAGATTCTAAATTTCCAGTAAAATTATTTCATAAACAAACTATACAAATTGCACTTCACACTAACATCTTCTTCTTCATTATCTTTTCCCATTCGTTAGGGGTCGCTATTTTATATTTTCTTCTTACACTCATTTCTGTTTTACATGTCGTTCTCATTCAGTACCTTTTCTCTCAAGTCTTCCACAATACAGTCCTTCCATCTTATCTTTGGTCTTCCTCTGTTTGTTCAACCTTCTATTACTAAGCTATTCATTCTTCATCCAATATATTCTTCATTACTCCTCATGACATTTTGAAACCAATATAATCATCTCGCTTGTATCTTTCTGGAAACTTGTAACACTAGAGTTATTTCCTTACCTATCTTGTTTTGAACTCGTATTATGGGTTTGGGCTCGTATTTGTACGTTATATTTACACTCTTCATTATATCTTGTATAAATTTAGAAATAAAAACGTAAAATAAATTTATTGTAATAAATATCAATGCCTACCCTTAGAAACCAGCAAAAATGGAATGTTTTTAAATGCCAGTGTCAAAAACAAGAAGCCTAATACGGGGATTTTTTTTAGTAGAATTATGAACAAATCTCTTGCATGAATTATTATACACGATATTTCTGTCAAAGATATTAGCAGGAGATAGTATGCTGGTTCCAATATAGGTTTCTAACAACAGCAAAAAAAACTTGTTTGTATTGATTTTAAATGCATCAGTACATAAATATTTGTAATAGTATTTACTGTATCTTATATTAACTTTAAACTAAAGTAGCACTAATAAAATCTAAGAAAAAATTATAACGGAAAGAAAAGGCTAAATATTTGTGTTAGTATATCCTGGAAATATTAAAAACTTTTAGTGTATCTTATACATATGCACGTTATGTATTCAAACATATGTGTGAACGTGAACTTTCTGTGTTATAAAAATAAAATTATCTTATAAATAAACAATATATGTTATTATAAAATAAAATTTTAGAAAATAATTGATAAGATATAAACAAAATTTCATCTGCGCTCGTGAGTTAAGAACAACTTAGCGCATTCAAATTATTATGAACACACTATTTTTCATTACCATACTCAGGGCCGGTTTCATAAAAGTCCAGCTACCAAATTAAATTTAATTATATGACCAAATTCGAATCAGTTTTCATGTTCTTGATATTGAAATCATTGTAAAAAAATCTGATGTGGCCAGCACAATACCTTCCGTCAATCCTGTGTATTATGTACAAATTCCATACATAAATTTTCTTGCAAAAGATTCTAAATTTTTGGTATTTTATGATTCCCTTTCTCGGCAACGGAATTCCATACTCCTGACAACCAACATATCACATGAAATAAGAAAATCATGAAATTTTGAATGAAAAATTATGACACTTGTCAGTTATGGACATAATTAATTGCTATCATTTTGATACGGGTCCCCATATCTGCCTGCCAAAGGCAGCAAAGTCATGTCACTGCACGCGCCCTATACATAATCCTATATTCCCAGTAATTTCAAACAAACTATGCAAATTTCACTTGACACTGACATCTTTTTCTTCTTTAGTTTTCCCATTCGTTAGGGGGTCGCTATTTTTTATTTTCTTCTTCCACTCATTTTTGTTTTGCGTGTGGTCCTCATTCAGTTCCTTTTCTCACAAGTATTCTACAATACAGTCTTTTCATCTTATATTTGGTCTTCCTATGTTTCTTCCACCTTCTATTAATTTATTCATCTCTCCTCATGACATGTTCAATCCAATGTAATCGACTCTATTATATCTAAAAACTTCTAACACTAGAGTTACTTCTTTCATTCAATTGCTTGCTTTTTATTGATACTGACATCTGTCAATTTGAATTACCTGAATATATTAGCAGTTTCCATGGTTATCTTAGCATAGCTGGCTGAATTATGAAATTTATACGAATTTTTTATCTTTATTATTCTTTAACTCTATATCTGTTGAATATGAAATATAAAATGCAATCAAATCGTATAGAGAATAATATATTCTTTAAGTTATAATAACATTTAACTGAGTTTTTCAAGAAAAACTGTTAAAATCTTCAAATGAGGGTACTTTCGGTTTACCAATTATAACCAAAATCTAAACATGTCTACATATGGTTGTAAGGAAGAGGAATACGCAAGAATTGTAATTTTTGGAATTCTAGTATTGGAGATATCGTTGACGGAACCGCGGTCACATACACACACACATACTCACACACGCACATAAAAATAGTAAAATCGTATTGCAAAGACCCTAAAACGTGCTTATTCAATGAAAACTCACCACCGAATTTTTTGACCAAAGACAATACCTTCCTTACCTATAGGTGACGGAAGGTAAAACATATATTTTATGATATACAGGATGGGGACCGGCACAGCCGAACATAGGACTTTAACATATAAAATCAGATTTTCCTAATTTCTTGCGTCCGTAATTATTTTAGGAAAAAAGCTTCAAATAAAAGTTGTAGAGCATCTGATCAATAAACAAAATTAATATTGTATAGTCATGGAATTAAGACAAAATAAATAACAAATGTCTAACGGTTTTTCTGTCATGCTAGGGTAATTTATTTTTATTAGGTATTATTTCTAGTTTCTATTCCATCAACAATTATCTGTTAATTTAAACTGATATTTGTTCAATTGAACATAAATTACATAATAAAATTAATTAACTTAGCTTGACTGATAAACCGTTAACATTTGTTAATTTATTGATCCAAATTTCAAATTCAAAATTTCATACCTAATATCTGCCGTTATAAAGCACATAAAACTAATTTTGTTTACTTATTCAGATGGCCTACAACTTTTATTTGAAGCTTTTTTACCTAAAATAATTAGGGGAGCAGTAAATAAGTAAAGTCTTATTTTACATGTTAAAATCCTATGTTCGGGGTCACCACCATGTAAAATAATACTGAAATAACATTTATTACAAACCATTTTTTACCTTCCGTCACCTCTAGGTAAGGAAGGTATTGTCTTTGGTCAAAAAATTCGGTGGTGAGTTTTCATTGAATAAGCACGTTTTAGGGTCTTTACAATACGATTTTACTATTTTTACGATGATGTCTGTATGTGTGTGTGTTCGTGTGTGCGTGTGTGTGTATGTGTGTGTGTGTCCCCGCCTTTTCGGACACGATATCTCCAATACTAGAATTCCAAAAATTACAATTCTTGCGTATTCCTCTTCCTTACAACCATATGCAGACCTGTTTAGATTTTGGTTATAATTGGTCAACCGGAAGTACCCTCATTTGAAGATTTTAACAGTTTTTCTTGGAAAACTCAGTTAAATGTTATTATAACTTAAAGAATATATTATTGTCTATACGATTTGATTGCATTTTATATTTGATATTCAACAAATATAGAGTTAAAGAAGAATAACGATAATAAATTTTATATAAATTTCATAATTCAGCCAGCTATGCTAACTTAACCATGGAAACTGCTAACATATTCAGGTAATTCAAATTGACAGATGTCAGTATCAATAAAATGAAATCAATGAAAGAATAAGGGAAGTAACTCTAGTGTTAGAAGTTTCTAGATATAAGAGAGACGATTACATATTGGTTTGAACATGTCATGAGGAGAGATGAATATATTAATAGAAGGTGGAAGAAACATAGGAAGACCAAATATAAGATGAAAAGACTGTATTGTAGAAGACTTGAGAGAAAAGGAACTGAATGAGGACGATACGCAAAACGAAAATGAGTGGAAGAAGAAAATAAAAAATAGCGAGCCCCTAACTAATGGGAAAAACTAAAGACGAAGATGTCAGTGTCAAGTGCAATTTGCATAGTTTGTTAATGAAATAACTTTACTGGAAATATTGGATCTTTTGCAAGAAAATTTATGTATGGGGCGCGTGCAGTAACATGACTTTGACCCGTGTCAAAATGACAGTAATTAATTATGTCCATAACTGACAAGTGTTATAATTTTTCAATCAAAATTTCATAATTTTCTTATTTCATGTGGTTTGTTTGTTATCAGGAGTATGGAATTCAGTTGCCGAGAAAGGGAATCACATAATACCAAAAATTTATAATCTTTTGCAAGAAAATTTATGTATGGAACTTGTACATAATACACAGGATTGACGGAAGGTATTGTGCTGGCCACATCAGATTTTTTAGTGTTATTATATAGTTTATGAAATATACATATAATCTGGACGTTGGAAACCAAACCATTCTATAAAAATATTTCTGATAATATTTTGAACTCTTTGACAAATAATAGTTTTCATATTTACTCTATATTTATATCTTGTGCTGTAATACTCATTTATCATTTTTATATCAAATACTTCACATCGGATTATTACAGATTACAAAATTAATATTGGGACCATATGTTCTTTGTTGTTTCTATCTATAGATATCATATATTTTAAATTAGATATAATAACTAACAATTCAGTAGAAATTAAGTCAAATATTTATTGACTTATCTAGACTTCTAAATTAATTATTTTAGTCAGCTTAGCATAAGACACTCACTATATCTTTCTATACGGGCATTCTTAAATGAGTTGTTTTATTAAAATTTAACGTCTTTCGTGTTCTTAAATAGCATATTAAAAACAAGTTTCATAAGGCAATTAGCGATAACAGACCTTATGAAACATCCTTTTTATAGTACTTTTTCTATTAGGATAAATTTATAATTTAAAGTTATTATTCATCTGTCAGTTTTTAAAGCAGTCATACCACCTCTAGAAAAGGATAAGGACCAAAAACAGCGCGTTTATAGATCTTCTTAACGACATGTTTTAAGTGCGTTTATAGACTCATCATAAAAGACAGCGAAATAGAAAATAGTTATTTGTGTACCATGTGCGCGAAATAAATGTTTAGTGTACGAAGGTATTTTTACCTCTTGCTAAGAGAGGTATTGGATTCATGCTAAAAATCGCATATCCAGATTTTATTGAATAAGCACGTTTTAAGGTCCCTACAATCCGATTTTAACATTTTTACGATGATGTCTGTGTGTGTGTGTGTGTGTGTGTGTGTGTGTGTATGTGGGATGTTGGAAGGACGATTGCTCAAAAACTATAAGACTTAAAATTTGTTTAACTACGTATTTCCCAATCGGACATTCATGGCAAGATCTGAAAAGGTTTTGATAACAATTGGACAACCGGAAGTAGCAGATTCTTGAAAAAAAATCTTCTAAATATTATTTTTTGAATTTTTTTTTTTGGTAATATTAAAGAAAATTAAATTCTGTATCTGATACATTTAAATATTTTATTATATATTCTATAGATTTAGAGATAAAAGAAATATAATATATAAAATAATATGTTGTAATAAATTTTACAGCCGAAAGAATGCCATGGAAAATAGTTGAAAATTTAAATTGTTTGTAATTGAAAGATAAACGTCAGTGTCAGAAATCCGGAGATATTACTGAAGACTTCTTCTGGGAAGTACATACATTATTTTATTTCTTAATGTATTAATAGTTAAATATATAATATTATAGGTAAATTACACATGCCCTTCAGAAATACTGTTACTCCCGACAAAGAATTGGAAACATCTCGAAAAATTAGAAAAGTAGGATAAAATTTCTTCATAGAATGAATTTAAAATGAAACAATCTAAATATAAGGAATAGATAATATGTAAGTACGTAGAATATTTGGTGTAGAGTGTAGGTATACAAGAAATGTTAAATACATTAGGGCGCGAGCAGTCATGTGATTTTGTTGGCCTTGACAAGCAGATACGGGGGCCCATGTCAGAATGATAGCTAGTAATTATGTATATAGATGTGAAGTATCATAATTTCTCATTCTAAATTTAGTGATTTTCCAATTCCATGTGGTTTGTTTACCTCGACAAGTAAATTCCACACTCCTGGTGACAAATTAACTACGTGTATTTAGAAAATCTTGAAATTCTAAATGAAAAATTAACAATTGACATCCATGTACATAATTACTAATTATCTTTCTGAAACGGGCTCCCACATCTGCTTCTCAAGGCCAACAATGTAACATGACTGTTTGCGCCCTATACTTATGTAACCAAAAAAGGAAGTGGCGAGAGGTATTGTGCTGGCCACAACAGATTTTTTACGAGGCGTCACACGCGCACACGAACACGCGCACGCACACACACACACACACACACACACACACACGCACGCACACGCACATAGACATCATCGTGAAAATGTTAAAATTGGATTATAGGGACCTTAAAACGTGGTCATTTACCAAAATCCCGATATGCGACTTTTCGCACGATCCCTATACCCCCCCTCCCCTTACCAAGGGTAGCGGGAGGTAAAAATAAATTTATAATTTAATAAAAATTGTCAGCATAATTTTGCTGTTCTCACAGTATGAGACGTACCTATGTAGTATCTAGTAAGTATAGTATAATAATAATAAGTATAATACAAAGATAACGATACCTTTTAGGGAATAAAATTACCCCACACATTTTTCCAATAACATTGCCAATCTTCCTATTAATTAATCACTACTTGTATGTTCTACGATAGTCATCTGATTGCAGTAATTTTGGAATCATTTTAATTAATTAATTAATTACTAACATAATCTGACAAGAAATGACGTTTTAAGCTAACAATATGGTGTTTATACAACAAAGGTTATATTATCTTGTGCAGCTATCTGAAAGTTAATGGCATACGTTATACAAGGTGACACTGAAAACAGGCCACTCAAAATAATTTTTATTTATAATTTTTTAGTTTTCTTTATATATTTATTTAATTTACACACACTTAACAGGACAAACCCCCAATTACTCAGTGGTAAATACAGAAAGAAAAACAATTACAAGTGCGACTATAGCAAAACAACTTGACTTGACACACTGGCCGAGCTAACTACCCCGTAGTACTAAATCCTGGATACGCCAGGCCTACCAAGCCAGAGGATTTTGGGCACACAATAACGAAAATGGTTAAAATTAACAACTAGCTTGGGTGGTTAATTTCAAAGCTGTCGTTAAGAAAGAAATTCTTATTCACTAAAACTTAAAATTGTTAGGATTTAACAACTACTGGATAAATTGAATTGTTAATCTAACAACTGGGTTTTATGCAGTTATTAAGCAATTTTTAAGAATTTGTCATGGCTTTTCTCGATATCTTTTTGCTTAGAGATCAAATTTTGAATAAATTTAACGAAGAAGATCATATCATTCAATAAGTAAAGAGACAAACGGCTATAGCTCAAAAACGGTTTATTTCAATCTTTCAAAATTAAGGCTATTTTTCAACATAATCACCCCCCACAGTTATGCACTTGTCCCATCTTTCTTGCAGCTTCCTAATTCCCGTGGCGAAGAATTCTTTCGATTTACCCCGAAGCCACTTTTGCACCGCTTCCTTAACTTCCTCATTGTTAGCAAATCTTTTTCCACGTAGGGCGTCTTTGAGTGGTCCAAACAGGTAAAAATCAGATGGGACAAGGTCGGGACTGTAGGCAGGATGAGGTAAGACCTCCCAACTCAATTCTTAAAGCTTATCACGGGTCAGCTGGGCTGTATGAGGGCGGGCGTTATCGTGCTGAAGAATGACTCCTTTTGACAAGGGTCCACGGCGTTTGCTCCTGATAGCTGGTCTAACTTTGTGTTCTAGCATCTCAGAGTAGTATTGGCTATTGATAGTTCGCTGATCTTCAAGGAAATCGCAATAGACTGGACCCTGTGAGTCCCAAAAGATGGTCAGCACTGGACGTCCACATCGGGGTTCATCACCTACACTTGTTCGGCCACTTTTAAACCGATCAACCCACTTGTAAAAATTCGCACGGTTCATACAACTTTTACCGTACTGTATTAACATTCTAGAAAAAATTTCACTTGGTTTTACACCTTTTGCGACTAAAAATCTAATGACTGAGCGCTGCTCTTCTAAGGTGCAATCTTCTAGTGGACTTGCCATGGTGAACTGAAAATTTTGAGGTTATGTTGACATAAAATGATGAAACAGCTGATCAGAGCATATCCCAAGGTTGCCAACTAACACCCCTAAAAAGATTGTACACATTCATTGAATAGTTTTAAAATTATAGAATTTGTCTCTTTACTTATTGAATGACCCTCGTAACAGCCGACCCTGCTCAGGACACGACGCGGACTAGAAAAGAGCACACTAGTCAACAAACACAATCATAAAACATAAAAAATCTGTTGTGGCCAGCACAATACCTTCCGTCATTCTCGTGTATAATGTATAAATTCCATAATTTTTCTTACAAAAGATTCTAAATTTCCAGTAAAATTATTTCATAAACAAACTATTCAAATTGCACTTGATACTGGCACCTTCTTCTTTAGCTTTTCCCATTCGTTAGGGGTCGCTATTTTTGCATGTCGTTCTCATTCAGTTCCTTTTCTCTCAAATCTTCCGCAATACAGTCCTTCCATCTTATCTTTGGTCTTCCTCTGTTTCTTTAACGTCCTATTACTAAACTATTCATTCTTGTTCCAATATAATTCTTCATTTCTCCTCATGACATGTTCAAACCAATGTAATCGTCTTTCTTGTATCTTTCTAAAAACTTGTAACACTAGAGTTATTTTCTTACCGTATCTTTCCGTGTATTCCCCAATATCTACTTCAACATCCTCATATCTGCCACATTAATTTACTTTTTATTGATACTGACATCTGTCAATTTGAATTATATGAATATATTACTAGTTCCCAAATTTGGCATAGCTGGCTGAATTATAAAATTTAATTTCTTTAAAATTCTTTAACTCTGTATCTATTGAATATGAAGTATAAATTGTAATCAAATCGGATAGAGAATAATATATTCTTTAAGTTATAATAACGTTAAATGTTAATAAATCAAATTTAACTGTTAAATCTTCAAATGAGACTACTTCCGGTTGACCAATTATAACCAAAATCTAATCAGTTGTTCTTCTGGATGTAAACTTGAGGAATACGAAAAAATTATAATTTTTGGAATCGTGATATTGAAGTTATGGAATCCGGAAGTTTTGTTACACACACACAGACACACAGACACACATACATACAGACATCATCGTAAAAATGGTAAAATCGTATTATATGGACCCTAAAACGTGCTTATTCAGTAAAAACTCATCATTGAATTTTTTGACCAAAGACAATACCTTCCTTACCTAAAGGTGACGGAAGGTAAAAATCTGATGTGACCAACACAATACCTCCCGCCATTTTTTTTTTATTATTATTTATACATACCTATGGGGTCTCGCGTCCGCGTGCCTGAGTGACTGGTCGCAAATCTGGGAATCCGGATTCGATCCCGATCAACGCCAAGTATTTAGAATTTTAAATGGCACAAAATTGACCGTGGGTGACGCTTGGTAAACGGTATGTCTTCATCATTACCGAAATCTATGTACAAAGCACACCCAGCAATGGGAAATATGTCGTGATGATATATTTTTTTTTTATTATTTAAATACATATACCTCCATATTTACTAATGCTAAAAAGTATGTATATTTAGTTCCGTTCCATATAACTATTGTTCTATTTACAATTTTCTTTTTAAAACGTTTATTAATTTGAAATGATTTTTTTTACAGTGACATTTATCTGTCAGTTACATACATTTGAGCTGAACTGTATAACCATGGAGTTGTGTTTACAACATATACTTAATTAATAGAGAGCAGGCCCTGCCCCACCCCCGCGGGATTAACGCTTCGGATATGAATTAGTAGAGAGCAGGAAATTTTAAAACTAATATCCCATGTTAAATGTTCAGTTCTAAGCACCACCACCCGGTATAGTAAAGCTTGATTTATATTATAATAATAAAATCAGATCCCATAAAGTGAATATGATCCCGCACAATTTTGCTTTATGCTGTTACAGTAATTTTCAGCATATTTTGTAAATATTATAGGTAAAACAGGATGTTATTTTGTTTGACAAAGATGAATGGAGCTAAAATTGTTTATTTTCCGAACCATTAATTAGAGATCAATGCAGAGTGCGTGTGAATATAAAGTCTCTCTCAGAATAGGAAGTGCTTTACTAACAAATAATACACACTTTGCCATTCATAAACTACGAAATTAATTAGACAATTTAAATAGTATAATAAAATAGATATTTAGATTTCTACTTTATTGTACCTACATACAGGGTGTTTCAGGACTAGTGTAACAAACTTTAACAGCTTATTCCTGAGGCCATTTTGAGCCAAAAATGTCATATGAACATAGGTCCTATTCCTTCTAGTTACCAAAATACAAGAGGTTGAAGTTCTATAAATAACACGAAATTTTCTAATTTTTGTAATCAAGGTACTTTCGGAAAACAAGAGTTATTATTGAAAAGTCATACCTTATTTGTATTAATTAATTAATTGTCTTAATTAAAAATTGTTGCACTTTTGATTGTATTTTTGTTTCATAATGGATGGTTATAGTACTGCTTCGTTTAGAATTTTGTCGCTGGTTTCTCCGTCAAAATTTAAATGATCCTGATTTTATTTCCAGAGTGTTATGGTCTGATGAAGCCCAATTCACGAGAGATGGAGTAAACAATTTCCATAATTACCATTTATGGAACATTGAAAATCCACATGCGATTGTTCAGTCCCGTTTTCAGCAAAGATTTAGCATAAATGTCTGGGCAGGAATTTTCAATACTAGATTACTAGAAATTGAAGTTTTAATTGACCGATTAACAGCTGATGGCTACAGAAACATTCTGGAAAACAGACTACATGAACTAATAAAAGATGTTCTACTTCTTGTACGACAACAGATGTGGTACCAGCATGATGGTGCTCCTCCTCACACTATGGTAGACAAGTAACTGAGTGGTTAAACCAAAACTTTCCCAATAGGTGGATTGGACGTGGAGGTCCAAACTTTTGGCCTGCAAAATCTCCAGACTTAAATCCTCTTGATTTCTATCTATGGGGACACTTGAAACAAGAAGTTTATAGGGTACAAATAAACACGCGTGAACAGTTACTTGAACGAATTATGAATGCATTTGCTGCCATTCGTAACGATCAAAATGTAATTTATCGTGTATATGATACTATGATTCGCGGATGTCAAGCATGCATACGAGTTCAAGGTACGCATTTTGAACACTTGCTGTAATTTTTTTTAAATTTGTTATCTTATTTCATATTGTTCTGTGTTTAGAATTTATTTATTTGTCTATTTAATAATTGTGTCATCGTATGTTTTGTTGTTCAAATCGTATTCGTTAATATTAATAAATAAAATTAATTAATACAAATAAGGTATGACTTTTCAATAATAACTCTTGTTTTCCGAAAGTACCTTGATTACAAAAATTAGAAAATTTCGTGTTATTTATAAAACTTCAACCTCTTGTATTTTGGTAACTAGAAAGAATAGGACCTATGTTCATATGACATTTTTGGCTCAAAATGACCTCAGGAATAAGCTGTTAAAGTTTGTAACACTAGTCCTGAAACACCCTGTATAACACCTCAATTTTTTTGTGTCGTGTCAGATCATTTTTTTGGTTTTTACGTTGAAATATTTTAATATTTAAAGGTATTTTTCGAAGAAAAACTATTTTGAGCTTCCAGTAAAGTGTCATTTCCGGTTATCTGATTTACTCTAAAATCTAATGGTATCTTTCCATATAAGAGTAAGCTAGGGACCTTAAAACGTGGTCATTTACCAAAATCTCGATATGTGATTTTTATCACGATCCCTATACCTCCCTTACCAAGGGTAACGGGAGGTAAAAATAAAAAATATATCATCACGGCATATTACCCATTGCTCGGTGTGCCAATCTGTTTTGTACACAGATATCGGTACTGATGAAATATTTGTACCATGCGGGCGCTTACCAGGCGTCACCTCACGGGCAATCAATGCTGTCGTGGAGAGTGCACCACAGGGGTCAATTTAGTGCCATTAAAATTCGAAATACTTCCCAATAAGAAATGGAATATACAGGAATGCAGTCAATATAGATGGTAATTCTTATTATTATTTTTTGACGAACATTGACGTTTCGTAGCCTAATGCTATTTTTTCGAGATGGCTACAATAGGTATTATAAGTATAATAATATTACATATATCCTTAAGAAATATCGCTAATACCGTCAGTGAATATAAAGCATAATATTTAAGCACTAGACATTGCAAGATCTTCGTCACGTGAATTTATTATATACCACATAGTGTGTACGCTTTCTTCACAAACTCCAGCGAATTAATACGAACACGACGAATCAGGTCAACGCGCATTACGAATCGCGTATACACGCATAGTAGTCTGTAGACTTTGATTTACGAATTACTCCGAACTACAACGAATCAAGCAAATCACGCATCACGAATGGCGAATACACGCATAGTCTGTAGCGTCCTTAAGATATTAATATCTGTGCGTCAATAGGTATTAAATAATAGCAAAATGTATTATGTTATACCAGAGAAAAACGATCTCATTTACTTTAGTTACGTCATGGTTTACTAAAATAATAAATAAATTGGTTATATGTACATACAAAGATGATTTACGTTCAACATATGATTTGTTTTTTACTCCTATTTCACGTAAAGCAGTGAACTTTACACTGTGCTTCCGGTTGATTTGAAATTGAATTTTGAAAAAAAAATAGTTAATATTATTCAGTTTATGTAATAATTTGTGCATTTTAAACAAAACAAATCTGATGTGACCTGCACATTACCTTCCGTCAATTCTGTGTATTTTGTACAAATTACATAAATTTTCTTGAAAAATATTCTACATTTCCAGTAAAATTATTTCATGAAAAAACTATGTAAATTGTACTTGACACTGACATTTGTCAATTTGGATTATCTGAATATATTCCAAGTTTTCATGGGTATAGCATAGCTGGCTGACATGAAATTTAATATCTTCATAATTTTTAACTTTATATCTATTGAATATGAATTGAAAAATCTAATCAAATCGTATAGAAAATAGAAAATTCTATAATATTTATAATAACATCAAATGTCAAAAAATGTTAACTGTGTTTTTTTAAGAAAAACTGTTAAGAACTTGAAATGAAGGTACTTCCGGTTAACCAATTATAACCAAAATCTAATCAACTCTTCATATGGATGTAAAGAAGAAGAATACGAAAGAATTATAATTTTTAGAACTGTAATGTTGGAGTTATTCTTCTATGAAAAAATCGACGTACGCACATACAGACATCATCTTAAAATAGTAAAATCGTATTTTAGGGACCCTAAAACGTGCTTATTCATTAAAAACTCATCATCGAATATTTTGACCAAAGACAATACCTTCCTTACCTATAGGTGACAGAAGATAAAAAATCTGATGTGGCCAACACAATACCTCCCGTTTAATTTAATTTTTATTCATATAAATACTTGAAATTAAATTAAATGTAAAGGCCGGGTTCAATCCCGACCGACGCCAAATATTTTGAATTTTAAACGGCACAAAAATGACCCCTGTAGTGCACTCTCCACGCCAGCAATAAGTGCTTGTGAGGTGACACCTAGTAAATGCCCGCACGATACAAATATATCATCGTTACCAAAATCTGTGTACAAAGCAGATTGGCACACCCAGCAATAGTTAATATGTCGTGATGATATATTGATTTTATCTATACTTATCTATATTCATTGCTGGCGTGGAGAGTACACCACAGGGGTCAATTTTGTGCCATTTAAAATTCTAAAATTTTTGGCGTCGTTCGGGATCGAACTCGGTACCACAAGATTCACGTGAGATCACGCCTGGTGAACGCCCGCACGGTACAAATATGTCTTCATTATTACCGACATCTGCGTACAAAGCAGATTGGCTCACCCATCAATGGGGAATATGCCGTGATGATATATGTTTTTATTATATTACCTATATTTTTACATATTTACTCATGCTGGAAACCGTATTAAGTTTCTTTCTTTTTAAAACGTTAATATTATTATTTGAAATGATTAGTTTGTTGACAGTGACATATATCTGTCAGTTACAAACATTTGAGATCTGAATTGTGTAACCATGTGTATGAGTGGGGTTTAAAGCGTAGGCTCCGGGATTAAAATTATAGATAGTTTTATAAATTTATTCTTATACAAAAGGTATTAATGCAAACCTGTAGAAAATTTAAATAATTTTTAATTTTTATATAACATAAATCTCGAAAAAATAACATTTAAAGGTATTTTTCGAAGAAAAACTATTTTGAGCTTCCAGTAAAGTGTCATTTCTGGTTATCTGATTTACTTCAAAATCTAATGGCATCTTTCCATATAAGAGTAAGGTAGAAATACAAGGTTTCAAAATTTTCTGAACGATAGTATTTGAGTTAGAGTTAGAGACATCATCGTGAAAATGTTAAAATTGGATTCAAGGGATCTTAAAACATGGTCAGTTACCAAAATCTCGATATGCGATTTTTAGCACGATCCCTATACCTCCCTTACCAAGGGCAGCGGGAGGTAAAAACCAAGATACATTTTCTTGATCAGTTATTTTGATTAAAACGAAATATTTTAACTTTTAAACTAATTAGTTTGGCAATTCTATGAAATGGGATTGGGATTATTTCTAATACCCCTGACCTACCCGTCTACGCCTCTGATTCACGGATCACGGTATTATAATTTTTAATATATCCTTGAATCTTGTTGGTCTGTTGCTAACATCATTTTAAATGCTTCCTAGTATACCAATGGTATTGAATACAATCATGCTAATGTATTATGCGATTTCCTAGTCCAGTATTTGAATAAGTACTTCAGTTTCCTTATAAATTCACATCAAAGAAAAAAATTAAGACAAAAAACCACATTTATAAAATAATTTAAACGTTAACTTTCATTCACTAGTCGTACTATACATACAAATAAATTATGCATATATATTTTTTAATATATGTCTTTCTTTTCAGGAAAATACAAAAGCAGTGAATTATACAAATATCATGGGTAAGGAAATTATTATCTAATTAATAAATTATCTTCCCTTAAATTTATTTAAAATTCAACATTTGACCGTATTTTATGTACACTTTCATAAAAACTCTGATGTGGCCAGCACATTACCTTTCATCAATCTTGTGTATTATTTACAAATTCCTTACATAAATTTTCTTGCAAAAGATCCTATATTTCCAGTAAAATTATTTCATAAACAAACTTTGCAAATTGCACTTGCACTGACATCTTCTTCTTTAGCTTTTCCCATTCGTTAGGGGTCGCTATTTTTTATATTCTTCCATTCATATCTGTTTTGCGTGTCGTCCTCATTCAGTTCCTTTTCTCTCAAGTCTTCCGCAATACAGTTCTTCCATCTTATCTTGGGTCTTCATTTATTCCTTCTACCTTCTACTACTAAGTTATTTATTCTTTTTCCAATCCATTGTAATCGTCTCTCTTGTATCTTTATAGAAACTTCTTTTACTCGAACCATTTCCCTTATCCTTTAATTCCTTACACTACCTTCCCGTGTCTTTCCCTAGCATCTATCTCAACATCCTCATCTCTTCCACATTCATTTTCGTTTCATTGATACTGACATCTGCCAATTGGAATTATCTGAATATATTAGCAGTTTCCATGGTTAGCATAGCTGGTTGCTGGTTGATTTATGAAATTTAAATTTGAGTGTTCATCTTAGTTGTGCTTTTGTTTCTTTTTTTAATCAAATACTACGCTAAATGCTGTGGCGACCTTGGCCAATATTTATCATATAACTTCGTAACTGTTAGAAATTGACAAAAATGTTGCTCTTGTAGACAATTTTTTTGTCGTTGTCAGGTTTTCTTCCATTCATCGTTTTTCTCGGAAACATTTGAAGATCAGACCTATGTTGGTTAAACTTTTTTACTCATTTTGATCAGTACTATATACCTTTAAAAAAAATTACCCTTTTTTAACACCCTGTATTATTTGTTTTAAATATTTAACTAGAAGAATATTTACTAATTAGTAAAAACATATTTCTAATTGCTATTTTTGTAGTTTGAACACTCTAAGGAGGGTCATATGGGACCAACATCAAAAAAGTATTACCATATGATACCAAAGGAACCAAGGGTGTAGCCAAGAGGGGGGCAGTAGCCCCTCCTCCTAGAAATGGGCTAAAATATTGGTAACATTTTAGTAAAAATTAAAAACTAGTCAACTAAAGTAAATAATTCTTTTTTCGCAAATAGTATATCTTAATTTTCGTAGTAGATATTTGCCACATAGTAGTGTAACATGAGCCTAATATGTAACAGAGGCTCTTATACTGGTGGCCTTGCTCTTCTTTTCACAACGATGAACACGACTTGCTTATCCGAAGGACGAACACACATACACTTACATACTTACACTTAAATGACCGATGATGATGACTTACATTATGGATACAGTCATTATTAATATTACTAACTTCTTTATTTATTTACACATATTTATACTAACACTAATCAATTATTAACTATTATACTTATTATTATTGATAACTAAACTAAACATAACTAAATCAAACTAACTAGTTACATTATATCTCAGCAAGCAGGCGTTTAGCTCGCGCCAGTAACTAAAGCACAGACTACATGTCTCGTCGACACGAGTATCTAAGAACGACTACCCAAAAACAAAGCGTTACTTTCGTGAGAGGATTATCTCTGAGGGGTTGAAGAGGGTATCATATGGCACCCATACCAAAATATCAGCCCTGCACGTAGGCTTGCAATAACATCTAAACTTAATTGTCAACAAATAACTGTCCAATGTCTTTGGCAGCTAGACTAAACAGTCAGTTAATAAAAGATGATAACTATTTCTAAACAGAATTTTGACTAACAAAGATAAAAAGTTGAAATATTATTTTTGAAACTATAATTTAGAAAAGAGTATAAAAAGTTATTTATTTGTTATTGCTCACCTTGTCACACTTCTTTAAATTATTTGTAAATAAATAACTTAATATTTACATTTTAACAATATTATTCTTTCACAGATGGCGCTATAACCCCGGTTGACTGTGATTTCCCGACACCACAACAACCTGACATTTCAATTAAACAAATTGAGACAGATAAAATACGTATTTATTGGAGTATTCCGAAAACAGAAACTTTGAATAACCCAACTAATATTACATTCCTGTAAGTATATAAAAAAATCTGATGTGGCCAACACAATACCTTCCGTTAATCCTGTGTATTATGTACAAATTCCATACATAAATTTTCTTGCAAAAGATTCTAAATTTTTGGTATTTTATGATTCTCTTTCTCGGCAACTGAATTCCATTTTCCTGATAACAAACAAACCACATGAAATAAGAAAATCATGAAATTTTGAATGAAAAATTATGACACTTGTCAGTTATGGACATAATTAATTGCTGTCATTTTGATACGGGTCCCCATATCTGTTTGCCAAAGGCAGAAAAGTCGTGTCACTGCACGCGCCCTATACATATATTTTATGCAAAAGATCCTATATTTCCAGTAAAGTTATTTCATAAACAAACTATGCAAATTGCACTTGACACTGACATCTTCTTCTTCTTTAGTTTTTCCCATTCGTTAGGGGGTCGCTATTTTTTATTTTCTTCTTCCACTCATTTTTATTTTGCGTGTCGTCCTCATTCAGTTCCTTTTCTCTCAAGTCTTCTGCAATACAGTCTTTTCATCTTATATTTGGTCTTCCTATGTTTCTTCCACCTTCTACTAATATATTCATCTCTCCTCATGACATGTTCAAACCAATGTAATCGTCTCTCTTATATCTAAAAACTTCTAACACTAGAGTTACTTCCCTTATTCTTTCATTCAATTACTTGCTTTTTATTGATACTGACATCTGTCAATTTGAATTACCTGAATATATTAGCAGTTTCCATGGTTAAGTTAGCATAGCTGGCTGAATTATGAAATTTTTATGATTTTTTTTTTATCTTTATTATTTTTTAACTCTATATCTGTTGAATATGAAATATAAAATACAATCAAATTGTATAGAGATTAATATATTCTTTAAGTTATAATAAAATTTAACTGAGTTTTTCAAGAAAAACTGTTAAAATCTTCAAATGAGGGTACTTCCGGTTGACCAATTATAACCAAAATCTAATCAAGCCTGCATATGGTTGTAAGGAAGAGGAATACGCAAGAATTGTAATTTTTGGAATTCTAGTATTGGAGATATCGTTGACAAAACCGCGGTCACATACACACACATACACACATACACACACACGCACATACGAACACACACACACACATACAGACATCATCGTAAAAATAGGAAAATCGTATTGTGAAGACCCTAAAACGTGCTTATTCAATGAAAACTCACCACCGAATTTTTTGACCAAAGACAATACCTTTCTTACCTATAGGTGACGGAAGGTAAAAATTGATGTGTCCAGCACATTACCTTTCGTCAAATATACGTATTTTGTACAAATTCCACACAGAAACTTTTTTGCTCTATTTTTTCAATAATCATTTCACGAAGAAATTATGTAAATTTTATTTGACACTGACATCTGCCAATTAGTAATATTTGAAAATTATATTTCCATTGT